>JAOPTO010000767.1:0-501755 GCA_033822845.1 Tetrapedia diversipes
TTAACCCTTTGCACTTGAGAGGTGATTGTTAGTCACCTAATGATACTAACTTTACAAATTGTCAAATTCGAAATATTTACTAAGATTCGCCTATATCAAACGTCATTTAGTTTAGTTAAGTGATATACTAAAACGTTTTCACAAGTCTATCAATATGTACGAAAGCCGTAAATATACGTCCCCACGTATCCATCAATATATACGAAAACCGTAAATTTACGCCCTCTGCATTTTTTTACTATAACATCTTTTACTGTTTTATCGATTAATTTAACATGGGACATAATATGTTAACCCTTTGACTGCTAAAGGCGTAAATATACGCCTTCACAAGTCCATCAATATATACGAAATGCGTAAATATACGTCCTCTGTATTTCTTTACTATAACACCTTTATTACTGTTTTACTGATTAACTATTAACCTATGTAATAGAGCAACTAAATATGCCATTATTACTTTGTCATTATTATTTTTAACCCCTAAGAATGGTATCAAACTTCCGGATACTGTTTTGGTCACTAGTCAATGGACAACCAGCTGTAGCGACTGACATACGAAAAACGCGCCGTCCATATTGATGGATTCGTCCGAGAGAGCGCCGCAAGTCAAAGGGTTAAATTCTACAAATTTTGGAATACAGTTCGAATATCGTAAATCATATTTCAATGATAAAAAAAAATCCACGAACGAAGCGACCATCGCAGGGTACCATTATTCCATCAACCTTAAGTCCTTTCGAGCCAGAGGGATGATCGAGCGTGTTGTACGAGAGGGTTGAACGTATTCGCAGCAGGAATTTAATGGAGCCGACTTGTGTGAAAGCATCCGTGGCGCAGGCACGGTCTGGCCAATAAAAATAGAGTCCATTCGATACTTCTCCTCTCTTCTTCTTCTTCTTCTTCTTCTTTTTTTCTTTCTTTCTTTCTTCCCTTTTCCCCCGTGACGGACAAAGGTGGGGCTTATGTAACTTTCATCGTGTGCCAACGTCGATATCAGGCGCGGAGAGAAAGGTCGGCCCCCAGGATTTTCCATATTCAGGCTGTTTTTCGTCCCCTTCGGGGGAACAAGGCGTACGTGATCCACGAAACGTCCGCGTTTCAACGTGGTACCGCTTATACGGCCATTTCCTCCGTTCAACGGCGAACGATTCACCAACGGTTTCACACGCGCCCCTCCACGATGGGCCGTGTCTTAATCATCGACGACCTTCGGGAATACGATTACAGGAGACGGCCTGACGAGAAATTGGCGAGGACTCGCATCGTCCCCAATATACACCGTCAGGCAAATTGAACGTCTCGAGTAAGATTTCGTGTCTCCAACGGTGAAACGGCCCGTCTCGATCGACCTTGCGACTTCGTCACCTTTCTTTCTTTCTTTTTTCTTCTTTTTTTCTTTTCTGAGGAATGCCCGAAACCATGTCGAGGAGCTTTGTACGTATTGGGTTGTTCGAAAAGTAATTTCGTTTTTTCCTAACACAGGGCTTAATTGTATTTTTTCACAGTCAACTTCACACTTAACACATTGTATGCCGGCCCCGCGAAAACGCGGGTTTGGAAGTCTGTTGCTTTAGCGCCGGGTTTGCGATAATACAACATTCTTTTGTTTGGCGATTTGTTTGTTTCTATTTTTCGTTATCGTTAAATTGCATATAATGAATATGCAACCCAATTTTAGTGTTTTACAATAATGTATAAAATTTTAAATATTTTCTTCACCTACAGTTTTAAATGCCTCAGATGCCACCGGCATACAATGTGTTAAGCCGCATGGTCGTTATATATTTTGACAACATGTATAGCAAGGCTTGCTTGTGAAAAGTTTCAATCGATTCTAACCAGTAGTTTTTGATTGGTGCCCTATCAAATTTTTTTTTTCAAAGTGTACACACACTTATCATTCTTTCGTTCGCGCGTACCACTTGCGAACATTTTTTTAAGCCCGAAATTTTGGTCATTTTGACTGCTCTGATAGTTCCAGCGTTAACGGCTAGGAAACTTCTTTCGTTCCTGGTAGACCGATGTTTCATAGATTAACACGTTCGTCGCCACGTCGCCCATATTTGGGTGACGCTTTTTTTCTTCAAGTTAAATAGGATTTAAAATTTTGGAATTTTAAAAGGAATTCAATGGAATAAGCATTGAAGTATAATATATATATATAAATTTAAAATACATAAAATAAAAATAAAAATGTAGGAATGCAATCGAGCGGATGCGAGTTTGGGAAAGTCTGAAGAGTACTTGAGTTGGACGATTGTCGTGCGAACGCAGGATGTTTGGGCTCGAATGTTTCTAAGGCATGAAAGATGAAAACTTGAGGAAACAGTCCGACTGAGAAATTCTGGGTGGTCGTTACCGAATGCGTAGAGTGAGAAAGGTTGACAATTAGAATGAAAGGAAACGAGTGTTTGGAAGAATATATGACAGGGAAAATGCGAGCTTGAGGCAGAAAGTATTGGACGGTGAAACAGAAAGTATTGAACGAAAGATTTTGATTGTGAACGTAGAAAGAGTGTTAAAGTTGCTAAGTTGTAAAGTCGTTTAAGTTGTTTTTGTTAAATTGTTTTAAATACACTGTTATTAATATTTTAATCGCTTCACTTTTATTTTTCACACCTGAATTCCATCTTCCGTTCTACAATTTATAGAACTTTCCTATAAAAATTTTTGCTGTTTTTATATTTTTTTTTACCCCAGTTTTCTATGCAATCGGATTTGGGCCCAGCGAGAAAGTCAGCCGAATCACGCTGGCCGACGAACGTTGTTAATCCATTAGAGATTGATCAAAGGGTCATCACGATCTCGTGATCTCATCGTTTCACGTTTTAATCGCGTACTCCTGGGAATCAGAGTCACGAGGAAATGATACGTGAGTACGAGAACTTGTGCAACTCCGTATCTTGAAACGGTCTCCGAATCGATATCACCCGAGCCGTTCCGTAAGGTAAACGTTGATTATACGTTCAGATTGAATCATCTAATAGCCTGGTTCAGTACGGAACGACGCATTTTCCGACGATACAACCTACCCAGCGACTAACAACGGATAATCGTGTCAGGGTGGACGCGAATTTCCGACTGCACTTGCAAATCGAACGGTTTTCCCTTTCTCTGCTCGAGTTTTCTCGAGCACACGAAGCTTGGGAAAGAGAACCGGTACGAGATCATATGGAGGTCTCTGGACAATTTCGAAATATCATTTTGAATGAAATTAGGTCTCGTAATCATAGTCGTGTGACTGTGTGCCTCGTATACGCGTTAACGCTAGATCTACCGAAGATTAACCCTTTCGCTACGAGCGGTGACTATAGCCATTAAATTCTGAATACAATATTATTGGGAATGGGGTTTTATATTGCTAAATGAAACGAACTCTTAACTTTTGTGAAATGATACTTTGATAATTTATCAATACTTTTATATAGCACGAGGAAGGGCAATTGTAACGGTTTGTAAAATTTGTAAAATTCTTACAATCCCGTCCGGGTCCTTCAGCCCCATTGTTCTGTTTCTTAACATTTTCGAACTTTCTAAAATGCCAGATTAGGCTTAACTTCTTGGAAGAAACCCCTGAGAAAATACATTAACAGAAAGCTGATTTATGGTTAATTTTTGCTTCATAGCATTTTTGTATTAAATTTCCAACATTTAGTTATCTAAGGTTAAAATTATCTATCTCCCTCCCATCCCTCCGCCCTTCACCTTTCTAAAATGCCAGATTAGGCTTAGCTTCTTGGAAGAAACCCTTGAGAAAGTTCGTTAAGAGAAAGCTGGCTTATGGTTAATTTTTGCTTCCTAATATTTTTGTTATTCAATTTCCAACACTTTTATTAGAAATGGGGTTTTATATCACTAAAAGAAATACACTCTTATTGAAATACTTTGATTTATTATATTATGTAACGCGGGGAAGAGTAATTCTGATCGCACCTAGCGAGTTTTATCACAAGATTAGCAGAACGCAGTGATCGAAATTCTTACAATCCCGTCCGGATCCTTCAGCCCCTTTGTTCTGTTTCTTAACATTTTCGAACTTTCTAAAATGCCAGATTAGGCTTAGCTTCTTGGAAGAAACCCTTGAGAAAATACGTTAATAGAAAGCTGATTTATGGTTAATTTTTGCTTCATAGCATTTCTGTATTCAATTTCCAACATTTAGTTATCTAAGGTTAAAATCATCTATCTCCCTCCCATCCCTCCGCCCTTCACCTTTCTAAAATGCCAGATTAGGCTTAGCTTCTTGGAAGAAACCCTTGAGAAAATACGTTAATAGAAAGCTGATTTATGGTTAATTTTTGCTTCATAGCATTTCTGTATTCAATTTCCAACATTTAGTTATCTAAGGTTAAAATCATCTATCTCCCTCCCATCCCTCCGCCCTTCACCTTTCTAAAATGCCAGATTAGGCTTAGCTTCTTGGAAGAAACCCTTGAGAAAGTGCGTTAAGAGAAAGCTGGTTTATTGTTAATTTTTGCTTCGTAGTATTTCTGTATTCAATTTCCAACAAATATTAACACTATTCCTACCGACACTTCACGTACACCTATTGCTACCGCGACATTTCTACGTGAGACAAATTACAAATTTTTCTCAGAAAATAAACAATGAAAAAAGAAGCGAATATTGAAAAATATATTATACGTATATTTGAGGAAAAGTCGTAAAGTTTAAAGGCGATTCAATTACGTAGTATATATGAAATTCTAATCGAAATTTTAAAAACGGTCATTTGACCGGTCTTGGTAGGAATAGTGTTAAAACAAAAAGATATGAAAGTAATATAAACTGACAAAGAAAACACGTCTACTTATTTACGAATATTATCAACGAAACCGACCAACAAACGCACCACGTTGGAAGCGAAACAAGTAGCTGGCACAGCTTATAAATCAAACATACTTCCACGTAAATATTTCAATACTAAATATTTAACGATAACAGAGCATCGAGAGGAGCGTGCATCACGAAAGTGTTACAAACACAGAACGTTCCATCCTTTTTTGATCACGTACACGCGTCTAAGTACTTACATAGCGGACATTTCACGATAACGGTTATCAACGCAGACCGGTCAGTATGTATAATTATATACGACAGACGCGACAAACATATACTCCAAACAAGCGGTGTTCGTACGTCAAAAATCGAAGGATAATAAAAGCAACGAGGTCTACCCAGACTGACCTTCGTTATCGGGTCTTGAAATCGCCAAGGAACCAGTTGAATGGCCAACGATTTCGATGAAACTGTTAGAGTTCTCAGGTTCTCAACTCTCAGGTGGTTCTCCAAAAGTTGTTTTTAGTTGAACATTTTTAGTACCTACATCAAACGTATTAAGCCAATTGAATAGGAAATGAAAATTTCTGGATCAACCAAACGTGGAATATTAAATATTAGAAAATTGCGAAACAACTATTTTTAATACCATTTAATTTTTTCTTTATATGGGAATTGGGGACAGTTGCAGACTCAACGTGAAGTATTAAATATTAGAAAATTGCGAAACAACTATTTTTAATACCATTTAATTTTTTCTTTATATGGAGATTGGGGACAGTTGCAGACTCAACGTGAAATATTAAATATTGGAAAATTGCGAAACAACTATTTTTAATACCATTTAATTTCGTATTTATATGAGGATTGGGGACAGTCTCAGGATCAACGTGAAATATTAAAAATTAGAAAATTGCGAAACAACTATTTTTAATACCATTTAATTTTTTCTTTATATGGGGATTGGGGACAGTCCTCAGGATCAACGTGAAATATTAAATATTAGAATTGCGAAACAACTATTTTTAATAATACCATTTAATTTTTCTTTATATGGGGATTGGGGACAGTTGCAGACTCAACGTGAAATATTAAATATTGGAAAATTGCGAAACAACTATTTTTAATACCATTTAATTTCGTATTTATATGAGGATTGGGGACAGTCTCAGACGCAATGTGAAATATTAAATATTAGAAAATTGCGAAACAACTATTTTTAATACCATTTAATTTCGTATTTATATGAGGATTGGGGACAGTTGCAGACTCAACGTGAAATATTAAATATTAGAAAATTGCGAAACAACTATTTTTAATACCATTTAATTTCGTCTTTATATGGGGATTGGGGACAGTTGCAGACGCAATGTGAAATATTAAATATTAGAAAATTGCGAACCAACTATTTTTAATACCATTTAATTTTTTCTTTATATGGAGATTGAGGACAGTTGCAGACTCAACGTGAAATATTAAATATTAGAAAATTGCGAAACAACTATTTTTAATACCATTTAATTTTTTCTTTATATGGGAATTGGGGACAGTTGCAGACTCAACGTGAAGTATTAAATATTAGAAAATTGCGAAACAACTATTTTTAATACTATTTAATTTCGTATTTATATGGGGATTGGAGACAGTTGCAGACTCAACGTGAAATATTAAATTTAGAAAATTGCGAAACAACTATTTTTAATACTATTTAATTTCGTATTTATATGGGGATTGGAGACAGTTGCAGACTCAACGTGAAATATTAAATATTAGAAAATTGCGAAACAACTATTTTTAATACCATTTAATTTTTTCTTTATATGGAGATTGGGGACAGTTGCAGACTCAACGTGAAATATTAAATATTGGAAAATTGCGAAACAACTATTTTTAATACCATTTAATTTCGTATTTATATGAGGATTGGGGACAGTTGCAGACTCAACGTGAAATATTAAATATTAGAAAATTGCGAAACAACTATTTTTAATATGATTTAATTTTGTCTTTATATAGGGATTGGGGACAGTCTCAGACGCAATGTGAAATATTAAATATTAGAAAATTTGCGAAACAACTATTTTTAATACCATTTAATTTCGTCTTTATATGGAGATTGGGGACAGCTGCAGATTATTTGGCGTCTGTGAAAGGGGCTCGAAACTCGGAAAAAGTTGGGAAACGGTGCACTGGAAGAACAAACGACAAATAAACGCAGGAAACCCAGTTAAGCGCGATGAAAGTGACCCTGAAATGCTTGAAAATTTCGGTCACGTGAATCGCGGTGATCTTCGTGAATCGTGCTTGATCCCGCGATCTTAGGGGATATTTGCAGATGACAAGATAAAGCAAACTTGTTTGTCAGTGAATTGAAGCAAATTTGGCGCCGTTTAGGTAATATTCAAGCCTTCAACACGTATTGTACACGCGTGTATTGCCTCCCACCGATGGCGAACAGCACGTGAAAAGATTCTTTTAATCCGATACCAGCCAATCAGTAACTAATTATCTTCTATCTTTCAAGTTCTCCTCATTTTTTTTTTGTTCCGTTTCAAGTGACTTTATCCGAAGGACATCGGCTTTTCGGACTCGTGATGTTGTGTAACTTTATTCTATGGCAATTAAATGAACTTTGCACCTCACGATCGAGTGAGTGTTCTTATCAAGAAATTTTCAATCTCCTTAGGTCTCGATTCGAAACCATCGAACTGAAACCGTCGTTGCATTCCAAACAGTAATTTCTTAATTTCTTATTAACCCTAAATTCATAAACATGCATGGGGGATACACTGTTCATAAACAATTCGTCTCTCGGACGAACATATTATATTGATGATCTTTATTTGATAGAATACAAGCAGCAATAAGCTACACTTTAAATCTGAAAAGTTGTTTATTAACCCTTTGCGGACGGAGCAGTAAAGAAAATAGTCACGTCGTGCGTTTGTGTTATAAAAACTAAAGCTGTATTTAAATAAGTTTTTCATAAAATCTAACAAAATCATAAACAAACAAATTTAGGCCAACTTGACTTCTTAGCTAGTATACCCCCATGCGTATCTTATACATGCCGTTTCACGACAGATAAACGCCAGCCGCAGCGCGAGAATTGGGCGGATATATCCGACACTCGTCCGCAAGGGTTAATCATTAATTTTCTGAAACAAAAATGGACACGATAGTTATTCTGAGAATCAATCGAATTTCATTTTTCTATCTCTTTCACTTTAAAGGTTACAAGTGTTCACGTATTTTGCGTTTTGCTTTTTATCTTTATTTTATGTATTTTATATTTATGTATATTATACTTCAATACTTATTCCATTGAACTCCTGTTAAAATTCCAATTTAAAATCCTGTTTAACTTTAAGAAAAAGAGCGTCACCCAAATATGGATGACGTGGCGACGAACGTGTTAAACACGACTATTTGCATCCCAAAATTTGCAACATTGCTATCGTTCGATTATCAACAGTCACCTCTCGAGTGAAAAGGGTTAACACTTAACCAACCGAATGGGGAGATCTCCCATTTTTTTCTCAACAAACCGCCTGCCACTGATCCCATTTACTTTTGTTAGTAGTACTTAACTATATACTTATAATAATACAGTAAAAATTGTACTTTGAAACAACAGAAAATGCATCTGATTAACTGTGAACGAGGCTAATTCAAGACTAACTAATAACAAAAGTAAATAGAATCGATGGCAGAGAAAAGAATCGGAGATCACCCCGTTCGGTTGGCTAAGTGTTAAAAAAGCTAATTCTAAATCGTTAACCGGCAAACTCGAGCGTCGACAGCAATTTTTTCTAATTATCCTTCGCTATTTAGAGCGTCCAACGTGATCCCTCGATCGTTTAGAGCCGTACACCACAAAAACGTTCGCAACCACTTCAGCGGTTACTTTTAATTCTCCAGTTATTAACCTTTACACGTGTATGGGTACGTTTTGTTAACCGCGTGCATGCATGTGTTATTGCAGTTCACGGAGTGTCGAGTTACGATGTCACTGGTGCGCAGCGACGATTGGAGAGTAACGAGGTGATTCATAAGACTAATAACAACTATCAGCACCCGGACGATTCGACGATAGACGATCGCGACGACGAGCAAACGGTCTACGTAATACAGTTCGAGCCCGAATCGAACGAGAAAGAGGAGGGCTTGCAGAAGAAAGGAAAGGATGGACCTACTGCTGGTAAGCAATAAAAATAATAATAATAGTTTAGTTTATTTAGTTTTAGTTTTAGCCGTTGCCCGCAGTTTTGCCCGCACGGAAGTACTTTGATTGTAATTTTAACTATTTTCAAGAGACGTCCAATTTTGCAAGCCTTTAACTTTAACTTTAACCAGAAAGTTAAATACTTACTAATCTTCATAGTGCTTGCTTCAAGAATCGATGGATTTTCAAACAAGCTTTCATCCCTTGTTTTACCCCCTTGAGGGTTGATCTTCCAAAAGTGTTGAAACACGTATTTTTTTATTTTTAACCAAAAAGCTGAATACCGGTTTTCATAGTGCTTGCTTCAAAATCAACGAATTTTCAAACAAGCTTTCATCCCTTATTTTACCCTATTGAGGGTTGGTTTTCCAAAAATGTTGAAACACGTATTTCTTTATTTTTAACCAAAAAGCTGAATACCGGTTTTCATAGTGCTTGCTTCAAAATCGACGAATTTTCAAACAAGCTTTCATCCCTTATTTTACCCCCTTGAGGGTTGATCTTCCAAAAATGTTGAAACACGTATTTCTTTATATTTAGAGAAAAAGCTAAATACCCGTTTTGATAGTGCTTACTTCAAAATCAGTGGATTTTCAAACATTCTCTAGCTTTCATACCTTGACGCCCTTTACTCCCCTTTTTAACTAAGTATTCAGGTCTTAAAGCATGTTTTATGTGTTTAAATCTACTACTACTACTACTACTACTACTAATAGTAATAATAATAATAATAATAATAGTAATAATAGTAATAATAATAATTATTATTATTATTATTCATCTTTATAGATCGGTTAATCGTTCTTCATTCCAAAACGCGCATAGGCTCGTATGTTCCACTGTTGAAGCTCTACACAAGTAGCTCGCACAAAACGTGATCGTTATTTATTGGGAGCCAGTATCTACTTCGAAGCCGCGATAAACGACCGAGTTCAGATTGTTTGAAACGGTGTGGAGGAATAGTGGCCTATAAATCATGCTTTGCTGCTGAAACGTGTTCCATGTTCTGTTACTTGTTTTGTAATAACAACTGTTCTTATTTAGGATTCTATTAGAAATCGTTCAAACGTTGTTCGAGTAATTATAATCTTATAAAAAGGAAAATTGTGGCACGACACCTTGTATATAATTATGCAAGCATTTTGCAAATCCAACAATAGACTATAATTAATATAATGTTAAACTGTAATATAATCTAACAATAGTAAGAAACAATATTTCAACAGGAAACTCCAAAGAAACGAAAGCACTAATAATTAACATTGTACTCTACAGAGTTTCCTAATTGCTTTAATCTCATTTGCACATGTATACGTACTATGAATCGTTTTAAAATGAAAGATTCTCTAACGAACAGATAAAATCAACGAAGAATCCCAATTACTTTTAATAAGGTAATCGCAACGTAATGCTAATTTCATGCGCAACATTAAAATCTTGTCTAAACCAACAGCGCGTATCAACGAATTAATAATACCGTCAGACAACAAACTGTTGGTTCGCAATATAAATCCTCTTGTAATCGTGCTAGGAACGGTGCTCGCAGAAAAAGCGTACGTGTCACGTATTTAACAGCAATCGCAATCGTTCCGCTATCAGAATCGTTAATGTCACGCACGACAATCCATTCGCCGATTCTAGACGCGTTTATTGATGCCTCAGGAACTTTCCATACGATCTTTATTCCATCATCGTGGCAGGATCTCGCGCGAAGCCTCTCTCTCTTTCTCTCTCTCTGATCGCTCGTGTCCAAATTTGGTGCCTTCTTTTTGCTTCTTTGCTCGCAATGTAGGCTGTTTTCTCGAAGGATGTTCCTCTGAAAATTATTTAACACGTTGAACGCCACTCCAGTTTTACAGGGTTCGTCACAATGAATTTTTTATTATACGATACGTATACTGTTGATATGTTACCTATCGCAAATAAGTTACAGTGTGTAACCATTTTTAGATGTTTTATACTGCATTAACCTTTTGTGCTGGAGAGATGATTGTTAGTCACCAAATGATAGTTTCGCAAATTTTCAGGCCTTAGTTAGTTTGTTTATTAGTCAGACTCAGAGGTTAAATAGTCATGTATGTAAATTTTAGTATATTACTTAACCAAACTAAGTGATGTTTAATATAGGCAAATCTTAATAAATTATTTGGAATTTGAACATTTTTGAAGTTAGTATCAATAGACGACTAACAGTCACCTCTCGAGAGCAAAGGGTTAATTTCTTTACACCATTGCATTAACGATGATAATAATGAAAGTATTGACATTGTTCCAAATTATATATTTTTACCAATCTGAGCGAGCCGGTCACCGGTGACCCACGTGGCATTCAAAGTGTTAAAAAAGAGACACTTCAGCGAGAAATTCGAAGAAAGGTGGTAATTTGAATTTGAATTTAAATTTTCTATTCTCTCAACGACCGATTTCAAATAAATTACAAATATGGCAAACCACCAAGTCACGTAGGAAAAAATTTCAATTGAAATACCGATTCGTCACTCGATTTCGTAAACCGTTTAATTTATAAGCGGATCGAGGCAACGGGAATTATTACGTTAATGTCAGATTCTTGTCGATTCTCATAATTGATACGCTCCTACGGTTACTTGAGCTCGTTAAGGACTGTTCAATCATTCATCGTCGAATATAATTTACATAAGAGTTTACACGTGAACGATTGATAATTGAGCCAGATCAATTCCAGCATTGATTTGGCGTAAATTATCAAGGAATGCACGTACGGTTGTGTGAACTAACGCTCCAGACGGGGTACCGTAACGAGAGACGTCAGCAGAGTAAACTAATAACTGCTTCTCTCGGTTCTACGTGTGTACTGTACACATGTGTGTGTGTGTACACCGTGATCTGTTGCTTTAGATTCTTGCTTTGGGTATACAAGTTCGAGGTCACTGCCTTGGGATATCGCTTTATTACGTGCACCTTTCCTGAAAAATGTTTTTCTTCGCACCTGAAACACGTATTACCGTATTTAAATTACAGTGAAACAAACAAGACCGAATATAAATGTTTAGAATATAATAAAACAAGGCTCTGTAAGAGAGGATCGAAAGGATACCTTAGAAAATCGTTTTATTATGTGCATCTTTCTTGAAAAATCTTTTCCTCCACACCTGAAACACGTATTACCATATTTAAATGACAGTGAAACAAACAAGACCGAATATAAATGTTTAGAATATAATAAAACAAGGCTCTGTAAGAGAGGATCGCAAGGATACCTTAGAAAATCGTTTTATTACGTGCATCTTTCTTGAAAAATCTTTTTCTTTGCACCTGAAACACGTATTACCGTATTTAAATGACAGTGAAACAAACAAGACCGAATATAAATGTTTAGAATATAATAAAACAAGGCTCTGTAAGAGAGGATCGGAAGGATACCTTAGAAAATCGTTTTATTACGTGCACCTTTCTTGAAAAATCTTTTCCTCCACACCTGAAACACGTATTACCGTATTTAAATTACAGTGAAACAAACAAGGCCGAATATAAATGTTTAGAATATAATAAAACAAGGCTCTGTAAGAGAGTATCGAAACGTACCCCGTAGAAATTTACCATAAAACGTTCCCAACGCCTCGACATTCTCTATTAACCATCCTGTTCCCCTTTTTTTTCACAGGCGGATTTCTTTTTGTTTCAGCCGACGGAGAAGGTCAAAATCCTCTGGACCCATGGTCGATCGTATGGTACATCGGTTCGTTCGGCGGGCTGGTCGCCTTCTTTCTCATCGTCAGCTGTTCAGAATGGTGTTGTCGTCGGGGTGGAAGGCCCCTCACGGTTCCCTACGCCCAACGAGCAGAAGTCATGAGCGGTGGACCAGTGATGACCGAGACACCGCCGCCGCCCTATCATCTGTTCGCCCCTCCGCCGTACGATTCTGTAAATTATGGCGAGATCATGGATAAGACCACCGGGGAGAAAGTGGACATCTACGTGATATCCGTGCCGATTCACAGACCCGTGATGCAGGTGCCTGCATAGACTATCCTCGAAACGGTCCTCGAACAGGGGACGCGACCGAGTCGAGATGGAAACTGTGCCGATCACGTCGAAATCGGTTGACAATCGTTCGTTGGCCCTTCGACGGACAATAACACGAATCGAGGGAGACGATGATATACGTATACCGTGTCGCAATCTGTAGGGAAATCTCTGCGATACTTCCTCGTTGGCGATTCCCTTGATTGAGAGCATTTTTGACAATCGTCTGCCGATCCACAAGCGAGACTCGTCGAACACGAGTCAGTCAGTCAGTCGATGGATCGTGGAGAACTTCAAGACGAGCTTATATTATAATGTATCGTTCGAACTTCAAGCGTGTATCGCGAGTATCGATAATAATCGAACGAACGAACGAAGATCCTTGATATAATGAGAGGAACAACAAGCAATCGCGTTCGCGATCGAGGAACGTTGGCCTCGGTCGAGAGAGGATCGAATTTGAGGTGTAGTTACTCGTGAACCGAGGAAACCGCGAGAACAGCTTCGAATCTCTACGACCAACGGTTAAAGAGGAATCGAAGAAGTGTGAAACGTTTTTTTTTTAACGAGTACTTCAAGAGACACGTCGTCTTCCCGTGTGAATGCGAACGAAGAACGATGGAACAGTTTGTAGAGATTAAATAATAACCGTATGGGTGGGGGGGAGGGGATAAGAGGATCAAGAACGGCAATGAAATCTCATTGTACTCCGAACCTAAGCAATGTTCTCTGTGATGATGTTCGTGAAACGAGCTGAAGTTAATAAACAAAATTTTGAGCGTGTTTTTAAAACCGAATGTTGGATGTTGATTGAGATACTGTTTTGTTTTAAAAGTTGAACGACAGATCAGTGAAATTCGAATGAAATGTGACTGCAAACTCGATTCCGCTCGACGGAGGAACGAAGATCAGGATTAATCGCAAGCGTTTCATCGAATCACAGTGATGTTCACGTATTTATCCGCTTAAATGTCTACGAGTCATCCCCACCACTTTCTAAAATTCCTCGTTTCATCGTACACAAGTGTATCGTGAACAATGTCTTGACAATTCTGAGAAAAAAAAACCTCCCCGGATAAATGACTACGCTCGGAGTGGACATTTAAGCGGACATCGCTGTATTTGTCCGATCACTGCCTGGTCAAGTGAATGATTGAAATCCGAAATCATTCTGATCCTTCCAATTTAACAATATGTACACTGGTTTCGCGTTCAGTTCGTTGTGACCAGTCGAAAGAACAAAGAAACTGCCATATTTTCGTACACCGTGTTCTAACTCTCGCAATTACTCTGCTACGACGTTACTTTTAAACAATTTTACGAAAGAGCCACGCACAAGCAACGTTTCGATCGAAGACGATCGTTTTATTCGCGCCTCTTCGACATCGCTTTTTTGTACGATTTAAAATTGCTCGAAGGTTAGCTGGATTACCGAACTTCCAGTTGTAGTTAAACAGGCATTTAACGTAGATGATAATTGGAAGATCGTAGTCGAACATTTTTCTAACGTTCCGTCTAATTTGGAAATTAAATGAAAATATTTATCTCTTTTCATTTCTGAATTTCTGACTTGCGAACAACGGTGATCTTTCAATCATTCTAATCGGTGTAATTTACTAATACGTGCTTTGCTTTTAAATAAGTTGCTTGTAAAGGTACAATTTAATGAGATATCTGATAGTGTGCAACTATTATACATTATGAAAGCACTCGAGTGTTTGCAACTGAAATTTATTAACTGTACTAGTTATGCTTAATTAAAGAATTAAAAAAGAACGGAATACATGGAACGTATTAACTATAATAGCTACAACAATATTCTGAATTTCTCTGATTAAATTAATTGTAATTCGAAGAAATGAATGTTTCTTTTAAAGATGAGACGAACATCATGATTAAAGCGTTCGGTTACTAGTATTCCACGGTGCTAATTACTCCATACCTCTCTAATCAGAGCCAATTATACATAATTCCTTTTTATTTCTCAATAGTAGCTTATACTTATTTCCGGGTTTCTTACAGGCCCATGTATAGTTTGCTTGGCAACTTAAATAATTTATCAACGCAACATGCGCGAGAAGTTCGAATAACCTCTAAATATTGTTATATGCGATTGACCTCAATCGCGATCATACCAAGTCCGACGATTGTAAATTGATTGATTATACACAAATTACGAGTTAACTGCCATAAAAAGAATTTAACTGAAAGGAAATTACAAAGACAGTTTGTGAAACGTTGGTACAATGATATCTCGAAAGAAGGACAATCCTTGTACGACGTTACAATTGTTTATTTTTCTCTTTTAAGTTACACTTCATCACGTAGATGATAAAACGTTAGGGTAACATCACATTCTGCTTGTTCGAATTTATGAACGAAATCACGAAGGAAAGATATATGTATGTTTGTTTTTTGCTTAATTAAACACGCGCAGGATTATTAAAACAATTTATCGTGTAAACTTTATAAACGGCAAGCAATTGGTCATTTTTATACGTGAACACAATTTAATATAAACTTACCAAATAATGAAAAGAAAAGAATACGTTTTCCCTAGAGGAAAATACTTTTATTCTTTTCGTTTCAACGTAGGGCACCAATGCTGTTGTAGAAAAGTGAAATTAGTATTTGAAACATCAGATATTTTTTTAAGAAAAAAAAAAAGAAAAAAGTATTAGATAGATTCGAGAAAAAAAAAATGCGAAAAATACTCGAAATGGAAATTAGGGTATTATATGCAATTGTGAGAATGCCACGTATTGCGAAATCTAATTTTATTTATAATAATGTTATCGCATCGATCTCCGCTATTTAATTTGAACTGATTGATTGTTGTTCAAATAAAAGCAGGAGACAGAGAGAATTTATGTACGAATGTATGAAAGGGTGTTAGAGAAATTTATCGTACAATTAAGTACACCGTCAATTATTATTATTATTATTATTATCGTTATTGTCTCTAGTAATGTTATTATCATTGAATTCGTAATTGTGTTTTCGATGGCTATCGAAACAAGTTACGATGAATTTGCTCTCATAGACTTTCAGAGTCGCAGTGCTGTCACTATTTATTTTTTATACTTTTATACATACTGTTTATACATATTTGAACATCTCTGTGTTAGTAATAAAATTTCTTTTCTTGAATCTATGCAATATGTGTTTTGATTTTTCTTACCGCTGCTCTGATATCATGCACTATAACTATAGAAATGACAATATTTTTCAAAGATTACGTTTTTCAAAATCTCGTAGTTTTGAACATTATTTTATATAACAATGTTTCTGAAATTTAAAGATAAAATATACGAATTACAAAAGCAGTAATATAGCTTAATTAAACACAATAAAATTTACTAAACCAGAAAGATTAACATCACAAAAATTGTTTTGCTATAAAGATAAATCTTACCTGATTTAATCGAATATTTTGTATAATCTGTTTTAGATTACAAAATATTATAAGTAACGTATATTATAATGCTAAAAAAAGGAAATAAAAAATACAAATTTTGATAAACACACGCCAGGAAATGGTTTTAAACGTGCGCACAATCAGAATTACATCACATGATTAGCAGTTCTGACAACATAATATACGCAATTGATTCTTACGTCAGAGAGCAGTTGCATGTACAATTTTATTTTTAAATTTTCAATAAAAATCACATGTTTTAAGTTCTCAAATATTCTACTATAATGGAACTGTACGGACTAGACAAGAATCAATAGAAATGCTGAACATGGACAGGAATTTAACTTTGAGCTTTAAAAGTATAACCTAGTCATGGATTATTTAGGTGAAATAATATCCCTTGGAATTGACAGTATAATTTTTGGTGTCTGTTTAAAGCAGTACTTCCATTGTAAAAATGCAATTAAGGCAGTTAAGGTAAATGATATAATTATTATAAAATTCATTTACTTAATCGTCGACAGATGAATGTCATTTGATACCTAACCCTGTTTATACGTAGAACATGTACATATTTTTCATGAATAACATTAGTTATAGTAATGTGTGTAATGTTTAAAAATACTTCAAAACGTTCAGTTTTTCTACAGGATGCAGAATTTCATGAAGTGGGTTCACAATTGGGAGACCTTGTTAATAGATGTCCTGATAATAAGGTAGACTACATAGCTATTAGGGGTATCGTAAAACCCTTAGGAAAACCATTGAATAGCATCAATAATAAAAAATTAACTGGTGTAGTACAAAAACTTAAAATCAAAGAACATGTTGTAGCTAGAACTACTGCTGGCTTCTGGTAATATTTTTATTTTACAGTCATTAAAAGGATACATAAAAAAAATATATATATATGTAAAATTAACATATCTATATATAGGTCAGATCAAGAGCGTACTGTTCATAAAGTATATAATACTGTACCATTTGCTTTAGAAAGAGGAAATCATTCTGTGGAAGTATTAGAACCATTATTAGCAGATATATTAGATCTGGATATGGTATCTAATACTTTTGAACCAACTGTACCATCATTTGCAGATCATCTATGGGGCTTTTTTACAGGTAAAGAAAATAAAATTTTTTGACAATAATGTGTTATTTTAAAGAATAGGACTGCACCATGAGTTATGAATTTTAGGTGTACGTCAGCGTGGTTTACAATCCACTGAGGAATTACTCCGGGAAGGTGCAGTTATTACAGGTATAGGTGAATTAACAAAAACAAAGTCTAAAACACTTACATTACAACCCCCATTAAATGGTACACCATTTTACTTAACAAGCATGTCAATTAGTTCCTTACTTCGGAAATTAGATGACCGTAAAAGGACATATAGGTGAGTTAGGTACTTTATATAATTGGAAGATATTTTAAAACCATTCTACATGTTTTAGATTATTATGTTTAATGTTTGGAGCAATTGGAATGCTCATTGGTGGAATAGTATTTCGACGTTATTGGAAAGATAGAACAGAACAAAGATCAGCAGATGAATTAAGGCAATCTTTAGCTGTATCCCGAAAAGAAAGACGGCAAAGAGTAAGGGACACTGATCTTAGAGAAGATCAGTTGTGCGTTGTTTGTCGTACAAATCCTCGTGAGATTATTCTTCTTCCATGCGGACATGTATGTTTATGTGAAGATTGTGCTGATGATATTTCTGGTGATTGCCCAGTTTGTAGAGCACCAATTTCACAAAAAGCTGCAGCTTACATTATCTAACATCAAATAGATATAACATTCTTAAGATACATTTCGAATTACTTTTTGTTACCAGATAAAAATGAATGTTTTCAGTAAATAAATATGGTGTAAACAAATGTTATAATGAAACATTGGAATATACTTTCGAACAATAAAACAATCGTTGAAAGTGGTTAAAAATGATTTCATTAAAAACTATTAAATTACAAATTAATAAATCCATACAGTTTAGTAACAGATACTAAAACTTATAATATATTTAAAGATATAAGAAATCTTCAAAATTCTAAGTTTTTTAGTTTAAGTTTCTCATTTTCACATTTCTCGTTTTTATTTTTATCATTTGTAATAGAATCCATAACTCGTTTAACTTTAGTAGATTTTCCAATACCGAGTTTTGGAAGTCCTCTATTTAAACCTTCTAGCATAATGCAAGCTTTACATATTTCTTGGCTAGAAACAAATCCACAACGAGAACAATATCTTCGTTCCGGTAATTTAATATTTTCTTTGACTTGTAATGTTTCTCCTATAAAAAATATATATTTATCAAATATGATATATGTTTACAGTAATCATAATAAATTAATTTTATTTACCAGAATGGATGATATCCAATATAGATGAAGGTCTAATTTTTTCCAAATCTTTAAGAAATGTTCTTGCATGTCCTCTGTATGCATTTGGTGCAAATACACACTCTGTTGAAAAATATACCAACTGTTTAAAATATGCATACATGACTATTTCTTTTTCATATGCATATTTAAGTGGTTTGCATCGTTTTATACAATCTGCTCCTGCCTGTAATATGAAAACCAACAATTAATCTTGAATGTGTACATCCACATGCTATGCATAACTTTTAATTTTTCTTATGAAAATAATACATTAATTAAACTTACAGTAATGACTGCAGTACATCTTTGTAATCTTGCAATATCACCTCTTAAAATATTCATAAGAACTGTCTCTGCAATGTCATCAGCATTATGACCAGTTGCAATACAATCTACTCCTAAGAGAGCAGCACCCCTATCTAATGCTTGCCGTCTAAATACGCCACAAAATGTACAGTTATTCTTCCTACCAATCTAAAATAAAACAAATATTAAATAATAAATGCAAATGGTCTTAATACAAAATAAGAACATAATATACTTCAGCCACAATTTCATCCATTGTCCATCCATATAGTTCTTTATAGGATAATATCTTTAATGGTAATCCATAATCATCTTTATTCTGTTGAACAGTTTTCAAACTATCATCCCTATATCCTAAGGGAATATAACTTTCTTAGAAACTAAGTTCTAAATATTTCTACATTAAAACTCATTGTTTTTCAATTCCATACCAGTGATTCCTTCATCAATGGATAAAAGAAATAAATCAATTCCATATTGGTATTTGTCATTTAAAGTTTTTAAGACATATGCAAGTACCGTTGAATCTTTTCCACCTGATGCTCCAATGGCAACTTTATCACCAGATTTGAATAATTTGCCATTTATAATTGTATTGTGAATCTCACTTTCAAAAGCGAAAAAGAAACATTCTTTACATAGAGCATGTCCAGTTTTAGGTCTCTGTGATTAAATAGATTACTCTTATTTCATATAATTTTGCACATTTTTTAATTTTAATTATTTTTAAAAGTTAACACTTAAATAAGTCACTTGGCTTACTTTAAGAATACCATTTTTTCCACACTTTCTTGAACACAGAATAGGCATTTTGTAGAATTTGATATTGTCTTCTCTTATATCACAACTACTCTAATACAATTTTCATAATAATACTTTAATTTAGTAATTTTAGTCCTGCTTTTTAAAAATATCTGCTTCCTTTTAATAAAGTATTATAATATTTAAAATTTCTAAATTGAATATATTCTATACATACGTTTTGGAATATTCATATAAAGATTATAATGAAACTTTGTCAATATTTCTATCTTTTTTTGTACACATAAAAATAATTTCGGAATGTAACCAAAGCAAAATTGATTTTTCTTTATACAATACAGCAATAAAAAAAAATTTACTAATTCATACAAAAAATAATCGAAATCTATAGTCACGCGTACTGACTTTACAGTAAGTATATAATTTGTTCTTCGTGTAACTATTTAATCTTCTGGTTTTTCAGGTGGTGGACCACAAGGTTGCAGCATTTTCTCCATAAGATTGAATCGAACACGTGCTTTTGCTTCGTTTTCCGCAATGGCAAAAAAATTTAATAGATCATAATGTCCCATGTAAGAACTGCAAGAATCACGATGCTGATTTACAAGCCATTCAAACTTGGTTGTATCAGCATGACCTGTACCAATATATTTTGACTGCAAATGTTCTAACTGACTATGAATATTATAACGCTCCCCCATATTCTAAATTTTGTATGATTAAAGTTAATGTTTACGGAAAACTTTATTTTTAGTTGTAAAACTTCTTTACCAGTATTTAATATTATTTGACCTCTAAGGTACTACTAACTGTAAAATATAAAAGTATCTAGATATACATTGCGCCTTATAACACAAGGCGTTTTCGTGAATTAAATGAATAATGCAGAATTTTCATGTATTTAATAATAGAATAATTCTTTTATATAAATTAACACATTAATAAAAATTGATAATGAAGTACAACTATGTAGAAAAATATTTTTAAATAATTCTATTTTTGTCTATAGTGTTTTATGTTGTTCATATATTCGTTACAATAAAATGCGTACTGATTTTATAATTATTATTCATAATAACATAAAATAAAAATTTGTAGAAAAATATTCACATTATAATTTTTAAATTTTAGTTTGAAAATATGTAGTTTAAATATATGAAACTATTATATATCTCATTTATATGTATACTTCTTATATTTATTAATAACTACTTAGTAGTAGATAATTTTATATTTACAAATAAGATCAACGAATAAATTTTAGTTTAACCAATTGCATCAACTATAATAATATTAAAGATTGTTCCGCAATTTCATCTATTTCATGCTCCACCACAAGAGTGCAGCACTTATCGCTTGTTACGTCAGACAATAATGACGTGCTAATGGTTAATGGCTTCTACTTACTGGAGCTACCTTTATGAGAAAGCCAAATACAATCCAAAGAAAATTCATGAGATATGATGCATCGGATAGTAAAACTATAAAAATATGATTGCCTGAACATTTAGTTGTTACGATAGCTCTTAATTTTTATCAAATTTTATTCGTGGCCTACGAAATATGTGTTGAAACTTGACTGAGCAAAGAACGTAACCATTATATTCATCGCTACGTTGGATCAACTCGATGCAAAGAAACCTAACATTCAACGTGATATCACAAGATTTATATTGCACGTGAGTACTAATATTTTCTGCCAATTTATAATTGTGTTAAAAACAATAATTAAGTTTCTTTTGCGAAAACTTCAACTGGGCAACTCCCTTTGCCACCCAGTCGTTAACAATGGCGGCTACGCCAAGTCGATCGAAAAATTCTTTTCTTTAAAATATTCTTTCATTTGAAGAGTCACAGGTTCATACAAGATAGAATTTTTATTTTATGCAAAAAATAAGACTGTTCACTACAAAAACACTGTTTTTTACTATATTTATCGAAGAATTGTGTTACTCAAAAATACTGTTACGTCGACTAATCTATATGTGTGCATGTCGTATTTCTTACATGCGCGTATTGTTGTGTATGTGTGTTATATCCGTGATGAGTTATATAGAAGTATTGAAAGAACAGAAATAATATAATTATTTACAAACGTTTTTTATATCAATTGATTTTAATGTGAGTAAAAGATACTGGATTATTTGTATACACAAATTAAATCTCTTATTCAACAAACAGAAGTGTAAAATTTTGATAGGATTGTTACTAAAATATTTTTAGAAGATCTGTATAAATAAGATTTGATATATGTAATATATTTTTGTGTATTTAAATTGTAAAATCGATTTCTATGAAGAAGAATCTAAAGAAACTTGAACTTTTTACAATGATTATTGAGGTCTTTATCATATTACAAGTTAATAACACAAATGAATAGCATAAATTATTTTTGTGTGTTATTATTCTTGTATTTTAGTAGGTGACATGCCTAGCAGCCGTGATATTGAACGAGCTGAACGTAATGGAAGATTTCGATCACGTAGAAGAGGAAGTACTAGCAGTGATATAAATCGACACAGTTTTGAAGCACCTGATAAGAAGCACAGAAGACATGGGAAAAATAAAAATTCTGGGAAAAAGAAGAAAAAGAGATCAAGAGATAAGTCTATAGAAAATGTCCCAACTGTAGCTTCTTCTATTGTTAAACCTTTGGTTGAATACTCAGATGTGAGTAGTGAAGATTTATCTGAGCCTGAAGCTGGAGAAATTCAGTCTGAAGATAGTAGAGGTAATAGCTATACAGATGGAGAAGTACCTGAAACAGTTTTACAAAGACGTTATTATGGAGGAAGTCCAGTGCGTCCTCTTGGAGCATCTCCTATTAGTCTTTCACCATCTCCACCAGTTCAGCATAGACATTCTAATAGACATTATTCACCAAATGAACAGCAACCTTCAGCAATGCATGGTGGGACACCTGAATATGAGGAAGAATCGAGACGATACGCGAGAAGAAAAGAGAAAAAACATAAGCGAGAAAAGAAAAAGAAGAGAAGCCTTAGTCCTTCATCAAGCTCAGGAAAAAAGAAGAAACGAAAATCTAAAAGGCATTCGCACAGTCTAAGTCCGCATCGCATTGCAGATGAAATTATCATAAGTCCAGAACATGAAAAAGTAGTTAGAACTTGGTCAGAGTCTCCGCCTTTGCCTTTGAAGGACAGTACTTCACCAATATCTCCTGCAACACCTCAAGAACAAAGATGTTTGAGCGATGTAGAGCTTGAAATCACGAGGCAGCCTCGTAATGTAACTCCTCCACCACTTCCTCCAAGACCAACAGAATCTCCTCATACTCCTTTGTTACCTCCAAGATCAACAACGCCAGAAAGTAATAAAGCAAGTTTATCCACTATGAAACACACTCCTGAAAGACAAAAACATAGTCCTAGTATTCATACCCGACGAAGTAGCGTTAGTCCTGGGCCCACTATTAGTTCAAGTCGTAGGAGACCCCATAGTCCAAGTCCGCCTTCAAGACGAAGGGATCATAGCCCAACAAGAAGAAGAGATTTTAGTCCAAGTCCAATGGTGCATAGGCTTAGGCATAGTCCTAGTCCTTCTACGAGGCGAAGAGAATTTAGCCCGAGTCCTGTAAGTCATCGACGTAGAGATCCTGTTAGTTCTCCATCTTCGAGTAAACGTAGGAGGAGAGAGGAATCCGAACGACGACATAGACATCATGAAAAAGATAGAAGGGATAAAAGGAAATCAAGATCAACTAGAAGTCCTACTGGAAGCAGGTATGTTGTACGATGTAATAATTAAAATTAATTTCTTTTTTATGAATAACTGTTTTTTAGATTGCATTTACCACTTTCTCGTTCACGGTCACGAAGTCCTGGACGGTGGCGAAAATTACAATCACGCTCAAGATCACGTTCACGAAGAAGAAGCCGTACTCCGAAAAAATCGCGTTCTCCCAGCAAATCACATAAATCGACAAGGAAACATAAATCGAAGAGCCCTCGACCTTCGAGAATTCCTTCTCCTTCGCCTCATAGATCCAGAGCAAGGAGTCCGTCGAGTATTACGGCAAGAAATCTTCGAGTACAAGCAAAAATTAGTGAAACTAGTTTATTTGCTGAACTTGTAAAAGATAGAAACATGAGGGAATTAGCATACAAGAAACTACAAGCAGCTAAGGAAAAAGCTGTTAATCAAGATGAAGTTCAAATCATAGAAGGCACTGATGAGAAAGATGGTAGTAATACATCCTCCGAAAATAAAACTTCCACTGATAATAAAGACAAGTACATAAATCATAAAGAACAACTAAAGGCAGTAAGTGAAAATGTAAAACCTGTTGATCTCGTGGATATTCCAGTCCCAATGTCGGATGATAGTGGAATTGCGGGAAAAACGCCACCATTGCCAATGACACAAACTATTAATGCACCAAATGTAATGCCTGGAGCTAATCAACATCCTCCAGCGATTGTATATACTTCACCTACAACAATTACTTCTAGTAATTGTCCAGTGACTGTTACAAGCAGTCCAAACTTTCTAACTGTTACAAATGTATCGGTACCACCGTTACCCCAATCTGAGCCTGTAAATAGTGCAGGTTTATCACAAGTATCTATGTCAGTGCCTATTCCTGTACCAGTACCTGTCCTTCCTAACTTATCCGTTCCGCCGCCACCTATTCCCATACCAGTTCCAGCGCCAAATACAGCTATGTCTAAATTTAACCCTCCTAATAATTTAGTTCCCCTTAAGTCAGTAGATCCTCCTAAGCCTCCTATTGTGGCCTTTAAAACTAAAAGTTTGTCAAGATTACCATTACCTCCTGGAATTAATCAAAATGATTTAGAGAGTATAGACTCACCGCCGAGTCGATCACCAAGTCCGCCTAGTAAGGCACAAATGAAATTTCCAACTTCGGCTCCAAAACCAGGACAGAAGAAGAGTATTAAAGATTTACCTATGCCACCTGGTAAGTAGTAAAACAATAATTTAATATGATAGAATGATATTAAATGTAAATTTAACGTCATCGAAACATGTTTTATTATTATTAATATTTAGTTGTTCCTGGGTCTGAAGATTTAAGTGGAGAAGATGATCCAAATGCAACACCTCCACGTACAAAAGTCGAACGTGTTCCACCAAAACCGAAATTAAAGAGGCCAAAAATTTTAAAGAGAAGAAGCTCCAGAAATTGTCATACTCCTATGTCGGTTTCGAGTGGCAAAGACTGGGGAGAGCGCTCTGTCGATGTATTTGAAGTTATAGCCCAAATAGGAGAGGGAACTTATGGACAGGTATATAAAGCGCAAGACAAACGAGCTGGGGTGCTTGTGGCACTGAAGAAGGTTCGCTTAGAAAATGAAAAAGAAGGGTTCCCTATTACGGCAGTACGCGAAATAAAAATTTTGCGACAACTTAATCACAAAAATATTGTCAATTTAAGAGAAATAGTTACGGATAAACAAGATGCGTTAGACTTCAGAAAGGTACTATATTAGATCGCATAATATAGTAAGTAAACAGGAAATTATTATATAAAAATGATATTATATATTACACTTTTATAGGACAAGGGTTCATTCTATTTAGTATTTGAATATATGGATCACGATTTGATGGGTCTCTTAGAATCTGGAATGGTTGACTTCAATGAAATGAATAATGCGAGCATTATGAAGCAGTTACTAGATGGATTAAATTACTGCCACAGTAAAAACTTTTTACACAGAGACATAAAGTGTTCTAACATATTAATGAATAATAAGTATGTAAAATATAATATTATTGGAGGAAAAAGATTATTTTGCATTTCTACAATTTAATTGTGTAATTTCTTTAGAGGGGAAGTCAAATTAGCCGACTTCGGACTTGCAAGACTTTATAATGCTGAAGATAGACAGCGTCCTTATACGAATAAAGTAATTACTTTGTGGTACAGACCACCAGAATTATTATTAGGTGAAGAACGTTATGGTCCTGCTATAGATGTGTGGAGTTGTGGTTGTATTCTAGGAGAATTATTTTCTAAGAAACCGCTATTTCAAGTAAGAAAATAATTGTAAGCTGTGATTTTGTTGAAAGAAAAAAGGATTAAACATTAATAATTGTGCTTCTTTTTATTAGGCAAATGTAGAAATGATGCAGTTAGAGATGATTTCCAGAGTTTGTGGTACACCAACTCCTGCCGTTTGGCCTTCTGTGATAAAATTACCATTATGGCATACACTAAAACCAAAAAAATCACATAGAAGACGTTTACGAGAAGATTTTTCGTTCATGCCGGCGCCAGCTCTGGATCTTTTAGACAAAATGCTAGAATTAGATCCAGAAAAACGAATAACGGCTGCTGATGCACTTAAAAGTGCTTGGCTGAAAAATGTTCAACCAGAGCAGTATGTTTTTTTCTTGCATTTGAATATATTTGCAAAAAGAATATTATTCAGGTTAACCATACGAATACACTTTAGCGTAAGAATTCGATAAAACCAAAATAATTTGCAGAATGTTCATATTGGAATATAATCGAAAAAAAAGTTAAAACTACAGAAATTTTTTTTTCTTGTAGTTTTTTTGTTCAAGAATTTCAGTTATTGTCTCTTTAAAACTCCTATATCTCTTACGTAAAAAATTAGGATGCCAGCGCCTCAGCTTCCTACTTGGCAAGACTGTCATGAGTTGTGGAGTAAAAAGCGAAGACGTCAATTGCGAGAACAGCAAGAAAGCTCTGCTGGAAAGATGCCTCTTCTTCCTCTTCCAAATAAAGGAGGTCCGCATAAGGCTATTGAAGATCTATCTGATGTCGGGGGGTGAGTAGTTGTAGAGAGACATATTCGCACAAACTGGGATGCGATCCAGTACTGACCAGATACTAATTGCTTACACACGTAGATGGCTGTGTACTGCAGTTGTGCTTGGCATTTATTTTCTTAGCAAAATGCGTTGTTAGAGATATTATTTAAAGAATGAAAACATAACTGTTGTAGTATCTTATTTTCATCGTCCGTTTGCATGCGACTTTTAATATGGATAAAATAAGTTAATTTTAGTTTCATTCACAGTCGTTCAAACACGACGATGGCTATAGTGCAGAACAGTGGAATATAGACACACGAAAATGTACAACAACGTTCTCTTTTCATGGGTTTGCTACAAAGATTATGTTCTAATACTTCGCTTTTTAAATATATGAAAACATTTCGAACGCATGTATTAAAAAAAAGATACAAAATTTGTGGCAATATGTTTCATCACGACCAAAATATGTTACAACATTAACTTTTTATGTGACTGCATCCTTAAGTACCAGTAATAATATGTATACATTAGTAACACCAAGAAGTAATTCTGATTATCATAATATTACATTAACATTTTTCTTTCAAAATGATATCCAATATTATCTGGTTTGAAGGATATAAGCATTTTTGTAAAAGAAAAACGTATTACCTTTGAAATTAATCATATGAGCTTGAAAATCGAGATATTTTCTATGTCTAATAATATTATGACTAATAAATAGATGAACAAGTACATATTTGCTAATCCATACATACATTATAACATATGTATTTGTGTATGTAACAAAGAATGGATATATGTACAATATTATGTTGAAATTTAATATATGCATTTACATGATTTATATGTATGTGCATATAATTATTAATAATCTACGATTGTATTGATCATGCATCTTTATGAAATATTCATCTTGAAATGAATCATTAAAGAAAAAAACAAAATAGAAAAAAAATAATAGCTGTACGATTGTAAATAAAAAAAGATCGAAATTATTGAAATTTCATATGTTAATTTTCATATTTAATCTATTCGATTAAAATACGTACAAGCGCATGAAACGATATATAAAATGAATGAGGAAATGATGTGAATATATAGAAGATTTTTATAACATTTAAAGTCTTGGAGTGTAAATAGGTCAAATGGATACTAAGAAGAAGCTGTTGCAAGATCGAAGACAATGGAATACAAGGAGCCAAGACTAAAATGTGAATGTATTACGCGAAATATTAACGTTATAATCATCGTCATCGATATTTCATTTTATTTACGTTAATTCGGTTTATTTAAACATTCACATTTATAGATTAGGCATATCTTAATTGATCTTATTTCTGCAATTGTGTTATAGTTCGTTATTCTGTACTGTAGATAGTTATCATAAGTTTCAATATACGAATGGCAGTTTTTGATATGTGTTAAGTATTTTCATGTTTTTGCATGTATTTTATATCAATGCCATTCTTATAATGAAATTCGGGATTTAGACAAATTTAATTGTATGTCGTCATAATGTAAAATACTATTGAATTACTGTAATATAAAATATTTACCAAATGTCCATAGGCATTTGCCTCACATTTTTGTGGACAATGAATTTCCAATGTTATTAAAATATTTTATCGTTTAATTTGTTTAGCCCTTTTCAATGTTTCTGTATTTTAATTTATAAATTAAGTAACCATAATCCCTTAAATGAATCGTATCTTGCAATGAACACTGGGACCTTGGGAATGAATTATAAACCAGTGTATATGATAATGTATACTTTGAAAACAACAGTTCTCTACTTATTCCACAATAAGTTCAAACAAATATTTAACACATTTGTTACTTTTATGTAGAACATATAAAAATAAATGACATTAATTTTATAAAAAACATTTCGCATATAGTGGAACAAAATAGGTACAAGCATTTCACTTTTTTGTGAATATTAAACAGTGTTAAATAATAGTAGAATGATCAAAAAGATCATGTAGTTCATTTTTAAATATAGAATGTTTTATTATGGATTACATGACCTTTATCATTTTGCATTCTATTTTAAAAGATCATTTTTATACAGTTAAATTTCTATCTAATATGAAAAAAGCAATTGAATTCACTCAACTAATACGTGCTATTACAAAATATTATAAAGTAAAAAATTTATTTTATAATAAATAGCTCTAATACATTTCATAAGTCTTATGAATCATTTGAGTAAATCAAGTAACATAATAATATGAGGTAAAAAATAATCTTTTTGCATTATCAATTATAAAGTAAGCATATTTTCTATTTTGGGTATTTTATTTAAAATGCAGTGTAATGAATAAGAAAGTAAAGAGCTGTTCTATATAAATATACACAATAATGTAAAGAATTATGTAAGTAACACAAATCAGAGATGTAAAATTGTGTAATAATAATTTTTTCTTTATTAACATGTTTGTAATTATTAGTTTTGTTTTTGTTAAATAAGTATTTAAAAGTTATATGGATAAATAAAATTGTATTTCAAATAGAATGTATATTACAAATCTTCATAATGTAAAGCTTTTATATTTTGTGATATTAATACAAAAGGGTAAATATTCCAGATTTTATAGCACATATTAAAAAATTTATTATAACGGACAGCAATATAAGTAAGCTTGTGTCAAATTAAAAATTTTTAATATTTAGTATTTTTTTCATGATACATTTGTGTATATATAGTTACTCTGTAACTCAAAATATAAAGATATCATATGTGTAGTATATGGAAAAATATCTATGTACAAGATGTTACAGCTTGAAAGTATCTATGTATTTTGATACATAACCATTTATTTTACTATATAATTTTTTGTAGATAGCATACATTTGGTTATGTATACATTATCTTAACTTTATATATATATATATATATATATATATATATACATATATATAATGTTGTATATAATAGTCATTATGTATACATTTGCTTATGATAAATTCTATTGTGGAATTTGTAGGAAACAGAATAATACTTGAAATATAAGATAACAAGTAATTATAAGTAAATACAAATTGGCAAAATATCTAATAAGAAAAACGATTATGTTTCAGGAAGTAATGTTATTGTGGCTGATTGATAAAGGGCAAATTTTATAGCACTTATAAGAATATAAATAGGTAATAAATATTCTAAATCTGTATAATGTATGTTTATACCCAGGGTGTCCAGTTTAATAATTCACATGAGACTTGGTTTTGTGTATCATATAACAAATTCATCTGCGCTTGGGCTTTATCACTAAAATCGAAAAAGCTTGATCGTTTCGTGCAAAAAACGGTTGAGGATACAATAAAATCAACAATTACATTATGATTTTTATGTTTATAATCCATTATAAAATTATTTTGTTATATCTCTTCACTTATAGAGGAATAAGTGATAAGTATGCAACAAATTGTGAAAAATAAAATTTATAGAATACAAATAAAGTTTGATACGCTCTGCCTATTAAATTGCATGTGTATCCATATAAAATACTGATTTATTAGTTCCGCTTTATCAATACGCACGTTTGTAAAACGTTATCATCTTTTGCATGATTTCTTTTAATTTTAAAATAAGTGTTACTAGTGGGTATTCATATGTTACTGTTTGTTTCAATAATATTTATAGAAAATTTTGTTTAACATTGTTTTGTTAATATTATGTTTGTTATCCTAAATATGTTATCGTTATTAATATATTTTCAACTTTAAGAAGCATTTGGTTCATTTTAACATGGTGTAAATTGTAATAGAAGTCATGTTACAAGTTTGTAATATTAAAATGTTTTACTAAAATGTGTAACCATTTCCACTATATATTATTGGTACTTCTACTTGTTATTAAATATATTCACTAATTACTTGTGTTTTTAGCATAAAAATATATGTCTTGAATTCCATAAGTTTGTTTCAATGTAATATTTTGATAAATAATCATGTTTATTGCAGCATTTAATTTTTAACTTCCTACATTTTTATAATGTATCTTTGACTTGATTTCAGATCTTCCAAACGTTTAAAAATGGAAGCAGGTTACAATTCTCATCCAAATCGTCTTGGTACGGAATCTCATTATGGGGGAGATAATTTGTTCAACCAAAATAGGCCTTATATGGTCTCATCGCCATCATATTATTACGCTAGTCCTCCACCTGTAACACCTCGACCCAAGGGAGATACTAGTAGACCCTATATGGTCTCATCGCCATCATATTTTTACGTTAGTCCACCACCTGTTACACCGCGGCCCAAGGGAGATACTGGCTCTCATATGTCGGAATTGTGCATAGAAGATAGCCTTGCTCGAAAATTAAGTGTTCTTACAAATGCATTAAATCAAGGAAAACCAATCCGCGTTGAAGATCTTATGTCACTTCGATCAGATAGTGAGGTGCATACTTTCATATTTTTGCTTTAAATACTTTAAGTCTTGCATGTAATCTGTAATAATTTCATACTGTTATAATTTAATTAATAGCATAATTACCATAATTCAAATTACAGAGTGACTCAAAAGTAGTACAGCTGTTAGGAGAACTACATGCTGAACTTCGACTTGCTGCAAATTCAAGATCAAGTGGACTAGTAGAATCTCATCTTTCTGTACTAAATCCACCATCTTTAGGTAAGTTCTATTGAGCTCATTTTTCCCTTAGTGTTTATAATTTAATATTATTTTACATTTTATATTTGCAGATACAAATGCAGCTCAGTCAGGAAATTTTGATGCACATGCAGTTTACGCTGGTGATGATGCAATGAGTTCTGGAAGGTGGTCACAAGTGGCTACAGCTGGTGTTCGCAGTGCATTATTAGCGCTCATGTCGCGCTATGGTTTGGAAACTTGCAATCCTTCCCCTGTTATCACCCGACCCCCAGGTAAACCAACATCCAACCTGACACAGAACCTTTTCCTGCCCTCGACTTCCTCACAGTCAGCATTCAGCTCATAATGATTTGTATATATAACTCTTTACAGTGTTCTAAGCTATATTCTGTATAAAGTTGGAAAAGGTCTAAATTACTATTTTTTAAATTAACTAGGCATGGAAGTACAACTGCATCCAAGTTGTTTATAGACTCTACTATTTGTTCATAACTGTAAGTGCACATTCGGTGTATACTTGTATATAATTGATGTATTATTAATACGTGACCAGCTACTTAATACAGTACTTGTATCTTTAATAATATGAATATGCTCTTTATAGTGCACATTTATGCGACATATACAATAAGAGCTTCAGATTTTTCTTTTTCTTTTTTTCTCTTTTTAATTTCAAATCTAGATTTATTTTTGGTATTGAAAATATCTAATATTTATTTGCATAGTATATATATAAATACTTCATATCCATATAAATATTTTGCTTTTTTGGAAAAGAAATTTTCTTTTTAAAATATTTAGCGTGTTTATTACGTACAATTCACGTGAAGCGATATATTTTCTTCCGAAGGAGATGAAGGTATTTAAAACGAAAATAATATTGGTTATATCTTAAACATTTATTTGTTGCATAAGATTTCTTTTTTTATATATGATGTTAAATGTTTATTTATTATGGAAATATTTACGGGATGTAATGTACATAATATCGAGATATAATAAAGAGATAAAAGTATACAAATATAGTAGGATTTTTTTAGGAGAGAGAAAATGATTTAACAATAGTTTGATATAAATTCAGAATTAAAGATTACCGTACTATAAATAAATAATTTCTTGGTTAGAAGCTTACAAACTTATATTAAATATTTTTTCACGAAAAATCTTTAAGTAAAAGTTATAAAAACAATCATTTTTGAATATAACAGAAATAGAATAGCAGAAAGATTAACACTACTTTCACGAACGTTTCAGATTGAAGTGATTCCAAGAGAAAACACGAACACTGCGAAAGTGAGGTTAGGACGTGAGCTTTTATACCGGCAAGCTGTATATGACGTGCGACGATAGCATGGCGACTTATGCTGCGGTTTAGAAAGAAACTGGCGACACGCTGTAGATTATTCAGTGAAGTGATCAACAGTATGACGTTGTGGGAATGAATAATAAATTGTTTGTTTTATTGAGTTTGTTCGATTCTATGCTCGGTGTGATAATAACATATGCAATAAAAAGCGCAACGAATTAATGATCAACAAGTGAAAAGAGGGGCAGGTTATTGTTATTCGAAAAAACAAATACCTAACCTCGATTGGTTTAGTGATGGATTCATCAGATGTTTTACAATTTGATTGTTTCATAGACAATGAGATTGCACGAAGTGCTACGAAGAATTTTGCTGGAATGCTTGGTAAAGCATTCGAACAATATAAAAGTAAGTATATATCATGTTTTTGTATCAACAAGTACTATATATACAATGAATTATATTCACAAATAAGAAATTATTTATTGCTGGTTTTACGTAGCTACAATGATATATATTTAGCTTTAGTTGTAAATTTAATTTAAGTGAATTAAATTTTTCAAAATATATACTTTAACAAAAATTAAAGTACGGTTGAGTATATCTACAATGCAACTTAAAATGTTTCATTGTTTTATGTCATGAATGTAGTTCCCAGTAAATTTTCAATTTAATTACTTGATTCAAACAGAATGCTATTGGTTTTACAGAATTATGGAATGAATATTTAAAATTACGAAAACATTGTCAAGATGCTGATTTTAAGATTCCATTTGAATTGCTTGAATCAGATTGTTATGACAGTAAGGTTGTGTAAGTTTTGCTTTTACAGCTAATTTTTAATTTTCTTAACTTTTATTTTATATACTTACAAATATTACTAAGAGTGTATTACATATTTAATTTTTATGTATTTCAGTACTACACCTAATACTAGTCAGGCATCATCCAAAAATATACCTTTTTATAAAACTACTTCAGATTTAAATGACACTGTTTCAACCAGTAATAAATCTATTCAGAGAGAAATACAAGAAGATAACTTAGTGAAAAGTCCAATACTTATAAAGAAACGGTCTAGATCTAACAAAAGCATTAATGAAAATTGTGTACTTAGTACAGAAAGGCTAACAAAATTGGGAATTAGTACACTGTATAATGTGGATACAACATTGTTGCCAAATGGCGGAAAACTAAGGCAGTCAAAACTTGTGTTATTTCCAGATGAACAATCTGTAAATACTATAACCCATAAAAGATATAAAAGATCAGAACCTCTGAAACCACATATATCACCAACATTTGGAGAAAATAAAGAATATGTGTTAAGAAACGAGAATAAGTCCATAGAAGAAGAAATAATACAAAATAGTCCAGATAAATATATGAAGTCAATTTCAAAAATAGAAAGTTTAAAGATGAAAAAAAGAAATCTTACAAAATTTCGAAAACCTACTGATATTAAAGAAAATAATATACCTAATAAGTTGAGTAATGAAAATAATAATACTGAATTTGCTATAAAAGGAAGCAATCAGCCTAGTCTTAGTCAGTATTTTCCCCCTGTGTGTACATCTACACAGAATGATCAACCATTTCTAATTAAAAAATCGAAAACATTTAGTTATAGTAGTGAAACTATTGAAAACAATGGTAATATTTTGAATTTTCCTGTTTCTCCAGAACTTGCAGAAATTCAGTACTCACTCTTTGAAACAGGTGATAACTTATCAACTCCTCCAAAATTAGTAATTGCAGAAAATAGTACTGAAGCAGAACAAGAAAAATATTCAAGGTCTACCAATCAAATGTTGCACACCAATTCTTCAGAGTGTAATGATGAAACATTCTATGCATTAGGGGAGCAACTTAAAAAAGAGTTAATTTCTAAAACAGATGAAACTAAAAACAAAACATCACAAAAGTTTGCATTTGCAAAAAAGAATCTCTTAAATAATTTTGATATGTAAGTATTGATTATAAAAATATAAAGCATTTTTAATGCAATATTTATATTAAGTATTATGTATTTTTTAAGACCACCTAAAAAAGAAAATGTACACTTTGATAAACCGTCAAAAAAAATGTCAGAAAGAGCAAAAATGACTGGTGTTACTTGTTGGGAATGCAAAAAGGTATTGTATAGTTTATATTTTTATTATAAAGAAGGTAATGTAAATGTTTCAAGTAATATTAAATACTTTGTTTTTTATTTATGCTGTAATCAGGGATTGAACTGTAAGTCAGTATTACCTGTCAATGTTTGTTATTTATTACTTTATATATGAAACATTTCTGTTTATAAAATGTATAAGTTTTTAATATATAAATGTATAAACTTAATATGCATATATGTACATATCTCAGTGATACAATTTCAGTATCTAATTTCACTTAAAAAAGTGTTTTTTTTTAGTACTATGCTAATCTTGGACTTTCAACTCAAGAAATAAAAGCAAGACAAAATCAGTGTTCGCGGCACAGAACTAGGAATGATGAAGAAACGCCTTCATCACCTGAAGGTAATTCTATTTTCGTTTTATGTTCTTAGAATAAAACGAATATAATAATGCGCTTAAGGTTTATAGATGCTATCATGTTTTAGGTTTCTGGAATCCTTTATTTCCTGATACTTATTCATCTACTTACCAAGAATGAAGTAAAATATGATGACATGCATCTTATTTATAAGTATTATTATATTATAAAATAACTGTTAAATATAAATATTTTTATATTGTTATAAGTTTCGTTAATATTATAAAATGTATATAATTAAAGTATAAGTGTGTAAATGTTTTCAAATGCACAAAGTTTATAATTATATAAAAAAAGGAATAAATTTCAAAAATAACATATTGCATATGATTTGAACATAGAGTGATTTATTATATTATAACACATATAGTATTACATTTTGAGTAACATAGTATAGATTTATATCATTTATATTCATTTTATATAGACTCATCCCTTTGCATAAAAATATAGAATCTTTTATATGAATCTGTGCTAATGAAGATTAATAAAATTAATTTGTTGGTCAAGCAAACTTTCACGTTGAGTTCACAGTATATCACTTGTATTAATTTAACATAAGATATAAACTATTATAACCAATGTTCTTAATTCTTTTATACGCGTAGTGGTTTAAAATTTAAGATATTTGGAATAAAAATAGCTTTAGATAACAAAACCGATGTATGTAATATTGTTTGAAACTTATCTTTCCTTATAATTTAATTTATTTTCAGTATTTGATGAATGCATGACTATTTCATAAATAATAATTTAATTCAAAGAACAAATAATGCAGTAATGTAAAATATAAAGAAGGAAATATCAGTTATCGGTAATCGTACTGCACAATGAAAAAACGGAATTTTAACTGCAACCTATTCATCCTGTGGGAGGCTGGATCTACAAGACGAATAACACCGCAGTTCTAGAGCAAAAACAATACTTTCACTTATAACTTGTCATATTAACATGATAATTTGTGAAAACATGTATACTTTTTATGTTTGTTTTTTTTTTTATATACCACTTAACATCATTGTCACAATATTAATGATTAAATATTTCATTCACCGAGCATGTTTATAGTAATACTTCTTGATATTTAAAGCATTAATTTTACATTACGCTGTCATATTCTAATCCATATTTCACACCAATAAAACATTATTTTATAATTTGTTTTATTTTGATAATGATCATACTTAACTACAACATGAATATTGTGCAGCTCGATCATTTCTTCCTGTACGCATTGTAAAAAGACTAATAAGTGCTTCTTGTGACTTTTTCAGATGGAAGATTACATTTAACGCCTAATAAAATTTTTTTTCACGGATACAACAGACATAGCTGTTGATTAAAATCCATACCCTTTAGAACATGTAACAATAGTATAAAAATTCTGACTTCATTCTCTAAAGTCGGGACTTCAATTCTCGCAATCCTAACATAAGAATTCTATTTAAGTTTTATATATCAAATTTTTCATGATGAAATAAATTTAATAAAATAGAACGTATAATTAATTATGTGTGACTTAATTAGTGTGAGCATCAACGTTGTGTACACTTGATAGAATTGACTGAGCAGATAGCGCTACATTAATTATCCTTCAATATATTTTGATATTTCATTTAAAGCTACTGTAAAGCACGTTAGTAGAATTGTTCACGAGAGAAAATAATGTTTATCTTATCAAATTAACAGAATGAACCACACAAAGACTGAGCTAAATAATAAGAAATAGACGTTTATTTTCACGATAAAATAATATAATTTTGAACCACATTAAAATTTATAAAATTTATCACTGTTTAGGATTATATCAAAAGATAAGTTTACAAAAACACTTAAATGATTCCATTAGCCAATATTTAGAATTCCATCAGTTGCATAGCTCAGTCTTCCGAATTCACATACATGTAAGTACTTTATTTAAGTAGGCCGTATTCTAATGAAATTCACAATAAATGTTATACGTTGCAACGATAAACTATACGTTAGAATAATTATTCAGCAATTTAGTTGAAGACAATACAAAGTAAACGAAAAAAAACTTTTAAATTTAGACACTAAAATTTAATGTTCTTTACCACGAAGAATAGTTAAAGCAAAGCATGTTAAAAGTTTGTAATAGATTCGTGTGATCTCAGAATATGTTTAAAAGCATTTGGAAGAAGAAAGTTATAGGAAACAAAAGATTAAACAGGAGTTTTAGACTTGTAATACGATTACGGTCATTTAGAAATATTTGGCCATTTCTCTTTGGGTAGATTACAATTATGATAATACTTCGTCTCTGCGTGCCGCGACTGCAATTATTTCAAATTCGAATGAAACCTTACTGTCCTTCTTTCGTCGAGGAGTTGTTTCCTGGAACAGATTTTTCCGCGGGTGGTGCAGGTAAAGCTTTAAGAATCGCATGTACTTCTTCTGCTACGGCCATTAGAACGAATTTAAATTGTTGCTTTGTCGCAACCATGTTAGGTCTTTGATCTCTTATATGTTCTAACGTAGCTGCAATGTCAATCTCTTTGGCTCCTTTCATCATACGGTTCAAAACCATGTCGATTAAGCAGTAAGTACCAGTACGACCAGCACCATCGCTATAAACAGAATTATCTTCAATTAAATAAATAATGAATTTCAAGTAAAAACATTAATTATTTTATGAAAAAGTAATGGTTCAAACTATACGTTAGCTGCAATATTTTAAGTATAAGCAACCCACTAAAGATTACTTTACCTGCAGTGAACAACTATAGGACATGATCTGCCTTTATAGGATTTGTTGATTTTTCTGAAATTACAGAGCAAATTAACATTAGAGTGACGACGAAGTATGTTTCACATTAAAGTGACCCTTTATAAGTGAGAATTAACAGATATGTGCACTCGAAATTAATAATATACTTGCCGGCGGAATTCAAGAAGAGCTTTCGTGGAGTGCGGTACAGAGTTTTCAGGCCATGAAAGGAAATGGAATTGAGTGACGGTTCTTGTTTCGCCAGTGCGCAGATTCTTCAGGTAGAAGGAACGCACCAGATAATCGTCGCACCAGAAGTGCTCGGACACAAGGTGAACCTCATAAATATGATACAATTCTGATCCTTCTTCGGGCCAGTAACGATGACACATAGCGACGCCCTCTTCTGTGAGTCTGGTTAGCATCACAATTACAACGCTGCCTTGTTCCCAAACCAGTTGCCAAAAATCTGCCGTCGTTTGCGGTAGCGGCCCTTGTGTGGCAATATAAGCCGGATTTCGAGGATCATGATCCGTCTAAAAAGGAAAAATGGAGATTGATTGGAAACGTCATTCCCTTACATGTAATCCTATGTTGAGAAGCAAGTCACACAGCGTTTGTGAGTATAGAGCAAGCACCTTTTGTTATTTTGTAGGTTTTGTGTCTCTGTGTTTCTTTAACAATATGCAAGGAATTGTTTGAGTTCTGTAATGGGAGCGAAATTTTTCTTTCTTACTATTGAGGTTTAGATAATCCAAGCCATTTTGCAGAATGTGAACTATAGGCTAAACTATTTGTATACATATACAGTGCACTCTTAGTAATGGAGATATAAGTTTAGAGATAAATTCAATGTGCAAAACTGAAAAGAAAATGTTTACACAAATATGTTTATCGTATAATCGTTTTAACCATCTTTTTATACAGAATTCATCTCTAAAATTGTCTATACTTATAATACCTTGACCCGATTTGCAATCAGTGTTATAATATCATGAAAATATCTACACGGGAAGCGTTCTTAAGAGAAGCATTTATTTTGTCGTCGAACTGTATCGACAGTAGTTCTCCATGCTCGTAGTGTGACTTACCGATTTCTATTCTCAGTTCCATTTTCAACGAGTTTAAAAAGGAAAACCACGCATATGTTATTTTACCCTGCATGTATATTTGCGGAACAAATAAAGGAACGGTGAGTTTAGAAATACTTACGATCGTGGAAGCATTAATATAGTCGGAGTTATTGGCATTAGCAAGGTCGTTCAGAATCATCCTGGAATGATCGTAAGGGAACGCTGCATTAGGACGATTGCATTTGCTGTTTGCTTCGCTTTGCGCGATTTCTGTCGAAGAAGGATCCACCTCGTACGCGCATAATGCTGTCCATTCTTGATCCAATCGATCTTTGTTCATTAAATGATCCTCCATGTAACTCTAGAAAAATATATAATGAGATCTGGTGCTTGTTGAAATATCAGAATTATTATTGTTAAATATTATCAGAATCATTATGGCCAAAGTACATTGTCTTTTACCCCTGTAATATTTACAGAAATATTTATAACAACTCACTAGAACCATTTTTCCGGTTGATATGTCCATGTTTGAAAGAGTCGGTTCCTCTCCCCAGGAGGATGTGCTGGATCGGTTTGAAGGTAAATTATTAGACTCGCTTTCTCGGCTTAAACTGGTAATTCGAGGTGATTCCGGTTTATCTGTTGGTTGCTTAGCGTGCATCCTGGCCCTGCACAAATCCTGATAGTCCTTCGAGACTTCCGGATCGGGTGTGGCCAGTCCCGCCAATTTTGCTCGCGCTTTAGCATGTCGACGAGCAACGATCAATATAATTACCGCTGCTGTTCCAGCGGCTACAACTCCGGCAGCCACGATCGCGCCGAACATACTGGAGCTCATCTCAGTTTTTTTGGCTACTTCCAGCATCGCAGGTAGCTTGGTCTTTAAATAGAAAGAAAATATATGTATATTTTTGGTTAACAAGTTTTTCTAAAGTATATTTCAACCGGGTACTGTTTAAAATAATTTAAGGATCAGGGTTATGTAGCATTTGATCACTAAATCTTGTATATCTACAGTAGCGGACAAAAGTTTGAGACCAAAGGGTCAAGAAAACAAATTAATTAATTAACAAGAAATAACGCGATAAATAAAATTCGTATTCTATGCCAATCAATAAATAATGTTCTACCATAATGACGATAAAAATAAATATATGTACAATATTTGCATACCATAAAACTATGGTTTGCATTGTCCTGTAGTCTTAAACTTTTGTCCGCTGTATTTCTAATGTACATGTTCTGAGAAATAGGTATACAACATTATACAGAATTTGAAATTGTAGAACTGAGGGGGAAATAGATTTGTATACGATAGAGTATATATTCGTATCTCTATCGATAAAAGTCAGTAGAAATTGCCAGGAATAATAGTAATTGTGTGAAATTCACGGGTTCCGTAAACCTAGTGTTAATCGTGAACATAGCGATGTTCTTATAGGCAAAGTGATCTTGTAGATAATTTTGAACAGTATTTGTTGGAGATATATGTTTTAAACATGTTTCAAGATGAACCTTGTCGCCTATGCCTGCACGAGTCACCTCGACACCCAGAGTCTCTTTCAATTTGCTACGTATATTATCTGTGAATATAAATACAGTTAATTAGTTTGTCGATTTATTATGTACACTTAGCAGGCGGTTAATTTAGCGAATCAAGTACCTATATTGTCAACTACATCGGTGGCGTTATAATTTTTATTATTCTTCACGACTTTGAACGTCACCTCTGCTCGGCCAACACGAATATCTTTTAAAGATCCGGGTGTTAATCCTAACAATTTAGCGACCTGAAAATTGAGCGTTCATTTTTTTTTTCACACTTTCAGAGATACGTGCAACAAGCGAATAGTACCTACAGTAGCGGACAAAAGTTTAAGACGAGAGAACAATGTAGAACACAGTTTTATGATCTACAAATATTGTCTGTACATTCATTTTCATTTTTTATCATGGTAGAACACTATTTATTGATTAACACAAAATGCAAATTTTGTTTATCTATTCCTTATAAATTAGTTAGTTTAATTTCGTTGACTCTTTGGTCTTAAACTCTTGTCCGCTACTGTATGTCGATTGATTGATTGGTTACCTGTTTGACAACGTGTTCACCTTCCGACCATGTGTGAAACGCTTGCTGAAATTCCACGTAAACGTGGTCCAAATCGACGTTGTTGTACAATTTCGTGTCGTCTACGTGTAGGCCGCTTCCCACTTCCTTTTTCACGTACGGATTCAGTAAAACGTCATTCTGAAAATTGATATATACGATTGTGGTTTGTACCATGTAAGCACTTTATTATTGCACACCGATCGTTACTCACATCTTGCTCGATTTCAACGGAATCGGAACGATTTTCATTTTCTAAAGCTATAAAAATGTTAGACATAAATTTACATTAATTTAATACGTAAAGTAACTATTAAAGAAATATTCACCGGATGGGGATGGAGTTTTAAACGCGTAATTGTTTGTCGAGAAAGGAGGTCCTGGTTTCTTGACATCTAAACGTTCCCGTCGTTTAAAACCAGCTAATCCACGCCCCCAAATGAGCTCGTTCAAACCTTCTTCGAACGAGGTGTCGAAGGTGTTTTCTGCGCATGCAGAAGTATAAGCGAATTTTATTTAGCTCTACATTCAAGTTTAATTAAATCCATGTCCGTGTATTACCATTTCGAGTAACACGTATACTCATACAATAATTATAACAAAAATTACCATTATCGTCAACGTCTGATTTATCATCAGCAGCCTGAAGAAGCCCACCTTCGGTGTAAATCCCATTTTCCATCGACGACGAGTCGTCCCTTTGAGGTAACTCCTCCTCGTCGTTCACATCGTCGTAATCATCGTTGTCATAATTGTCCGAGTTACGTTTCACGTTCTCCAAAAAGATCACGTCCTTGTCCGGAAGCTCGATGAATTTTCTAGGTTTGTACTTTCTTGAGAACGCTTTCGCGTACTGCATAACAAAATTTTCCCCTGTTTTTCGTTTCTCATCGTCAGAATAATCGTCGGGTTGATCGATCGCCAAAAATTCCAAATTATCAGCGGTTAGGTTGTCTATAGGATTCGAATTTCTGTTCTCAGAAAGTTCCTTCGACAGATCCTTCCCCTCCTCCCCTTCCTCCTCTTCCTCCTCTAACGCATTCTTTATCGACTCTATCGCGTCATCGTCGTAGTCTCGCAAATTGTACGGTTGTCTCCTGGTTCGATAAAGCCTTTCGTCCACCTCGTTAAAGGACAGAGGCGCTTTCCGCGAGTTACTCTCGTCGTAACTTTCATCGTTAGTCAAAGTGTCGTATTCGTTGTAAGAATTTGGTTTGTATCTCGGCCTGTACAGGTCGGAGTTAGTTTCTGCGATTTGTTCCTTGGAAGAGTCTGTGAGGTACTGATTCCGTGTGCCGGGAGGGTAGTAAAGCTCGTTGGCGAATTGGCCGTTGGAGACGCCACTGTTCGGCGTGAATTTCACTATAGCTATTGAAGGTACCTTCAAAAGCAAACTTCCATTAAAGTCTATCGTAAAAGTGATTACGCGAAGCTTAACTGTAATTAGTATTAATGTTAATACATTCTGTACTGTTGTGTAGCTTACTCGTGAAATTCCCACAAAGTGAATGTATATAGATGGATACTGTTCGTTGTTCGAAATATTTAAAAGAGAGAATTAAAGTATCAAGACCTTAAAACGATCAGTACATTCTTTTTGTAATTAACTTCATTTCAATGTAATTCTTTAATTGTTCGCTGTTACGTTTAACATCATTTCAAATTGATCTTAAAATTTTATAGGAACTTTTAATATTCTCGCCACACGGAAAACATTAAATATGTGCGATGCAATGTCAACACTTACTCTGGCCTGGTCGATTTCATTTTTGTTCTCGAAACGTACACGTTGCTTTAAATGTTGGCAAAGGCGAAGATCGTAGTTTTCTCTGAAACGTGTACAGAAATAATTGTCATCGTGATGTGTACGTGTTCACAAGAAAGTTGTTGAAACAATATGCTATAGAAATCGTCATTCAACGATGTTAATCGTACTCATGGCGTAAGTTGTACAACGATGTTTGCATGATGCATTGTGTATATGGATGTGACCATTTGTATCCGTCGATTTGCAGCCTCTCCAGTCGCAGTCTTAGCAGTTCCAGTTCGTCGACGTTGAAGTTGTACCTAGAGTGAAAACGTTGAGCGATTAAAATAAATAAATATCCATCTGTGAAGAAGAAATGCAAATTTGTCCGTATCTGGAAACACTCACTGATAGTAGTCTTCGTCGTTCAGGTCAGTGTATAATGGTAAACATTTCCCGAACGCCAGATCTAAATCATTAAAACGAAGAACGAATATTAGCGTCATTGTTGCTCTTAGGGGATACTAATTGCAAATAAGTGTTTCATCGTGTAATTACTAATTACCATTGTAACAGGTTTCCGTTCGGGGATCGCAGAGGCTCTTGCTGAACAGACACCCTGAAAACCAATTTGAACCGGCCAATGAGAGACTAATGAAGCACCAATTAACAATCCATTATTAAACGGTGAAACGGTATCAGAAATTAGTTGATCTCTAAAGAATCTTTACTCCAAAGACTCGCAATTTTGAGATTAATGTACAGTAGCGGACAAAAGTATAAAACGACAGGACAATATAAGACACAATTTTATCGTTTGCAAATATTGTTCATCTATTCATTTACACTGTTATTTCGTATTAATTAATTAATTTATTTTCTTTGACCCTTTGGTGTTAAATTTTTGACCGCTACTGTACAAATATTCTCATCGCTATATTAATATAAAAAAATGCTATATTATTAATCAACAATTAGTCGAATATTGCTATTTCAAACTCACAACGTGTCTCGCTTATCGTAGGGCATTTATTATTAATGAATCGATGATTACATACGGCGGTGGCACGGATAAAGCGAGGAGGGGACATTTCGTTATTATTTCTGCTCGTAACAGGTTGACGTAAAACGTATATCTCATAATTGGACTGTCCGATTTTTCCGATGCACATTCTCCGGTTGAGATTGCAATCCCAGTCGCAATTAAAATGCCACCGAGCACTACCCGCTTTAATTTCGCGATTGCATCCTCGATTAATCCTCGATAGGGGATGACGCATCAAACGAAGACCTCTGTTGCTAATACCTCGCATGAGAGTTCATATCCGTCTGTGTAATATATTCATCGTGGGAATTAATAATTTAAAGAAATATATAGTTTGAAAATCGGGCTCCTAAAATTCGAATGAAATTATCAATACGTAAAAGTGATTTGTTTAAAGTGATTTTGCGTTGAGAAATGAAACATCAACCGCCTATTGTTTCTATCGTAGAAACAAGGTCCTTTTAATTCATCATTCATAAAATATTCGCGTGCACGCAGCAATTTTGTATAAGCTTTGGGGAATAACTGAAACTGAAATTCAACGTTTCTGGCGTTGATAAGATCTCATTATTCCTTGAACAGTGGAACAGACAGATGGCGTTCCATTTCCCTCGGCCTTCGCTTCAGAATTCAGTTAATCCCAGAAAATGTCACCGTGTCACCTGTGCCAACGGCGTCGGCGTTACATTCTACAACTTTAACGAGTATCTTGACACCGTTAAGCGTAATCATTGCTCCTTTTACTACAACTCAACCGAGAAGTCGCGCATGTGAGCTAACGCTCCAAATAAACCTATAACAAGTAGAATAACACGGAATTATAAAATAGCATTCGTTCACGGGGCCGGGGGCATAGATAGATAGATAGAGAGAAAGAGAGAAATAGAGAAGGATAGATAGAACGATAGATAGATAAATAGATAGATAGATAAATAGATAGATAGATAAATAAATAGATAGATAGATAGATAGATAAATAAATAGATAGATAGATACATAGATAAATAGATAGATAAAGTGAGAGAAAGAGAGAGAGATAAATAGATAGATAGAGAAAGTGAGAGAAAGAGAGATAGATAAATAGATAGATAGAGAAAGTGAGAAAAAGAGAGATAAATAGATAGACAGATAGTTAAAGAGTGAAAATTAAGAGAAAAGAATAACAAAGACGAAGAACAAAAGGAAAAGTGTTTGGAAAAGAATGGGACCTCGAGAGGAAACGAGAGAAAGCCAAAAAAAAAACAAGAGGGTGAAGTTGAAGAGGCAAGTCAGAGGGTCGTGCTTGTACGTGGGAACGGATCCATGGGTAAGAGAGAGGAAGTGAGTTTGCGAAGGCGGTGGTCGCGTGGGTTGCACGGCTCGATAATCGTCGGGGGCTCGTGGGCGAAAATCGAACGCGTTTTGCCGCCACCTTTTTTTCTTCTTTCCGTCGTTTTCATGCAACCTCTTGCCCTGAAGGAGCAACCAATTTTCAAGGTCACGAATAAACGCGGCCGCTTTTGGAGCGGATGGTTGGTTCGATGAAGAAGCATCGGCGACGAAGACAGGAAACCGATGGAAACCTTCGACTTTTCCAGGGGATCGGAGGGGAAAACAGATATCGGGGAGACGATTGCCGTCCTCGGAAGTGAAATGCTATCAACGATTTCCTTTCCGTTCTTTTGCCCTTTCAATCGAAGAAACGCATTCGAATGTGTTCCATTTTTCAATTTTCCTCCTCTCTTTTTTTTTACATTTTCAGTATTCGTTTGTCAGAGGGATTTAACACTATTCCTACCACGACGTTTTTAAAATTTCGATTACAATTTCACATATACAACGTGATCGAACTGCCTGTAAATTTCAGACTTTTCCTCAAATAAACCTGTAATACATTTTTCAATATTCGCTTCCTTTTTCATTGCTTAGTTTCTGAGAAAAATTTGTAGTCTGCCTTAGGCGGGAATGTCGCGATAGGAATAGGTATACGTGAAGTGTCGGTAGGAATAGTGTTAACACGTTTGTCGTTCAGCGTGATTGGGCTGAGTTTCTCACTGGGCCAAAATTCGATTGCATAGAAAACGGGGATAAAAAAATATAAAAACAGCAGAAATTTTAACTTTTTATTTTTATTTTACGGATTTTATATTTACATTATATAGGTTGGAGGGAAAGTTCTGTCGTATTTTCCGTTTCATTCATGTGGAACCCAAACACTTTGCTTGAACACAAACCCACGAGATTTAATGTGATCTCCAACACTTGTACGATGGATGCCAAACTCTACCGCAATTTCTCGACTTGTTAAATGTGGATCATTTTCCAATATGGATCGCAAAACATCATTAACGATCTTGGATGGTCGGTCCGGATCGATCGCTTTCTTGGAGGTTCAGAACCCCCGGAACGAAATTTGTTAAACCATCTTTGACAAGTACGAACATTTACAATATCTTTTCCAAATACAGCACATAAATTTTTACATGCAACCGGTGCGTTGCTTCCTTTTTGGAATTCATACAAAATGCAGTGTCGTAAATGCACTTTATCTACTGACATGTTTTTCACTTTAATTATCACAAGTAAATGATGAACGGTAAAAAAAAAGGACTCCTTTTATATTATACAGCAGGTAAAAAGCACAAAAAAAATTCTCGCTAGCCACATGTTTTTTTTTTATTTACAAGAAAAATTACCTGCCTATTTAAAATACGACAGAACTTTCCCTCCAACCCAATATATATTATACTTCAATGTTTATTCCGTTGAATTCCTTTTAAAATTCCAATTTAAAATACTGTTTAAATTGAAGAAAAAAAGCGTCATCCAAATATGGGTGACGTGGCGACGAACGTGTTAATTCGTCTGTTATCGGGTAGTACAGCGTTCTTCTGGGAATATTGTGGCGAAAAAAAAAATATTTGTTCGAAATAGAACGATGCTAATTATGTTATGACTATGAATCCATACTCGTATCTTTTAATTTAATTACGTTGGAAAAAAAGGAGGAGAATCTTTGATATTCTTTTTGTTTATACAGTGCTGAATGGTCTTATAAGTTTCACTGATATCGTAGAGAAAAATTCACAATTAATATTCCAACTTCTCATTCAAGACGATGCAACTTTCTTCGTATACAACTACGTGAAACCGCTTTTGCATACCACTCAGGTATCAATAGAATCATCATTAATGTTAATAACACTTATCCTACCCTAGATCTAGTCAGCCAATCTTTTCGCTCTATAAAATAGCTGCTACCACTTCTTCTCTGTAGAATTTTCTTATCTTTATGCACTTCTCTTCCGTTTGTATATTTTTACTTTTCTCTTCCACCATTATTATATTTTCATACTTCAGTGTAATAATTTCCTTGTAATTCTCTAATGAATTAATTCCGTATAAATAAAACAAATAAATAAATATATAAATAACTAAATAAATAAATATATAAATACCTAAATAAAATAAATAAATAAATATATAAATACCTAAATAAAATAAATAAATATATATATATAACTAAATAAATAAATATATAAATAACGAAATAAATAAACATATAAATAAATACATAAATATCTAAATAAAATAAATAAATAAATAAATAAATATATAAATATATAAATAACTGAATAAATATATATATAAATAACTAAATAAATAAATATATAAATAACTAAATAAATAAATAATTAAATAAGTAAATAAATTCGAGGAACATTTTATAAATACTTCAATGGTGTTTGCTAATTGTATAATTTTAAGAAACTCGTCTGGGAGGAGGGGAAAACAGGTTGCAGGCCAACGTTGAAATGTTTAAGCGAACTTGATCGGTAAATGCAGTTTCAGCAGTGTTCCATCGCGAAAGAGGTTGATCACATGCAAAAACTTCTACGAGCTCTCTCCCGTCATAATCGCTTCTTTTTACGGCCGATAAAAGCACGAACGTGAACTCTGGATATTATACAACGTGAAATAACTTCGATGTTTGCTTCATTACGTCGCAATATTTCCGTATTTCCTTCTCGAACTAATTTTTATTTATCTTCGCGAGGTCTCGTTTGAATTTTGAGCGAAGTACGGAAAATCGGTTTCTTGGAATTAAATTAATCGTCAAATATTAACATGGTAAATAAATGTAAATGTTGTAATGGTAAATTATTATTGTCTTTTTCGATGGAAAACATACCAATCTGCTGCATCGCATATTGTTTCTCAACTGTATTCATCATTTTGATCAATAGTTGCGTTTTATACGCACCTGCAAAAGTCTTACCTCAAACGTCGCTATTGACCTTAAAATAAATTTAATTGTAAGACGAATGTTTGTAATAGAATAAGAAAACAACGTCATAGTATAAGTATAAATAATTCTGTCTAAATTATTTATAACGAGCTATAAAATATTAAATTATATAATTATATATATAATAATATATAATAAATATATATAAATATAATAAATAAATATATATAAATATAATAAATAAATATATATAAATATAATAAATAAATATATATAAATATAATAAATAAATATATATCGTATAAATATAATAAATAAATATATATATAGCATAAATATAATAAATAAATAATAAATATAATTAAAATAATTAATTAAATTAATTATATATATATATATTTATTTATTATATATTAGTGTAATATAAACTATATTAAATATTTGTAGAGATTTCACGGAAACATTTTTTTCTTGCAGAACTACTGAAACGATCGAGGCTGTACGCTTGTCGCATTGAAACAGTGTCAGTGAAATATTTATTGGCAAAAATGTTTTTCATCGTCACGTTCAAGAGAGGCGAACAGAGAAAATGGAATCTTCGCGGAACTGTCGATTACGTGAAACTAAAAGCATATCCACTCTGAGTGCTTCAGCCACTCTTCAAAAGATACGAGATCAAGAATTTCATTTGTCCCCTCTGCACTTTCAGCCTTCACACGCTTGCGTTTTAATATCGGAACGTTTCTGCTTTATTAATAACGTTATTAATCTTTTGAGTAAGGAAATTCGATGTGCACCGTGATAAATTGAAAGAGTGTGCTAATGTTTTACGGTACGATTAAACGAGACAGGCGTTGTGAGAATAAAACTCCTATTATATCTGTAAAACTTATCACTTTTAGTTGAACGCGTTCAAAAATTTATGCAAATTTTAACAGTATTAAGTTCCAGTAATACTGAAAACATTGAGCATAGCTTTCAAAATTATGAATTAATCGTTGGTTATTATTTGAAGGTACAGTTAGCCGACAAGACAACGTAGAACATCATTTTATGGTCTGCAAATATTGTCTGTACATTCATTTTTGTTGTTATTGTGGTGGAACACTATTCATTGATTACCAGAGAATGTAAGTTTTGTTTATCATGCTATTTCTTATTAATTAATTAATTTGTTTTCTTTGACCCTTTGGTCTTAAACTTTTGTCCGTTACTTTGACAAGATTTTCTTTTCAGGTAGCACTTTTCCATAAATGGGATTAGAGATTTAGCACAGAAAGAATATCAAAGGCGTTCAAGGATTTATAAAGCGATCTTCTGACTATTCTTCACGCCTCCTTTGATGTAAGACTTCTTTATCGCGATCGATGAAACAACACTTGGATCTCTGGTACTCACCAACATCACCGTCACCGAGGATAATGTGATGGAAGATGAAGAGCACCAGCAGCTCCAAGCCTCCTCGCCACCACCGTTTACGGCCCATAGATGTTCCTATAATTAAGTACCTAATTTAGTTCCTCCACCAAGAGCAAACAAACGTATGTATATTAAACCAATATAATATAAATATAAATATATATTAATTATATTAAGTATGATATAAATATAAATTTAAATTAATTATATTAAATATGATATAAAAATAAATTTAAATTAATTATATTAAATATGATATAAATATAAATTTATATTAATTATATTAAATATGATAGAAATATAAATTTATATTAATTATATTAAATATGATATAAATATAAATTTATATTAATTATATTAAATATAATATAATAAATTAATTTTTTCCCCAATCTCAGCATTATATCGCAACACTTTTTACTCTTTTCAGGCGCTTGCAGGAAGAAGGAAATAAATTGAAATAACGTAATACGATGGAGGATCTTGGAAAATTGTTTCTTTGCGGTTCACGCTTCACGAATAGTGGCATTTTCATTAAGCTTGTCCTGTCGATGTTCTCTTCGATTAGCGAGAGAGCATGGAACCTCGTTTTAAATGAGATAAAGCAGAGGGAGGAGCAACAAAGCTGAATATCTGAAACGTTGCGTTCTATGTATAGAACTGGAATACAGAAACCAAGCGCAATTACGTTTCCATCTAATTATCCATAGCGTGGTAGCTACAATTTTTATCCGTTTGCACGCCTGTAACAAGATTTCTTGCTCCTCTCCGCTCAACAAATTAAGTCAGTTATTTTCTATGCCGTTCAACCCCTTGACATACAAAATAAATTAGAATTTGATGTGTTCAAAAATTATTATTTAATTTGGCTCAACCGAGCAGTTATGTGCATGCTTAAGAACAGAGCATTTTATTTTGAAATTTGCATGCATTAAGCAATATTATAAAATAATAAATTATTAGTTCTGTGAAGTATGAAACATTTCAAAACATTCTGTAATACGTAAGCTAGTTCTTGACATGGCACATGAAATGAATGACGTCTCCCAGAGAAGGGGTTAAACAATGTAAAATTGCAATGAAGCTTAGAAACATTTGTAATGACTGCTTTAACATGGCACATGAAATGAATAACGTCTCCCAAAGAAGGGGTTAAACAATGCAAAGCTTAGAAACGTTTGTAAAGACTGCTTTTACGCATCTGTTGCACATCCCCTACCAGCGCGATCAATCACTGTACACGGGTCAATTGCAATCGACGTTGCCAAAAGAAAAAACACTAACGTTACAAATTATTCCAAAAGCGTTGTATCAAAGCGTTCACTTCCAAGATTTCGAATTTTCAATCGGGAAAGGTCTGCGTTCTAGTTTTTGCTATGGAAAAGCGTACAAGCTGTTTGGGACACGGTTCTCGGCAACTTGTTGGAACAATCGAGTTACCCCGTCCACTCGAGAATGTTCCCTCGAGCGTGTTAAAACTGTAACGAAGCGTGACAAAACAAATTTCGTCGCGATCTTCGAAAGAACAGACGCCACATTTTGACCTAATTAACTGTTGGCGGATAACGCGACAGGTATGACGCCGCTACGTAAAGGGCGCGGTGCACCTTTTGCGTAACGGCGCGAACCCCTACGTTTACGCAATCGCGTGATACACCCCTGCATAATCGTGCAATACGACGGGCTCTACGTGGCGAAACAAATCGCTGCTCTTTTAATTGAAAAACAATTCACCGAAGCGCGACGATCCACGGCTTAATCCTGACAAACGTTTCCAGTACTCCACAATTGCACCCCCAAAGTAATTACACCGATATACGTCAATTCCAGTGATTATAAAAACAGCTGTTCGTTATCTCCTCCCTTCTTCTCCACTCTAAGCAATATTTTTCTGCACACTACCGAAGCGCGACGATTCACAGCTTAACTGTGACAAACGTTTCCAGTACTCCACAATTGCACCCCTAAAGCAATTATGCGCAAATCACAGCAATTATAAAAACAGCTGTTCGTTATTCCCTCCCTTCTTCTCCGCTCTAAGCAATATTTTTCTGCACACTACCGAAGCGCGACGATCCACAGCTTAACTGTGACAAACGTTTCCAGTACTCCACAATTGCACCCCCAAAGTAATTATGCGCAAATCACAGCGATTATAAAAACAGCTGTTCGTTATCTCCTCCCTTCTTCTCTACTCTAAGCAATATTTTTCTGCACACTACCGAAGCGCGACGATCCACAGCTTAATCCTGACAAACCTTTCCAGTACTCCACAATTGCACCCCCAAAGTAATTATGCGCAAATCACAGCGATTATAAAAACAGCTGTTCGTTATCTCCTCCCTTCTTCTCTACTCTAAGCAATATTTTTTTGCATACTATCGAAGCCCGACGATCCACAGCTTAACTGTGACAAAGGTTTCCAGTACTCCATAATTGCACCCCCAAAGTAATTACACCGATACTTGCCAATTACAGCGATTATTAAAACAGCTGTTCGTTATTCCCTCCCTTCTTCTCCGTTCTAAGCAAAATCTTTCTGTATCCTACCGAAGCGCGAAGATCCACAGCTTAACTGTGACAAACGTTTCTGGTACTCTACAGTTGCACCCCCAAAGTAATTACGCGCCAATTACAACGATTATAAAAACAGCTGCGAGTTATCCCCTTCCCTCGTCACCCCTCTGAGCAGTATCTTCCTGCGTCCAAAATTTCCAATCAAAAAAGTCATGGTAATTGTACATCTATCGCTCGATCCCTCTTTCGAACAGCGAAGACCAATTTCCCAAGCGTTTCCTTTAACCCTTCGAGCGCTGCGTTGTGCGACGTTAAGCGTGTGCTGTGGACAAAGCACACTGTTTTATAATAAATCCATATAGCCCAGATCGAACGATTGCGTGAGAGCCCGTAAACGCGTTCGTAGCCCAAATTGAATATCAGTACGAGAACCCATATACAAGCGCTCGAATGGTAAAAATGTGCCGATCGCGAATTATTCCACGAACCACACCGATTACACGTCCACGGTTACACAGCGGAAGCATCAGGTTGTAGTCACGTTCTCTCCCCCTTCGTTCCTCCTTCTCGCCCCCGGGAAACCTGCGTGGTGCTACGCAACGGCAACAAACGCGTCCCATTTTCGGCTTACCTGGGCGTGACACCTGGTTGCTTCCTCCTACGCGCCTCAATACATCCTTGCCGCGATACCCTTGCTCGTGGCGTGACCCGCGTGTATGGGAGGAAGTGTGCACGGGTGTACGATACGATTGCTCGCTCGATGGACAAGGGTTTGTCGCCTCTAGACCATCTCCTCCTTTACACGTCCTGTTGTGCCGCAGCAGTGCCACCGACTGAGTATTCTTCCACGAAGAACGGAACGAGCAGCAGGGCATGCGTTGGCCACGGAATCGATTGCACCGCGCACATGCCGGCTGCCAGGCGACTAAGGATGCGAATAGCGATGGGACCAATACCCTTGCGATAACTGCTGCACCTTGAGGACACGACGGTTTCCCTGACGTGCCTGATCGCTTCCTGAGACGCGTACCTGTGAATCGCTAATGCGTTGGAACTGCGATGTTTCCCAAACTGGATGGCAATTTTATGTTAGACACATTATTGTAATGCGAGAAATACAGTGGCTCCAAAAAGTGTTCGTACACTGTATTACAAGAAAATTCATCTACTTCTGAAATTCTGATTTCAATGAAACTGTATGCGTGTACAGAGCATGGTGTGTTCTGCATGGAGCAATTGTTTTGGCGGCAAAATATCTTTTAAGGGGGTTGATAACGAATCTCAAAGTTTCAGCAATTTTTCACACTTTGAATATAAGCTTTTCTGAATTTCTTTTTTTATGACAGGGCGATAGAGTGTTAAAAATTAAACATTTTCTATTTGAAAGGTTTTGCTTCATCAAGTACCATTACAAAGTTATCTTTAAAAGAATGAGAAAAAGGTCATAAACTTCAACGCTGATTTCACCCCTTTAAAATGGCATTTAGATGAAAAGAAGAGATTAATTCATACTATTATGATTTACACACTCACAAAGTTTTATCAAATACTAAATAAATATGTATACCATAATATACAGTAGCAGCGGACAAAAATTTAAGACGAGAGGACAATGTGAAACATAATTTTATAGTATGCAAATATTGTTCATATATACTTATTTTTATCGTCATTATGGCAGAACACTATTTACTGATTAGCATAAAATACGATTTTTATTTATCGTGTTATTTCTTATTAATTAATTTATGTCTCTTTTCTTTCACCCTTTGGTCGTAAACTTTTGTCTGCTACTGTACATATTAATAATTATAGTATTTTATAGTATTGTATTACTAGACGCTAGAAAGTCAAAATTGAGTTTAGAATTAAGTTAGTGTTGATGGAAAATAAATATGAAGATATTTTAATGAACCTTCACAGTATTTCTCGTTGAATCATCCTGTACGATAACGTCACGAACGGTTTTTTAGCGAAACAGAGATAACAGAGTCGTTCCCATCGCTAGAAGAGCTTGAGAAAGCAGCGGAGAGGGAAACAGCTAATACACCCCATCTATAATAGTACGGGAACAAATACAGAGAGACTTTCTTGTAACACACTGGTCAAGAGACCAATATGTTGCCGCATGCTTTATCTTGAACGATTTAAGAATTTTCAACAAGTTTCGATTTACAGAGATTTTTCCCCCGATTAACAGTGAATCGTGTGCAGTATTCTTTGAGCCAGCGAACGCCTGCGCAATTTCCACCGCTTCCGTCAGCGTCGAGCACCTGTTGTTCAGAAATCACATTTCTACCTTAAAATAACCTAACGACGAAAAATGTTTTATGTAACATTCTTGGAATTATATATATTGTACTTTTGTTATTTGTCACAGCAGTGGATTCCTATAATTTTATCCAAGTATCGATTAGGAACACTTGTTGCAGGAAAATTGTAAACCAAAGGTAATAAATCCTTCCATTCGTCCTTTTCTATTAACACTAGAAATACCAGAGCAGTCAAAATGACCAATTGGTGATTACTCATAGCAATCTTATAAATTCACTATGGTAAAGCTTCCAGAAGATATAAATAAAAATTTGTTTTCTATGTATTCGTTATTTTTTCTCTTCCATGCGAATAAGTACACTTTAATTGACGATAGTTCTAGAGTTAATTAGAATAGAGAGACAATAGCAGAGACGAATTCGAGTTTTTTATCGTCCCGCGAGAATGGAAAGGGGTAGAGAGACATGGGAGTGGTAAAGTCTAGGTTTAAGGGTTTACTCTTAAAATACTAGACTCGACGGTCATTTTTATCCAAATTTATTAGTTTTGTAAATATTTCTTAACATTTATTTGGAACTTTTTCCATACTACTTTCTCATTTACGTTTTAATACAAACTTCATTGCCGACGATTAATTATTAATAATTATCTAATACAATTTTTGAAAAATATCGTCGACATCTACATCTTTTATCATAAATCACAAGTTTCCATGTAATTGATTTAAAATCAGATATTTTATCTGTGAATGCTACTTTTTTAATTACTTTCTTCGATTATTTTGATTTCAATTTTTTACTTATTTTCAAAATTATTGAATATTCTTTAGATACATCTGTTTCATATTCGTATCAATTTCAACATCGTTTTAATATCTCTACCGAGTTGCGTGGTTAATTTATGCAGTTCTTGCTGTAGAAACATCTACGGTTCGTCTAGTTCATAACAAATGGTCAAAAGTGTATAAATTTTTACCCATTTATCATGTGATGAAAGTCAGTGCCATCTGTTGTATGGCGACGAGAAGCTACTACTCGTTAATAGGAATATAGGAGATTAAGGAGGTATCGCAAATTCTGGTCACACGAATTCAACGACCTCCTTAGTCGTTCTGTATTCCTATTAACAAGTGGTAGCTTCCAGTCGCCAAACAATAGATGGCACTGATTTCAGAATTAAAAATTCATTCCGTATATTCAAAAGTTTGAAATATTTCTATGCACATCTTTTTTATACATAAAACGATTCATTGTAGGCTTTGTAGAACGATTTTTATGTGTTTCAGTGTGCAGAGAATTCATGAGTCAAATAAATCGTTGTAAGAAATTTAATTTTTCGACACTGTTGAAAAGCGATGTTCAAGAATAATATCGATTGTATGATAAATCGATTCATTAATTTGTTGTCGTTTTCGATTAATCGATTATACGCATCGATAAAGAGACTAATTTAAAAGGTAGTATGCACGTGTAATTGCGTTAGTTTACATTTATGTAAAAGCATAAATAAAATAATAATAGTACGAAAAGTACAATGGCTAGTATAAGTATGAATAGTGATGTTTCTCAAGTACAAATAAAATTTCTTACCAAACAGGAACAGTAAGTACTTGTTTGAAAACTTTTTGAAAGCTGTATTAAGAGGTTAATCTGTTTTGTAGTTTTGTGTATATATGCATTTTATACAATTCGTAATAATTTTATTACATAAACGATTACAATATATCAATTTCAAATTTTAGTTACGCTGTTCCAGATTTTCCATTATCAGTACATACATCTATTGTACCAAATGAATTAAATACTCTTGTAAATGAACTTCTAAAGGGTATTGTACAAATTATTTGTGAATAAATAAAAACTACATTCATTTGGTGAGTAATTTGTTTTAATTTTAGAGACCACCGATATAAAGAATGACATAGAATTTGATTTTTTGGTGTGCTCGCAATTTTTACGTACTTCACTAGCCGAGCACATAGCAGAGAAAAATGTTTCTATAGAAGAGGTGATAATTGTTGAATACGTTGAAAAATATCCATCTCCAGAACCACAGGATTGTCTCATACACGATGATTGGGTCTCTGCTGTTGCTGTTTGTGAAAAATGGTTATTCTTTATATCACTTGTTAAATAATTATATACAATATTTAAAAGTTATTACTTAGTATTGAAAGATATTATAACAGGATCTTAACCGGCTGTTATGACAATACATTACATATATGGACATCTAAAGGAAAACATCATCTTGTGATTCCTGGGCATACTTCACCTGTTAAAGCAGTAGCATGGATATCCTTAAGTAGTGATACAGCTAGTTTTGTTAGGTACATTTTAAAATCTGGAAAGATGGAATTAAATACTCTTATGTAGCCCTTATAGACTGTTTTAATTTACAGTGCCTCTCAAGATCAAACTGCTATAATATGGGACTGGAATATTGTAGAAAATTCTGTAGATTGTATCCATGTATGTAGAGGACATGAACGTGGACTTGAAGCTGTTGATGTTAATTATGACAAGACAGTTATGGCAACTGGATCATGGGACACAATGCTTAAAATTTGGTCTACAGGTAAATATCATTCATAGTAATTGAAAACTTTTTATTAATTATATAGCATTTTCCATTCATTTGTATTTTTAGCTAATCAAGATAAAAATGAAAACGGCGAATCTAATTCAAAGAGATTAAAATCTGAGCATGGCAAAACGAGGGTAAATAAAATCAATAATTGCAAACAGAACATTTCAATTGAAGATAGTTTGTCATGATACGTATGATTATATTGTAAAGGTACCTAAAAGAACAATGAAAGGTCACAAAGAAGCCATTAGCGGTGTGGTATGGTCGGATAAGACAGAAATTATAACTTCTTCTTGGGATCATACGTTAAAAATATGGGATCCAGAATTGGGAGGAATTAAACATGAACTGGCAGGAAATAAAAGTTTCTTTGACCTCGATTATTCTCCACTGAACCGCACTGTTATAACAGCATCGGCCGACAGACACGTCAGGCTTTATGATCCGAGATCTATAGGTTTTGATTAAAATTTTTCAAAAATGTATAAGCATTGAAAGTTGCATAGAAATTTTTATGTATGTTTGTTCTTTAGAGGGGACGCTGGTGAAAACAATATTTACTTCTCACACACAATGGGTGCAATCTGTAAGATGGTCACCAGTGGACGAAAATCTTTTTATTTCAGGAGCATATGACAATGATATGAAACTTTGGGATAGCAGAAGGTTTGATGATTTTTAATTTCTTGATGTTCATTTACTAAGTTGTACAACGAAATGTCTGCTGTACTTGAAAGAAAATCGTTTCTTTTTACAGTCCTAAAGCCCCGTTATTTGACCTTTCTGGGCATGAAGATAAAGTATTATGTTGCAACTGGTCGAATCCCAAATTTATGGTGTCCGGAGGTGCAGATAACACAGTAAGAATATTTAAATCAAAATATGTTACTCGTTAATAACAAAGCTTTTATATATAATAGAAAACTGATACCTCGTTTATAATACAAATAAGGATAAGCTTTCTTATGATTTTAATATTTATTATATTTTAAATCAAACAATTTAAAGTGATACCTAAATGAAATTGAAAATTCAATGTATTGTTGTCGTGAAAGATGCCAAATCACAAAGTCATGTATTCAATGTAAAATAATTTAAAGAAATAGTTTGAATTTTCGACTGCAGCAACATAATTCAAAATAAATAACACGAATGCAGGTAAAGATGTATGTAAAGCAATTACAAGTATTTTCATACAAATAAACAAATCTACAAAATCAAAGAAACAAAATACAGTCCTAATAAAACGGCATTATATTTCTTAAGAGAATGTTCTCAACATTAAATCAAAATGTTCACTCTTTTTATTTCACTGAGTTCTTTGCAGTGTTTTTTTTTTCTTTTTAATTTACCCTTGTATTTTACATTGTTATAAAACCACCACTTAATTGACAAAAGAGGAGAGATCTAGTAATCGTTCTCACACATTGCCAGCACCTCAGTTTAAAATTTTGTTTTCTTCATGAATTTTTTTGTTAAGAATTTCCAATCGTCTTTATTGCGCACAAATCAAAAGCGTTTACTCAAAACAGTATAAATCGCATCAGCAGGTAAGATGGTAAAAGTACTAAGAAAAAAAACTCATTACGTTCCACCGTATTGCCGAAAATCGAACGTGGCATGTTAATTCATAATCTTCGCAAAAAATAATTTTACCATCGATTAGAGGCGGACGCTAGATGTATTATTACACAATTATTTAGGATAATGTGGGGGCACTTATCGTTTTAATATTACTTACAAAGGACAAATGTTCAGTCTATTGCACATGCTATACTACTACACATTAGTAAATAGTATAATTTCGTTCACTGATGTTCAGAGGAAAAGAATGTGGTATCTCTTATTTCTTTACGATTTTTCCTGTATTTATATTTTTTTGTTTGTTTTGTTAAGCTCTTTCTTTCAGTCCTAAAGGATACCAGAAAACGGTCTTAGGGTTTTATCATGTTGAAAAAGGCATATACAGTAATCACTACCTACTTGATTTGACAGAAGGCGTATCCTCTTTTTTTAGTGTTGAAAAACGTGTAAATACAGTCACTGATTTTGTACGAGAGTTTATTTTACAGACTTTACATTTCGTTTGTTCGTTCCTCGCAGAGTTGTTTGTTCACACTTTGACTGAACGAAGGGAAAGAAAAAACGGAAGTAAGTAACGACTTTTTAAATATCTCTATGAAACTCAACAAAATCTAATACAGACAAAAGAGAAACATAATTAAAAACCACATCTAAGAAGAAGAAACCATAATTACAATTTGGGGATTCACTCTCTGTTGAAGAATGTTTTTACAACTGGCGGCCTGCCATCAAAGAAAACTCAGGAAAGGAAAAGAAAATGATTCGAATAAATCCCCAAAACAGATCGTTTATTGATCAAAAATAAGGGATGATAATAATTAAGAATTTGATTCTTTCACTTTGAATATACCAAACCATACTTGTAAGTAACTCTAAAAACTGTTCGGTGCACGCTCCCCATACAAAGTGTAAGAAGTGTGTGACGTTCAGAGCGTGCACACGCAGTGTGCAGTTTACAGTAACAGTGTGTCTCTGCAGTCTGTGTCGTGTAATAGGCAGATGTTTTTTTTTTAAAGTACGCATTATAAATTATGCATACAACCTACACACCACATGCTCATCTCGCACTTTCTCTCTCTCTTTCTCTCGCTCACTCATTTCACATGCGTTTTCTGTTGTGTTCACTACTTATATCTCACGTTCTCTTCTTTTACACGCGCGCTTTCTCTCTTTCTCTCTCTCTCTCTCTCTCGCTCTTTCTTTTTGTTTTCTGTTTGCGTTTTTTCATTTTTCTCTCCTTTTTTTCGCATTTTTTCTTTTTTAGAAGACCCTATCTATAACCCCCACATTATCTCACACAAAGACTAGCGTTTTTAAACGATCCAAAATAAACTAAGGGCACTTTTAGTGGCGTATGCCCTGTGTTCTTATTCGAGTTTCATGAAAAATCTAATTCTGACCGTTGTTAAACTTTGTTGTTGATGTTACATTTTTTTTCATCATTTTTATTACAGCACCTATCGACTTCTAAGAGTCCCTATTCTTAACTAGCTATGACACACTTGCCTTAATCTAAAAATTTCATTACGTGCTATGCCTCGCCATCTTAAAAGTATTCGAGAACCTAATGTGTTCATTCTCCTTTTAATCTTAATCTTCATTTACGGATGCGAACTGCCTAATTTAATGCCTCGACATCATTTCGTTTTTTTTTTCTTTCTATCTCTCACAACACTCCTGTTTACACTCTGACCTATGAAATCTTTATTTTCATGTGTTTTCATTGGTCGCACACCGTATAACAATTAATTATATCATGGAGAGAAGAAACAAATGAAATTAAGCAGACGGTAATGGTAATTTTTTTTTTTTTTTTTTTTTGAGAATTACACGTGCTGCTTTTTTCATCCCCTCCGATCCTCCATCTTGTGATTTGGAGGGGATTCGAGCGCCATCGAAGAACACGATGATGACTGAGACAAGAATGAAAACAGTAAGCGGGGTAGGGGAAAAACTTGGAGAAAACAGATCGGAGTAAGAACGAGGAGAGTCGAAATTAGAAAAAAGGAGCACAGGGCAATGGAAAGAAAAATATGTTCGTCTCTCTCTCGTTCTAGATAAAAACCTATATCTCACTTAACAATGTAAAACAATGACTTAAAACGCCTCGGTGAACCTAAGGACTGTACAAGTCGAAGTACGATGACGCGCATCACTTATTGGGGCATCATCAGAGTCAACTAGGACTCAGCTTATTTTTCGCTTAAGCCGACGTTCGACTAATATTACGTTACTTTTTTTTGTTTCGTTACTTAAAAACACCCTACGTTTTTTTCCTTTTTATTCTCATCTTTCTACATCATCAGCCTACGACTATTAGTTGTGATCTAATCTAAAAAGAGGCTACACTAGAAATTCTAGAGAAAGCTTACGGAAAGCAGCATTGCTTGGAAACATTATGTTCCAAAAAGAGATTGGTTTCTTTTTCGTAAACCACGCCCGACCAGCCCAAGCACCCGACCCGCGGTGCGCAGCAAGCAGTCCTTACTATTTATATTACAGTAGATAATATGTTGTAGAATAATATATATTTATTATTAATATGAATAGCCAGTCAGTCTTGACGGGTACGAGGTGCATAGGCTGAACGGTGCCTCGCCTGATGCGTTTTCTTTTTGTTTTTTTGTTTTTTAACAAGGAGAGGCAGTTGTATATAACCTAATTATCAGCTAACTATCTACCTAAACTTAATCACTTAATCTATTATTTCCTAATCCAAAATGGTGCCTAACCTATATATTCATAGTCAACACTAACTACACAACGTCTCGCAGTGCCCTCTTTCATCGCGTGTTCTATACAATAGGTTACGACGCATTCGCACTTTGTTTTCTCTTACTTTCACTCTTCTCCTTTTTCTCCTTCTCTCGCGTTCTACCTTTTACCTTACTTCCGTCATTCAACTATTCTTTGCTCTTTTCACACACGTTTCCTTCCTATTTTACGCTCTCATACTTTTTCATTCACCTTCTACTTTTTCATATTTCTTTCGCTCGTTGTCCCTTACATTCTGCTCTTCCTCACTCTCTCTCTCTCCTCTCTGCCCGCTCTCCAGTGCGGCTCCGTATCTGCGGGAGCTGGCGATTTTGTCGGCCGAACCATCGTTCTTCCGCTGGGTCAGCACTATAAAAATGCTGCTCTTTTGTTTTGGTCGTCACAATAATAATTAGTTATTTAGTACAAGTCTATTAGTAAAATTCTTCAAAATTCACTATTTAATCACATGTGATTTATGTTGTCAGTCGTGGTGACAATCGCTTGTGCAAACAATTTACACACTCGCAAATAGGTTCTCCCTTTCGCCTCTTTCTTTCTTTCTTTCGTTCTCTCGCTCTCTTATTCTTTTTTCTCCCTTAATGCATGGACTCAAATCGAGTAATAATCGGTCTCTTAAAAAATAGCTCATACCACTTTTTTCATCTTTTATCTCTTGTCATCAAATCGTGATGTACCAAAATAAACTAAATATATTATTTACTTCAAGTCTCAACAGTGTAAAAATCTTTCATACTTTAGATGACGTCAATAATAGTAATCGTTAATTATAATAATACAGCATATTATTGTAATATTATAATAATAGCTACGATCGCCTCTAACTCTATCTAACTACCTGCCCGCCACTTCGAGCCCGGAGCTCGCAATATTTGGTAGAAAGCTTTCTGCTAATCGTTCCTCGACTCGATCTAAGTCAGACAACATGAAAACTGTGCCGGATGTAAAAACGGGCTTAGAGGAACGCAGGAGAGGAGGGTATTTAAATCTTTTGTCACTTATCTTCTTTCTCGAGATATCGCATAGATAGAAAATCCTTGATTTATATATTTATTACGTTTCTTTTTGTTTCTTCGCGTTCGATCCTCTCGCCTAACGTTCTTCTCCAGTCCCATTATCTTTTTCGTTTTCATTTGCAACGCGATTTTATTCGTTCGTTCGATATAATAAATTAATTTACACTCTATCTATCGTATCCCGTTGTAACAAGCCTACTCTGTCCCTTTCACTCATTTTTTTTCTCGGGCGGTATGAATTACTCTTGGCTTACAATGATCCGCCATTTGATTTCTCTTTTTTTTGTTCCTAGACTCTGTACAGACCGTACAGATGTTTCCGGTCTGTCAATCCCGTTAGTGGCAACTATACACATACAAAATCTATTCGAATTCGTAACCAAAAAACAAACGCAGTGATATTTAACTGGCTACAACGCAAAAACAATTATATTCTCTTAACTAGAAGATGAAAATTTGGCTCAAGTTTCGCATTTACATACCGACGTAAAAATATATTATAATATTTTTCAGCATATCCCTGTCTAGCGGATTTGTCTGAAAAGGCACAATTCTAAAAAAAATATCTGTATTCACTGTACAATTAAAACTGATATCGATTTGTAGTAACTGTACTCATAAATATAAATCTTCTAAAAAGTACTATTCCTTTCCTTCTTGTTACAATAATTACATATATCCTGAAGTTTCTTTTTCTTTTAGAAATAAAGCTTCATCTTTTTTCTCTCTCTTTCTCTCTTAAAATCTTCACTTCTTTTTCGTCCATAAAATATATTCGTCCGTGATTAAAAAGAGAACGCGAACGGTACTTGTAAAAGTAGATAAAAATCTTCGCGTGGCAATACATACATACAATATATGTGCCTGGCTTGGAATGTCTGAACGAAATAGAAGAAAACAAAAGAAATAATGTGATGAGAGTGCAATTAGTGGATGGGGTGGTGTGCGCTGTTAAGGAAGAGTAGTTTTTTTCAGCACCTTCCTGAAAAAGAAACACTGATCCACGGCCTCTTCTCTTCGCAGCCCAGCCACCGGCCAGCCAGCTGGCACAAAAGTCCGGTAGGTACTGATTACAAGTAACTGAATCTGAATGTTATTTTTTTATCAACTCTAGCATTTGGAAGTGCTTTTTTTCTCTGTATATTATTATTATTATTATTTCTTGGGAAGAATTCTTCTTTGTATATTCTGAGCAGCGTTTCTTTTATAGTTTACAGTTTTTGTTAAAATATTTTATTCACACTCTCAAGCGTTCAGCTTCGACTTATCGTTTCCTTAGTAAATGTAATACCTAAAGTTAATCCTGGAAGCCTATCAGCTTGACACTAAACTGTTCGTCGCAGAATATCAGTTTTGTCACTGTCGTAATGATGTGTTGGCGTTACAGCGTATGGAGCCGTGCTGGTGCCGAACAATTTAGATGACACGAGCACTCGTACCCCGTTCTTTTGACAACATTCATTCTCTAATCGTTGGAAAATATTAACTACTTTCACCTATTTATCTGATGGATAAAATGTATAAAAGATGGCTGGCAAGTCAATTATCATGAGGAAGAATCTTATCTGACTTTATGTAATGTATTTAGTCTCATCTATTCTTCATTAATATAATCCTTCGTATCAACAGGTGTGGCTCTCCTAACTTACATAACCCTCAGTGTAATCGTATCTGAAATAATAAAAAGCAAAAGTTCGTTTAGCTTTATTTATAAAATTCTGTTTATGGTTGAATAAAAAAATTAATATAAATGCAAAGTATGTACCTAAAAACCATAGCCTACTTAGGCTGCTGAGCCTGGTATTGTTGATAGGAGTCATCAGGAGATGCTGCATTACTTGTTTGTTCAGAATCACCCAATGGCATGGTATGAATAATGCTAGGAGGATAAGTATAAGGATAGGGATGCGGGCTTGCTGCTATGTACTGAAAAACGGAATATTTTAATTAAGAATTAAGACTAGTAGAAATTTAAACAAAGTCGAAATTAAATAATAAAAAAAAAATAAGAATGCGATACTTACGGAACCAGTGCCAAGATGTAACGTAGACATTTGTGTAGTAAGCTGAGGAATCATACTGTACTGTGGATTACTAGGATCAGCTGATGGCATCATCTGTAATACGAAATTGATATTGAATTATTAAGTTTAAATGCCTTCATTATTTTTTCAATATTAATATAAAACCATTAATTTGAATTTTACGCGAAAATGTAATAAAAAATTTTATCTTTGGAAGAACTTTAATTATGTTATAAAAATATTATTTAAAATATGGAGAAGAAAACTAAAACCAACAAAAAATCTGTACAAAAACTCACGTCGACCTGTTGCATGTGTGGAGGAGCAGTCTGCACCAAATAAGGAGTGACCCAAGGCGTTCCTGGTACGCTGTAGCCAGGTAAAGCTTGGCCATAATGACGACTATATTGTGTTAAAGTAGCTGCAGGTAGCATGTGAGTGGTTGCTACCCCATTTTGACCGACACCGCTTGTATCATAATTCAAAGTCATATTCTGTGAAACAACATATCGCAACTGTTAAAAGTACAAATTACAGATTTTCACTTTTCTGTAATTAGACAAATTACCTCTCCAGTTTCTCTCCATATTGTACTTTTGTATAATGATTTTTTCTTATTACCACCATCAGCGAATTTCACTAATAGAGGATCTTTAGCTCCTTGTAGTGCCTTTCCATTAAACATCTGAATTATCTGTTCACATTTTTCTTTGGATTCCATTCTATAATATATTCGATATAAACAATAACTGATAATAGTGATAATAGTTTTTTAAATGACAACAGTAAAAGATGCTAACCTTGCAAATCCAACACCTTTACTCTGTCCAGCAGTATCACGTAATATACGCGTTGAAATAACTTGCCCATACTGAGCGAGTAAACCCTCAACATCATTTTCTTTGAAGCTCAATGGTAGGTTTGCAATATACAAATTTGTGGGGTCTTGCTCCTGTTGCTGAGAAGAGAGTAAAAATACTATGCAACTTATTGTAGTATACTCTTGGACGTGTATATATATATACATATATATGTATATAAATTTCAAAAAAGCTTCGTGTCTATCATTTTAACATTCACGACCAAGATACACGTATTTGCATATTCCTGTATAACTATGATTACAAATGAATGCACAGACGAGATCACTACAATGAGTAATAAATAATCATAAATATTGCAAATTTTTAATTTTGCACATTTTAAATTTTACACACCTTTTATAATATTTAATATAGGTGTTCATTAAAAATATTAATATCAAACATTTACATCGTATATACACATTCGCATGGAATGTTAAAATGATAATTTTAAATTAACTTTCATATCAATGCAACGACATAAGGAACTTGAAAAATTAAAATTGGTAAAATAAACTCAAATTCGTTATACATAATTCATCGGTACATTTTATAATAAAAGAAAAATTAGATAAATCTACAAGATACTACTAACAAAAAAACCATTAAACTATAACAATTATTTTAATTTAATATTGAATATATAAATGAATACTCAAAATGATTTATTATGAATTAAAATAATCATCTTTAATACTGAAAAATCATGCTTCTTCATGGCATTACTTTACCACATTGTGGTGGTTCTCCAAATTTGCTTTATGGATGCTTAATATGTTCACATTAAATACAGTTTGCATTTATGTGCAAAGCATGCTCACACGCATTCTGTTTCTCATAACAAAACTTCTTTTTCTTTAAAATTGTACATAACATTAAAGATCTAGATGTGCTGATAATGTTTAAAATTTTAATAATGTTTATTAATTATCAAACAATTACGAAACAATAAATCCATAAAAAGATTACAATAGTGAATATCGCCTGTGCAAACATTGTTTATTTAACATTTTTATTATCTATTGATAATAGATTTTTTATGTATAAATTAATGTGTTTCTTTCTACCAAATTTTTATATTAACTAATGTTTGAATACCGTCACTGTTAGAATAATTTCTTTTTAAAAAGTGTATTATTAAATATTTTGTATACTAAGTATCTTTTTATATAGTCGAATTCTTCTGTAAAAAAGCATTCACAATTCTTTTTAACTACACTGTCCTGCTACTATTTGGTTCAAAATTTACTTTAACAATCACATATGCTTACATTATGAATAACCAGTACTGCAAATAATGCAAGCTAACTAATTGTTTATAATAAATAATACTGAGGATAACCATTCAAAGCAGTAGTAGAATTTCAATCACATATGACACATTGTTGGAGACAAGCATGATAAAAAAGCACAGGCATGTTCACATATATACAGTTATATATCATGAAATAGAAATAAAAGTGAGCCAAATTATTTCCGCAGTATTATGAAAAAATGTATTTCATAAAAAATATATGCACATACATATACATGTGTTCATGCTCAAATTTTCCTTACGATTCTCGTACGTAGAGAACAAAAAGGAAAAAGATATATATACACTAAACTTAATTCAAATTCGAATTTGATATTTATGCACCCTCAAGCATACTTTGAGATCCACCATTTCTCTCAAAAATCAATCAACTCTACAGTTACTTGAATATACTTATACTTTACGACAATTTACTTCAATCTTGCGAATGCATTAAAACAAAAAATAAATAATGAAAACATTATGATATAAGCTAAGCTTATGGCATTATTATATGTATACATATTTTTCTTCAAGAATATAATATACATACATACATATATGTGTACATATAAATACGCATACATACATGTATGATAAAACCATAATATACTTTAATGACGTTGTATCTCAATAAAATGATTTAATTGATCAAGTGCGAATGTGTATAAAGGATTTTGACGATTTATACATGGGTTTATGTATCATGTGTAATCAGTAAATAACGAGAACAGCAAAATAATCATATTATAATTAAACTGTACTAAACATTTATGAAATTAAAGACCTTTATAAATTCCTAAATACACATCCTAAACTTGTTTGGTGTGCTGGTTAAACTTTATTAATCAAGCGAAATGTGTCAATCAGAGCCAACCAACACCCCAGGAATAAGACAGCACCTGATCTTCGCATAGCACCACTAATTGGTAAGTAAGTACCAAGTATCCTGAATACAGTTAATAATGGGTACATTGTTTAATTATATCATATCACATGCGACTGACATCATCACAGCTGCTGATTGCACCCCGTGCTTTTACCGCGGCCAGATTAGAAGTACCATTCCAAGTTAGTTTTCTTTTAGCAATAGCTATAAATAAGAGCCAGTACTTTTTGGTAATGTGCATACGTAAATAAAAAAAAAAGAGAGATTTAAAGTTGAAAAGATTTCAAAACTAAATGAATATAAGCGATGTTTTCTGATATTTATACACCGTCAGAATAGAAGACAAATACATAACATTTGACAGATTGCACAAAGAATAAAATAAAATATACGATACTGTATTCATGTAGTATAATATATATATATAGCAATTGTAACGAAATATTCTAAACAATTTTAGAATTCATCTTGATAAAACAATGAGCTACCGAATCTTTTACATAGGACACAGACACAAACATTTGAGTACATTAGAATGATTTGCTAAAGGCTTCAGTAAGTGCTGGAATGAATGCAATTTTTCAGACACGAATTATAAATGTGTTGACACAGCAGTATCAGCAATTTGTGGCCGAGGTATAGCAACAAGCATCGATAGTTTGGTAGATACACAAGATAGAACGACAGATAGAATTAGTGAATACTAGAGAATTAAAGACAAGTGAGACAGGTTCTAACAGGAAGAGATTTACATTGTTTCTTTTCATCTAATTATGCATGATTGCCTGCTACTATATTTTCACTGATAATACCATTTTATAAATGCACGATTAAAAGATACATTATAATTACGAGTATTTTTCTTTTTTACTGAAGTTTGTTTAAGTATTGACTACTTAATTTTTGTGAATTTCTACTACTTTTGTTATCAATGAAAATACAATTTCTGCACAATACCACCCCTCTAGTAGCAATACTTTTTAGTTGTTAAAAAATTAAAGAAACTGTGAACATAAGAATTCATAAATTTATTTTAATAGCCCCTTCTCACTTGTCAACAGCTATAAATACTTCTGATACCGTTAAATATTCTTTATAAAACCTGTCATTTTCTTTTAATCTGATATTACTATACTAAACATACTTTTCCTACATGACGCAACTGCAATATAAAATACTAAACAATCTTCTCAAGATACAAATTCTATGCATTTCTTCTAGAGGGGCTGAGAGCAGAGCAATGATGCCAAGACGACAATGTCATGCTTGTCTTTCAGTTATTGTAGCAAAATTGAATAAATAAATGAGTTTCTTCTAAATTCTATTTTTTATAGAGCTTCTAAGTACTATTTATTAAAAGTCACTTCTCTGGAATAAAAAGATAAAATAAAAGAACAATATATACAGTACATGTATAAAATAACAATTTTACTTTAATCAAATTTTTATATGTAATTAATAAAATAAGTAATACTTATTATTCAATGATTTTTTTAATAATAACTTTTACTAACTTATATAATTACTCTTAAATACTACATCCTCATCCATTGATTGTTATGTTAGTCAAATACAAATAAATGCTGCAAGTAAAATATTTTAACCACAAATTCTAAGAAGTATTCTATTTAAAGAGTATCTATTTTTACTGTATAAATGGTCACTGAAAGACAACCATGGATTAAATTTTAATAATTTCTTGTTCAACAATATAAAATAAATAATGCATGAAAGTACTGTACTGTATACATATTTATCATCACAGTACAGAAATAAGAACCGCCTTCAAATTAATGGCATTTAATAATCATATATCAAGGGGAAGGCAAAAGGCTTTAATAATTTTTAAACACAAAAGGACTATAGAGGAGTTTAGAGAAAGATGGCACACAGAAAAAAGAGACAGAAAATTAAGAAAAGAAAAAAGGGAGGAACAGAGGGGAAAAAGATAAAGAAAGAATAGAAAGAGAAAAGGGGTTTACTGTTACTCTGGTATTACTGTACTTGCATGCACAACCAACGTACACTGGGCAGTCTAGGGAGCAACCAGATACCCACTTTCGCCATCTGCGCTTGGATGCCCTTGGCGACCAGTGCTTTCACAGCACCCTCTGCCGCCACTGGTGACTCAAAGTCTACAAATCCATAACCTGTAACACAATAATTACAATACTAATTAATAAAAACAATCAGTGATAACATGTAGTTTCATCAAAGATAAGGAGCTTCCATTTTGATGAAAATAAAAATGTGTTATCAAAATTTAATTACCTTTACACTTATTCGTATTTTTATCCAAAATTGCCTTTGTAGAAGTAATAGTTCCATATCTGCAAAAACACAGTGTATTAGAAACAACACATTCGCCAAAAATGAAGAACAGTTCAATGCCCACTAGATTACATTTAAGATTACATTAATAATTGCATTAAATAATAATTAGTTTACTATTAATACAGAATATTTATAATTTTAACAAGTGACTTACTGAGAACACATGTTAACAAGGTCCTTGTCAGTTGTATTTTGGTTGAGGCCACGGATATACAAATTTGTTTTTGACAGTTGTTCTGACTGTTGTCCTTGAATAGCATTATTGCTAAGACTTGTGCTCATTGTCCCACTACGACTGCCGGTAGCACTGCTAGAACTACTATTAGTGTTAGCTGGAGAGGAGGCTGTAGGCACCCGTTGTCCACCATACTGTAATGTATTTAAAATCATTCAATTTAATGTGTATAAATTTCATTAATTCATTATCTTATAAAAATCTTATACAAAAATTCTTATTCTTAATATTATTAAAATTAAATTAAAATTATTAAAATTCTAATCTTAATTCTTAAATTCTTACACAGTTAGAATACATATTTTTTTTAGTACTTTCAATTGTATTCTATAACTGTGCCGGTAAAGTAACGTCAGTAGCGTAGTAAAAAACAAAAAGGGCGGGGGCAGAAAAATGTGAAGTATACACGTATTTTGAAGAATCAATTGGAGACATGCAACACAAATTAAAAAAAGGAAACATTCTTCAAAAGAAACCAAAAAAACGAATGACAGAAGGATTCGTTCATCGTTTCTGCGAAAGTATGCCGCGTTGTCATGGCCCCACCCGGTTTAAGAAAGGGTTAACCCTTTCGCTGCGCAAAGCCTAACTTCTGTGCTGTCTGTTCTAGTGCTTTTATAAAAGAATCATGACTATTTAAAATGAATCGTTAACATAAAAAACGAATCACAATAAAATACATATCGCGGAACTTTTACATATCAAGTACGCTTTATAGGTTACGTTGTTGACCATACGAAATACGTAAGATCAGTCTAGGAGTACATCGGCAAAGAATATCATCCGTTCTATTTCTTGAAGGAATAATGCTTTTCACAAACATATAATTCATAAACCCATTCATTAGGTAAGATCTCAATACACGATTCAGCAATACAATACAAAATAAAAATAAAAAGACTAAAATAACATAACCGGTATTTTCCATAAACAATTAAACTTATTATAAAACCTTCTATTGAACATATGTATTGATAAACAATAACCAATTCAATGTATAATGACTAGGGTGAAACCTGTTAATCTATGTGTCTACAAAATGATTCGTGAATGGTGTTCACATCATATCCAAAACGAGATCTCCATACGGAAACGACATAAGATTTTTGCTAGTCAGAAATAAGAAAAAAAGAGGACTTACCGACGCGTGCTGTGCGTAGGTGGTGGTGGCGTAAGGATTCGCCGTAGGCGGTAGTTGCTGTGCTCCAACGGGCATCTGGCCGGCCGCAGCTGCAGCCGCTGCGCTTGGATACCGCGTGTACGGCGGATAGGCTGCCGCCGCCGCAGCCGCAGCCGCAGCCGCGTGAGAGGGCGGCGCTGCGCCCCAAGCCGCGGCACCGCTGGCACGATACTGCACCGGGTTCCCACCTCGTGGTCCGCTGCCGGTGTTCCCCTTTAAACCATGCCCGCCTCCACCACCGCCGCCGCCACCACCTCCACCTCCGCCGCCGCCGCCACTCGCTGGACCCACACCGACGCCACCAGCTGTAGCGCTGCCGCCGCCACCGCCTCCACCGCCGCCGCCGCCGCCCCCGGCGCCACCGGCATTACCATTGTTAGCACCCACGTACGCCGGTCTCGGACCGTTCGTACCCTGAAACATAAGAAACAGGTTGATTTGATCATTTTCATAGTAGAGATCTATTTATTAAGTTTATTAGTGTTTCTTGAGGCATTTAAATGAGATTGAAGATTGTTTGATTTGCAGGATAGTTACCAGTTCTATTTAAATATTTGTGATTGACGGCAAGCGTCCATGTGGTACGGGACCACGTAGTATTTTGATGTTATTATTGTACTAGAATGTAACAGAAAAAAGCTTTGATAGCATCATTCAATACTGACTGACATGTTAATAATAAAGGTATTTCCATTTTATTATTCAGAAGATCAGAATGTATTTGATTATATTGAATTCGATCATAATCATAAAGCTGCGCGCTAAGCTTTTTAGATGCAAGTGGCTTCTAAATTTAATGCTATGGCACAAGTCATACAAAATGTACCAATCGTAACCGAAGTCATTCGAAGTGTAACATTTCCCAACGTGATAAAACACAGCAAGATCAAGATCAATGAAAGGAGCACACAAATCACCTACAAGGTATACTAGTCGGGGTGATTAACGTTGCCTTAGGTACTTTTAGTAGGTAGAATAAAAAACGGGCAGTTGTTCATTACAGAATGAAAAGAGAGAAAGAAACAGTGAAGCCTATGGTTTTACTTTTAATAGGTGTACGGTAAGGTTAACAATAACGACCATTTATTGGTGGTTAAAACGGAATCAACATTGTAACTTGTTTCATTAATGGCCAGTTCTTAGCGAATTTTCCTCAATAATTTTAAAATAAAGATCATTGTATTACGTTCAGAAATGATCCTGCGTAGAAATATGTAAATACATATATACATGTATACACCTGCAAAGAGCTTGCAGTAACGGACAACACACTCGACTGTTACGATACGCCATCCTAATTAGAGTCATTTGCACAGCAAATTCGTGTCAGTTAATGTCTTTAGCAAACATATTACAGAGACTCTTGTAAGTCTGTGTATTAGCAGTAAGCAAAATCAGTTGGTCTGTTGCCAAATAAATTTGTTCACAAATAGGCCTTAATTGCAATGTATGGGTTCAAAACGTATACGTAGTTCTAGAGAGAAAGAAACCTGAAGGTTGTGTTTAAGATGTGTCCAGAACCTTGTTTGTCTTCACTGGTCTATTATAATTTTACAAGTTAAACGATGTTAAATGTTCTCTTAAACGTTTGAATCCAAGGTTTCTGGCTATTAGGTTCGTAAAAAAAAGTTTGATTGCGGAAAGATTTTTGTTATTTAGGTGCTTTTAATGAAATATTCCATCTAAGTCTCTAAATATAGAAAAAGTAGATTAATAAAGCAACTATAGAAGAAGACGATTCATTTACATATATTATAATGTATTTTAAAACAATATCGTTCATAAGATTCGACATTTATCGAACAATTTTTTTCGTTAATTTATCTTCCAAGCTATATTCACATAGGAACGAATTATAACACACATACCCGCATAAATATGATCGCAAGTATAACCTTTATCTGTAGCGCTTGACCTCTGCGTAATGGTACCGTCAAATATTAATAGTACAGAAGTTTCAACACAAATCATCATAAACACATTTCTCGCACATAACACATGTTCACTTCTTATTGACGTGAATTCGAAACGGCATTACGATTACTTCTGTAATGATAAGATAACAATATTTCTCTTGTAGCAAATTTCAGCCGCAATTAATAAGACCTTAAGAATCGTTCTTAGCATGTTAGCTTCTAATGTCGTAATCGTAAACAAGTAAACAAGGTATCGCGAAATTATGAGATTCTATATTTATTTTGCATCATAAATATTTTAACGCAACCATTACTAACAAAGGAATGTGATAATTTTGCTAATATAAAGAACCTTGCTTTTTTACCAGTATTTTTAGACTTTTTTCAATGACATGTATACATTTTATACATCGACTGCTTTATAAGTAATTATGTGTACTGAAACTTCCTCGAAAAGAGTCACTTTAATAACCACTCATTAAACTGGAAAACGAGAAACGTGTTTCCTTCATGAAATAAACAACACCAGGAAAATTATTCGTAGCTTTATCCTATTAGCTGAACAATTGTCTCGTCAGAATGATTAAAAGGTTTATGTCGTAGGAATATCTTCAATAGATCGATTGACCCTGCCGAGTAACATCAAATATAAATCGCCTACGCGATCGCAAAGGACTTTTCTCATAGCAAAGTGGCCGCCATTGCATCTGTCGCAATCGCAGGACAGGCCTCCTTTCCAGGACTTTCAAGCGTGTTGCATTCCGGCCTCTTTAGAAAGGCCTCTCTCTTTCTCTCTCGTTGATTTGCATTTTTGGCATAGCTGTGATAACACGGTTTACCGTTTGCTGGAGAGCGAGACGGAAAGCACGCCGGCAGAGGGGGGTGAGCGAAAGAGAGTAGAGTACACGGTCGGTAACAGGGACCACACAGCTGAAAGTCATGGTTGTAAATCACTTATCACGAAACTCGAACCTTGTCTCTTCCTGTACCACTTACCGATCTCTTTCTCCTTATTAAACGGACACGAGGAAATCCCGTTTCGTAGCTCTGTGCGGGAGTTTTATTTTTGAAACTTCATTCAATTTACATATTTCCTAGATACCACGATAAAACACAATCTATCTAACAAGAAGGAAGCGCTAATGGATTGAATTTATCGGAAACCACTTATCGATATACGTCAACTTTGTTACTTCCTGTATTACCCACTGATTCATATCTTCTTTTTAGAGGATATCGAGAAGACTGGTTGAAAAGGAAAATATGCGGCTACGAATTGTTTGGCATGTCAAGATTGATTTATATTTAATTTTTTCAAATTCTTTAAATTCTACTCTAATGTGGACACATATACTATAAACATTTATTCACTCATGCTTATTAACCAGTGATAATACTCTATACTATAATATGTAAACATTTAAAGCTATGCACTCCTATCTAAGCAATAAACTTTTCATTCTTTTTATTCACTTTTGCAGATTCTTCAAAAAACCTTGACAATCCAAGAGAAATTCCTTGTCCATTCCAAATCACTGTAGTAACCTTAAAGATCACCCTAACTAAAACCAGCCACCTTTATACAAAGTGCCATGAAGAAAGCTGTCAAGTCTTGGTCCAGACTATTTGAGAGCATCCAGGGTGAATCCCGAGAGGCTTCGAATCGTCTTATTCCCATCACTAGATACGGTATACGTTACAATGATGCGCAGACGTGGTAAGCAGGAAGTGGCATCCGGTCGGTACATCACGATACCCATTTCACACGTCGTTCTCTATTTCGCAGTGACCAACGGCCACGTTGTCTGCATGCCGTTCAATTGAACCGGCGGCATCTACGGGCAAATCGTCCGTCTCGTTATCGTTCCGTTAAAGCATCGCGATGCTGATCCTCCATTGTTATGACCACCGCACGCCTCTATGCTCCTATCTTCGAAGCTCTGCGCGCATCCAGCCGTGTGTTTTCGATTCATAGTTATGGATCTTCATTGATGGTGTTGGTTACCGACATGAATGGGAGTACTGATATTCCAGAAGATTTGTTATATTGTATCAAGTGATAAACGAGGTAGTATCAAATAATGAAAGAGATTTCAAAGAGAAAACTACAAAGATGTAAGTTCTTGATAATGTCATTATTTATAATCTGAAAGCGTTATGCTAGTACCATTCCAAACAAATTACAAGTTGTATTCTCTATTCCATAGATGGCAATTCAGAGGATCCTGTTAAGGATCTTAGCTAGTTAACGAGAGGCGAGGTAAAGGTTCAATGCGTTACAAGGTGACTACATTTTCTTCGTTGATGAGTCTCAATGGCACCTATTATTGGCGTGAGTTCGTGAATTCTTCGCGATTAACAGCAGCAAAATATACATCGCATTTATTGCAAACCTTAATGAAATCTCGAGGTACTCAATCAGATAATTATATCCAGGACCCGAATAACCTTAATATTGATGTAATTTATCGAATACATGTTATTATCGTTCTAGCTGGCACAAAATAAGAATTTTTAAACTTTCAAACAATTCTTCAGGTACTTATTAATAAGCGTTGTCTATTCATGTTAAAGTTAGGAGATTTATTTAAAAAATAAGCAATAATAAATTGTGTATTTAATTCTAAGAATATATGTGGAAATAATTAAATATAATTAATTATATTATTACATACACAACAACGAAATTATGTTTGACGAAGTTCTGTTGATTCATTCAGGCGAAATGATTCTATTGTTAGCAAATAGAAAAGCAAACATGCCGATGATTTATGGTAAACACCGAATTTCTGGGTTAAATTGAATAAGGGAAATAGTTAGTTACGAGGACATTATCGTAAATTTTGTATACTTTAATAGCACTTCAAATGCCGGGGCTTTCTTCAACTTCGTGAAATTAATGGTTCTTCAGCAAACTACTCTTCGTTGCTGTCCACTCTACTTATAAATGCTTGTCCAAAGCTATCTTCATTCCTGACTTATTCTGTTTCCAAAACAATATAGTTGACGGAAAAGATACAGCAGGCCATAGAAGTATAAAGTTATTTGAATTTTTAAATATAAATCTCAGAATTATTCTAAAAATGATAATGTCAACAAATTATATCCTTTCTGCTTTTTGTTTCGTAATTAAAATGGTAAATACAATTAATTTAAAATATATTTAGTATTATTTATAAACAAATTTGCTTCATTGGAGAAAAGATTTTCTAAAAATTAATAGCGGTACACGATCGATGCACAGAATAGAAAAATATAGGGTGAAGGAATACAGGGATTGGAGATTCTTTCTCCTTATCAGAGAGGCGTGACTGCACGAGGTCACTGATAAATGATAATGGAGAGAGACTTCTTATCGAATCGTCCAGCATACGTGAAACTACAACTCTCGTAATCACTTTCTAAAACAGTCTTTCACCTTATTTTACTTTTTCATTAAGCTATTTTGCTTAGTCATTAATTTTTTAAATTCTTTAAGTAATTAAATTGCGAAAAAATTTACAAAGACACAACCTAGTAAATCAACAAATACAACTATTACTGAAAAGCAACAACAACATGAGACACTTAGTAAGATAATTTTAGAATATATCAATGTACCTCAGATATTTGCAGTATGTCGACAATGTCTAATAACACTTTGCCATTTGAGATATCTAACATAGTTCCATAATCAGTTTATTTAAAGCAACACTTTGTTTCCTCAGGAATACACATTTAATACCATCAGTTCATAAATTCATTCGTCCAAATTTAAAAAAGAAACTCTTAAATTAGTAACGCTAGCAACTCCTTCTTATTTAGCTGATTAATTAAATAATTAGTACCTTCAACTGTTCAAAGTGAATTGAACAGGTACTTTCGCTAAGAAATTACGGCACAGAGCGAATTAAAGGCCGAAGGACCTTGCTCGATGTAACTTGGGCCCAACTTTCTTTTATGTTAATACATCTCAAAGCAGGTCCTGAGAGGAATCAGGATGTCCCACATACCACGCCAGGGCAAACAGCGTCAGTTGTACGATCTCGCATGAACGTTACGCTCTATTAGCAGGCGGACTTGTGTTACAAATACGATAGTTTCTTCTTTTGTTTTCTTTCTGCTGAAACCGGGAGGGGACGGAGAGGAACGACAACGACGGGACTACAGTAGAACCTCGAGTATTGCAATTTCGATTATTGCATGTAAAAATCTCGTCCGTTGACCGTCGACCGTGTCTGGTAAAGAGACAATGATGCTCATTGCTTGGAAGCAAAAGAATGTAAACAAAATATAGAGAGAGGCAGACGCTGGTGTCCAATTATAATGATTGGTTACCTCGATCGTTGCAAAAATTCGTTCTTGCACGAATTTTTGATCCCATTTTTTGCAATAATCGAGATTCCACTGTATCAAAGATTCATTGCCGTAGATCGTAAACGGTATCACTGAGATGTTTTCTCTCGAATGGCATTTGTATGTCACGTAAAGATATGATGCAAAGATCAATTAATATTTTTGTTACTCTCAACGCTTCATAGTATTCTTAACACTTAGCTGGCCGAATGGGGAGAATTCCCATTTTTTCCTCAACAAAGCGGTGCCAATGATTATATTTACTTTTGTTATTAGTTGGTCTTGAACTAGTATTGCTCACAGTTCATGTGCTTTTCCAAAGTACAATTTTTAATAAATTCAACACTAGCTTAAGACGAACTAATAACAAAAGTATATAGAATCAATGGCACCGCTTTGAGAATTGAGGAAAAATGTGAGATCTCCCCACCTAAACGAATCGATACTATTATAAATAAGGCAAAGTAAGTATCTGGTAATTTCTTCCAATCTGTTTAGAGAAATCTCATCATCGATTTCCTAGTAAATTACCGGAACGCGGTAGATTTAAAATTTCTATGTGAAAATGCTCGCGAACTTGTAAATTTCATACATCACTTTTATAAAATATTTCGAACGAAATTGAGCTCGACCCGTAACAACCAACGTGTACGCATTTAATTGTATCGCATGACCGACGCGCAGCAACAAATTTGTCATAAAAGAGAGCTACAGAGGCGAATAGATGAAGCGAGCCGATAAAGTTTACCGTGCGTTAGGTCTGCAACTCGCTTTAATCCCGTTTACTGCTTCACGGCCAAGATACGTGCAGTCAGTGAACATGGTAACAGATATAGACCGTACAGGTACTCGAACTACTCTCACGCAGTGGCGCAGCGTCCGCTTCTCAGTTTCAAATACGCCGTTAACTCCATCTATAAATTCATTTTTCCTTTATCAACTTTGCACTTCACGACACGCTCAACTAGTTACGCGACAGTTGCAGCAGAGTTAAACCGTTAACTTTGTTAGAAGTGGCAGTTTGGAACTGATAATTTATATCAAGGAAATTCCGAAACTCACGTTACCATATTATGTTAGATAAACATTCTACATTCTTCGCCGCTACATGTTATGAGAATCGTGTAATATTTTTACCATTCAAGATAGGAAGAAATGAAGCTTTGAAAACTGCTCGATATCTTCTCTATTGCTGTCTCGTCTGATACGCCATTAGCTGCTTCACGCGGCGCTGGCGTGCATGTGGCTAGCGATGGGACCAATATTCTTGCGTGCCTTACCGACACTGCGAAGCGCTGATTTCTTTTTCACATGAACACTATACAACACATTGTCCATTCATTTGAAACTAACATTTGTCATTATTTCGCAAGTGGCGTTATTAACATTCCGCATAAGAAAATCTCTGGTAGCCATATACATAAATTGAATCAAAAATATGAGAGATTAAGAATAAATTTATTTACTTAAATTTGACGTATTCAGTATTTGAAGAATAGCAATAGAAGAGCTCAAGAACAATTTATACGATATGAAATTAAAAAACTATCGTTATATGTATCTACAATTCGTAAGAAAGGTGAATCGGTCCCATCGCTAAGCATCGATGGATGCGCGTGGATGCGCATGCGCATGCTGTTTTAATAGCCAAGAGAGGCCGGGAAAAGAAAAGTGGCAGCGGGGAGCAGGTAAGAGAGAACCAGTCGTCAGGCTTGCTCATCCCTCCGCGAAAGTTCCTCTTTGCCGGCGCATACCGGACATTCCGTTTCTTCACCTTGAGAAGATACGTACGCTACGCATTCACACAACACACTGTGACACGCTCTGATGTTCCCTTCGTATTTCACAGAGACATCGTATCTAATACTTTAGGTTATTTCGTATTCAAGTGTCGTGTATATCGGTCGGTTATCGATTGTCGATGATTGGATAGTTGCAAATCAACTAAAAGGAGAGGAACTGAATCGAATCGATACTGAATTTTAAGAGGGGATATAGAGAGTAGATTGTAGAAGTATGTATATCCTGGCGATCGAATGTTTTTGGGAGCGCTAGTAGTTTCGCTAATCGAGGACAATTTCAACGATACCGACCAAGCCGCGGAATACAAAGTGGGATTTAACGCTCAAGAATACAATTAATTACTTTCAGATCATTGTACCAACAAGGTCGACCTCGAGGCAAGTGAGTGCACAATGCCAACACGTTTACCTTCCGATTGACTATGTTCTCCCTTCCTCCCTCCTTCTGTTTCCTTCTTTGTTTGAGGTGCAAAATGTATACAAGGATAACTTTATGGTAAGGTCGTAAAGATTAGATGTGTAACGAAGACGTATGTAATTAGAATTGGATCGAAATGTTTTATCACAGTTCTGCAAATTAGGGACATCTATCATGATAAATACATGCAAAGAATTATACTGTGGATGGATTCGATATCGAAAGACATGCTCGTATTCTGCGCATCAAGGGAAAAGTATGCGTGCTATGTTGCAGTTCGCATGCATAGAGAGAACGTACTTTTAATAAGACCCCCCCCCTTCCCTCGTTGAAAATATTTTCTCCTCGACATTCACTAATGAAGTCACGTATGGTGACCGACCGGCCGACATTATTTAAATACTTTATTGTTCAAGAGCAACGTTTTATCGTGCAGAATTTTCGGTATAAAGGTTTTAGAAGCTTCAAAAGCGCAGCAAAACATTGTGTTACTTAATACGTGTCTTTGTTATCCGCAAGTTATTTCAACCGTATTAAATACGATAAACGGTTAACGATAAACGAGATTCGAACATGGCGGAGGATTTGAGTAAAGATATGGGCGTACCTAATATAATCGGGACGAATAATTAAATACTTGCTGTCTTCAGAGCGAATAGTCAAAAACTTACCTGAAACAGAAAAAAGAAAAGCAGATTAATAAAACGTAAGATACAAGTAAAAATTAAATATATTTGCTGAACAAAAAAAGATCATCCAGTGACATGTACAGTATCGGACAAAAGTTTAAGACCAAAGGGTCGAAGAAAATAAATTGGTTAATTAATAAGAAATAACAGTATAAATAAAATTTGTATTTTATGCTAATCAATAAATAGTGATCTATCATAATAACAATAAAAATGAACAGATAAACAATATTTGCGAACCATAAAATTATGTTTTACATTGTCCTGTCGTCTTAAACTTTTGTTCGCTACTACTGTATATAAAAAGGAAAAGGAAAAAAAAAACAAAAATTCCTATATTACCATACAAGTTACACACTGAACGAAACCATCAATGTGTTCAATGTACCAATACACGAATTACATTACACTCTTACCATAAACGTTAAAAATAATTTTGCTTGGCAACATACTGATCACCGAATAATTTACATGGCCGCAGAAAAAATTTGATTACCATTCTTCAAGCATTGTTCTGCCTCTTATCTTTTCTTACGTATAAATACACTGATTAGACGTGATTAACGAAAGTGTGTTTTGATGCACAGATACAAAGATTCGTGATTTAGTGCAAATAATTACAACGCGTTTGTTGCACGATCGCAACAGGGAAAACAAAAAGGAAAAAAAGCTAGAAATAAAAATACACCCGGATAATTATTAGAAAACCGCCGATCGGTTGTTTACGAACATTTTCGTTCGCATTTTTCTTATCAATCCACCGATCCGCGGAACGGAAAGTTAATCTGATAAGAGCGTTATGAGCCACGGGCGTACGTAGTGAAAGTTACAAAAGTCGTGGTGGTTTATTTGAAATTGCACAGCCGGCAAACCGGCAAAAGCTGGCGAACACCCGATCGCGTATAGCCTCTGTGTTTGCCCGCCATTAGTTATTTCTCGGCGCTTTACGAAGAAAATCATTCACGCACGATGCGTGCTCTCACCCCGATTGATTTCTATCGCCTATAATTAAAAAGCGTGAAAAAACGAAAATCGCTTGGCTAATGGAATTCCGTTGGCACATACGCAGCCTCATGTAAATCAACTTTCGTTTTTCCACGAAACAACGGGGACGGAAGCAAACATATTTCCTCGGATAGTTGAACTCTGTATTATCGACTCGAATCACCATGATTACAAAAATTAAGCACTACTTTTTTTTTGTTTTCATCGGAGAATTGGCAACGAACACCAGATGCGAGACCCGCTTTCGAAAATGGTGATCGTTCGTTGCTCGCTCGCGGTGATGGGGGGTTCAAACTTGATTTCACATAATTCTGCCAACCGAAAATCATTAGACAGGGATAGTAATAAACATATGAACTAGTGTAATATTTTAACATTTAACCGGTTAAGCGTGGAATTTAATTTTGGAAGCCCCCTATAGGGTGCGGAATTAAAATCAAATCATGGCGTGTAAATCAAGTAACGTCAAACGCAGGGCAAATGGTCCTAGGAAGAATTACATTTTCATGTAAAAGTTTTTTTTTTATTAATTATATTAAACATAGCTCTCAAGCTTTATTGTAATTTATATTTGTTTAACTTTGTCGACTCTTTGGTCCTAAACTTCTGTTCGCTACTGTATTTAAAATGGTACTTCAAAAATGTCGAGTGTGTCTCGACGTAGGAATTACTATGGTAAAAACTGACGTCGAGTCACATTCGACAAAGCAGAGCAAAGGGTTAATAGTTTCCCTGCAGTTGGCATTATTAAAATTCTCGCAGCATATCTGATTTCTTCAGTAAAATTTATAAAAATCAGTCGAATAGTTACTATCTAAGTAAAAGACGAGGATATGGATGTCGTTCGATTGGCAATTCATTAAGAGGCCATTTACCGGAAACGAAAAAGCAATCGTCGTCGTCGTCGTCGTCATCGTCGTCAAGCAACGAGATACCAAGTTCACTGACTCTGCACGATGACTAATACGAAATTAATTACTCGACCGCTAACGTTTCCTTACAGACGCGTTAATGGTGCTCCAGCTACGTGGAAACTATGCGAAATTTACCGAGGTAGAACCGGCAAATCGTGGAAATCGTTAATTACCGTTCGTTTCTACGGATCTCGATCGCACATATACATCGTTATCGTCGATGGAAAAACCGTGGCGTGAATTTTATGTCCTGTTTACAAACGTATCGAATTTTAGCACATGACACTAATTCCTTGGGCAGAATAATCGTATTGTAAGATAGGTGCCTCGTCGAACGCTGTTTTAGAAATGGATCACTTGATCAGTTTAACGCTATTCTTACCGACGCTTCACGTACACCTGATCCTACCGCAACATTTCCACGTGAGACAGACTACAAACTTTTTTCAGAAGCTAAACAATGAAGAAAGAAGTGAATATTGGAAAATGTATTATAGGTATATTTAAGGAAAAGTCTAAAGTTTAAAGGTGGTTCAATTACGTTGTATATATGAAATTCTAATCGAAATTTTAGAAACGGTCATTTGACCGGTCGTGGGAGGAATAGTGTTAAAGGTTTGAAAATATTGAACGTGTTACTAGCAATACTCATATTTTTTTAAAAGACGTGTCCTGCCTGACTGACTGAGTCATCGCAGAGCCTAAACTAGTGATGGATGGACCGAATTTGGACAATGGGTTCCTTTTATGACGTAGGCATTCACTAAGAAAGGGATTTTTTATATTCCACTCCTAAGGGGGTTTAACACGTTAGCATGATTCGACTGAGTTTCTTGCTAAGTCCAAATCCGATTGCATAGAAAACTGGGGTAAAAAAATATAAAGATAGTAAAAGTTTTTATTTTTTATTTTTATTTTATGTATTTTGTATTTATATATATATATATACTTCAATACTTATTCCATTAAATTCCTTTTAAAATTCCAATTTAAAATCCTATTTAACTTGAAGAAAAACAGCGTCACCCAAATATGGATGACGTGGCGACGAACGTGTTAATAGGGGTCGAAAGTTTGTTTGAAAGTCTACCGATTTTGAAGCAATCATTATAAAGAAAAACGTAGGCAACAGCTAGTAAAGTAATAAGATCATTGTATAAACGAATGAAAACATTAAATTGATGAAATTATGTAATAAATATTCAGTATTAAATCTTGATTATTGAAAAACTCGAGCAACTTCTGTTTGGAACAGAAAAAAAAATGATAAATGCGTGTGATCGTCTGGCGTCCTTCGACTTTTTGGATGGATTCCCAAATCAACAGGTTTCGTAGAAGAAAATTCGGCTGCGACGTAGATGGTTCTTGCATTAAAATCGACTTTTACTCGCGACGAAAGTACAACAAGGTTATTTGTTGCTCGGTAATTTCAATTATGAACGTAACAGACTCGCGTCGAAAACGAACGCGAGTTTCGCGATCGAAACACGCATCGATAATAAGAGAGAAGCATAAATTACCTAAACTACGTCTTTTCCATCGGTTTAAACATGAATATTCTGAAATTCGCGCCTTTCGTTTTATTACTTTCTTAAATCCTTTTTACAAATCGCATGTTACAATTATTTGCAAAATATCGAAAGAAATTTCTTGTATGCAAAATTTAATTTTGAATTTCTAACCTATAATCTTTTCGTATGATGCAAAATAACTTTTTTAATTGAAAAACTTAATTGTTACATAATTCAGTTAACGATAAAACTATGCAAGTAAATAATCCACCATTTATGCGTTTGAAATGATTAGATATGGCAGCTGTTTTGCAGACAATTGAGGATAAACAATTGCAGTTATGTCTTCGCACAGACCGTTGAAGGTTTTCACGGTGTACCGGGTACAGTTACTTGAGTAAACGATTCCGCAATTACCTCAAACGAATATAACAGTTGATTTTAATTATCGCTATCTAAACCGCAGTCAAGCGTCCGAATCGTGAATACGACATTAATATTGACGAACGCACAGTAATTAAGTTACTGGCGTTTTAAATCCAACCTGATGTTAAATGTGAAGAAAATACCTAGTATCATCTAGAGGATAAAAGGTATAACGGAAAGAAAAAGAAGCCCGTTACAATATCATATAACCGTTAATAAAATTAAAAAAAAAATGAGCTTACATGAAAAGATAACCTAAAAATATAATTACAATTTTCTCCGTAAAAAAAGGAACTTTGTGTTCACTTAAAATAGGTAGAAGTGATCCTATTTTAATTTGCACTACCAACTCCTTTACACTGTATCGCAGATATTTCCCTACACCTTAACAGAAACACGGCAGTGCGTTTTTCAAATTAACAGTCAGCCAACCACGCTCCGCTCTATCCCTACTATACTAAAATCCAATTAGAACTCTCTAAGCAACATTTCTAAGACAGAAGTGTTCCGATTCATGCACGTGTCACTGGTTATTACCGGCATTTGGACCCCGGCTACGTTTGTATTAACGTAATAATTCAAGACCCGACGCAGAACTCGGCCCAAGCGGAATAGAATGATTGCTCGCATACCACAAATACGTAACACACGCTGCGCGTGCGTTCTGCGCGCGCACGATGCGACAATTAAGCGGAAAGTATTGTGTTATTCGTTGACACGTGTTCAACGAATTTTCACTTCGAAGATCAAGTCTATGCGTGCCGCGAATCGCGTGTGCAATTCCTCGCGTGCGTTTACATTTCAAAACATTCATTTTGTGATTCGTATTCATACACAGAAATTTATGAACAATAAAATATTGCGAGGAATGCGTGTTGTACGTATTTCTTTGATGGAAAGTGACGTTTGCAATACATTACACACATATATATAGTAGTGGTTTAAGATATATAAGATAATTTAAGAATTCCACATGTTACAAGAAAAAATCGTATTTAAAATTGAAATCAACTCGTGGTCTTCTCTTTCCTATTCACGTGGGCTGAGAGTAAAGAAAATGATAAGTTAATCCTCTATTGTCGGCACTGAACAAAACGAGGGATATGTAAGAAATTATTGAAATTTTAATAACGAATTTTTTTCATTCTTAAATACACGTACGTAGATCGCATAGAGACAATTTATCAATGTAGAAACCCTGACAAAATCCGGTTTTATTCAACATCTTTCAAAGCAGATGGCCAGTTAATGGCTCGTCATCAATATCGTCAGGCTGACCTACATACACGGCTCCAGGACATGGATCTCCTCTCCTTGCATTCGACCTATGAATCTCGAACATGCAATCGTGTTATTTGTGTAAAGCTCGCAAATTTCTTGCTTTGGGCTTCACCTTTCGTTGGAATTTCTTACTCTGACATTCACCGGCTGTTAATTTCCTCGTTCTAACTTCAAGTAGGTGCAATTGATGACGACCTTTCGAACTTTCGACTACGAAACAAGATCTGTTCTTACATTTTATAATAACTTTCAGCATGAAAAATCAAATGTTTTTATTAACGATTTATTTACATTAACAGAATTAAAAACCGAAGTAAGTCCTTAGCGTTAGAGCAAAGGGGACAGAAAATACTGTCAATCAAGAGTTCAGAATACAAAAGATTCACGAAGAAAAAGATTTAGTGACTTTATTATCGAGTAATAAAAGAAAAAGAATTTCGTAACATGCGTATTCCCTTTCCAAGTCTCTCAAAGAAACCAGCAGAACAAGAAATTCTCATCGACGAAATTGAACTCAGTCCAACTTACGGGAATTTACTATCTTTCTATAAGAAAAAACCGATCGATGATTCTATCTGGCAAACCTGGACGACGAGGCTGCAAAAGGAAGAACGATTCTCGCGTTGCTTTTTCACAGTACATAGATACCATACACATCTATGGCTCGAGTTTTAGCCGATCCATCGGCTGATCTCGCAGGTGCACGCAACACAAGAGTAGACATATTGCGAAGCTTCTCTTCCTATCTCTGTCTAGCGCACGCACGACACGTACAGTGGACGTGAGATACATAATACGTTAACCGTTTGAGTGGAGGCAGCGCGATCGCAATTCTATGGTTTCGCGTTAAAAGATGTCGTTGTATTGTCGCTAGACGAACAGACTAGTAATAGAGTTTGATGAGAATTTTTAACATTAGCCGAAATACTATAAGAAGGCACTTCTTAACGTGATTTCATGGACATATCGCCCTGAAAACTTGCACGGAATGTGCTGAAATCAAACAATAGTTGAACGATAATCGTTTGCCCAATCACAGAAGACGAGCCCAGAAGGACTAAAGAGAGGGGGAAGAAAATAGAGAGATGGCTAGCTGGCCGGTTGCCTGGTCGCCTCGAGTCTGACACCCTTTAGCCGAGTTTAGGCTGACGGTGAGTATTATTAGCCGGGGATCGCGTGCTTCCGTATCCTTACCTCATGAAACAATAAGATTGTCCGCGAAAGATATGCACCAGACCGTTCCGTGGTCACTGTAAATCGGGGCTCACGCAAAGCTCTCTCTTCTCTCTTAGAAATCTAATCATCTCTATACTTTTTCGTCTCTTTTTTTTTCTCTTTCTCTTTCTTATCCGTGTTAAGCTAGGCGAAGCCGTTACGAGGTTTCCTTGAACTTGTTCTCTAGTCGGATGATGAATTAGTCTTCAAACTGAACGAGCGTGAACGGCAATTTAGCTCTTTAGCACCGGTTGGAAGGCAATTTTTAATGAGGTTTCGAGCATACAAAGATTTCAAGAAATTGAATTATTTGGTAAATTTTTTATCATGACACATCAGTTTTTTATAAGAAAGTTGCACCTAACCCGAGCTTAACCCTTTTCACATATTAAAATCTATAAAAAATTATTAATTAGGAAATTTACTAAATGCTTTAATACGAGTAGAGTTCAATTGATTTTACTATGAATTAGTTTAAACTGCAAGCATAATCACTAAAGGAAATTTGGAATTACAATTATTAATTGAATATCATATCAATATCAATATCTTAGCCATATTATTATCTTATCGACTTTCTATCGCTTTATCTTATAACAACGATAGAGATATCATTATTTTATTTTATAAAAGAAATTTTTAACTCACATAAAACTATGATAGTATTAAGTTGTATGCAAGATACAGATAAGAAAAACAATAGTTCTTCCTTTTTTGTGTATAAAGAATTCAAGGAGATAGTTAATGAAAGTATTCAGTATACGAACAGCCTTGACATTACATCTAGAACAGTGACCTTGAACTACAAGCTAGGTTGCGTGAAACTTAGAATTCGGTTGATTAATAAATGTAAATTAATGTTTCTCTTACAAAGTTAGAGCCAACAAGTTTCAATGATTCTATCGTTTAAAAATCATTCTGATTCTTATTTTAGAGGCTTCTTGTTTTCCTTGCAAATCAATGTCCCTACATTGTTTATTCTTTACTACTTTAAGGGTTTATAAATTTGAATTTAGATATTCTTATTTCCCCCCTCCAATAATTATATTCCCCACTTCTGCCATCGATATTTTCACATCGCTCTTTTTCCTACTTTTAATACTGCCGTAACAAATTACTTGTTTATTTAGTTCTAACATTCTTAATCATGCATAAAGAATCGCTATAGAATCGCATAGGAAGAATCGAGAGCCTCTAGTGCAGGGGAATTTGCAAGAAGCACTGGACATCGTACGACCTTGACTCCACGCAGACATGGAGAGTACCGTTGTCTGCCTAGTGAATTTTTTCCCGGTGAGCGTGCGCGCAACGGCCGCGAGAAAGCGGCGCGTAAGTAGCCAATGACAAAGTTATTACAACGTACACGACATGACTCGCGTGGGCGTGTACCCTGTGTTCTGTGTGCCTGACCACTTTTGTCTAACGGTCTGCATTGTCATTAAATGTGCTGCGGTATGTCAACAAATGAACTTTTGCACGCGTTCGTTTGCCTTATCCTGGTGATTCATTCGTTCATATATATATATATAAAAGTAAGTAAGCAGTTACCACTGGTTGTTTCCGACTTTCCCTTTCGTTATCTCGACCCTCCTTAACGATCACCGAAATGATACAAATATTTTTCGAGTCCTTCCACTTTTATCATCTAACCGTTTCTTTGTTTCGACGCAGATAACTTTATCTTCCCCATGCAGTTGACTTCTAAGGATTAAAGTTGTTTGTCTGACACTTCCATTGGAAAGGTATTTTTCAGTCTTTTTTTTCTTTTTTTAAATAGTTACTATGTAAAAACGCTTAAAAAGTTTGTGAACTTTTAGATATTTTTATTTGCTTCTTATGTTCCGTGAGTAATTTTTGATGGACGTTAAATTAGAAACAATTTTCAGACCGCTAACTACTTGAGTTACCATCAACGTACATGTAGACACGTATTTAATCAGACTAAATATATACGACTATATTCCGGGCCTTGGGTATGTTATATATCATCCAAACATTTCGTTCAGCTACTCTGGTGTTAGAAGACGCTGCTAGGGAATTTTCTGGCGTTCAGTAAATTCAGAGACCGCGAGAGTATTTGTGCGGCTGAAAACGAAGAAGATAGCGCGATAAGTTACATTGTTGAAAGCAAAGTGAAGCATACGCGAGGAGCAGATTGGGATGACACATCATTAATGTAAACAGCCGCACAGATCATTTTAGAGTGAGTCATTTCCGACAATACGAGCGTGTCTATGCTCGCTTTCCTCCTTGCTTTTCTACAAGTCTTTTCAAGAAACAGCAGCTCAGAATTTTTCTTACTCATCCAATCTGTACTTTTCTCTTTATTTACCGTTACTTATGTAAATTATTTCCTCAAATTATTTAAATAAAGACATCCCTGCATCAATTGACCCTTTTTTACAAGTATAACATAACAGTTAATCAGAGAAAAAAAATTCTCAACTGTACGTTCAAAGTCTTCTCAGTAAAGATTGTATAATGGTTCTCGTGCAAAAAATACACTGCAAAATTCTTGAGAAAATGTCAGACGTACTAGGCATCGGTGGCATTAAGAGGCGCTAGCAATAAAGTCAATCAAATTATTTAGCATAAAAACGGCTAGTCACGAGTTTCCCAAGCGATGAATTTACCCCGGGGGCGTCTTTCAATAAAGATACAATCTCTGCACTGTGACGAGGAGAATCTCTCGATTCAGCCAAGGAAAAAGAACGGGCTCCTCTTTAACTATCGACGAATCAAGGCCTTCGTTCGATTTTATAGGCTCGCGCCTTCTCCCCCCTCTTCTTTGCCTCTTCGTCGCTCTATTCAGTGTGGTTCGGATCGTGTAACGCGTTTCCCGGAACGATTAACTGTATTGCTTGGGTAGTTATGTGCAGCGCAGGGTTCCTTGTAATCACATAATCGTGAAATTGTCTAACCCCTAAGGGATACAGGGCGATTTGAGACAAATCGTGAAAGAATCGTAACCATGAGACGTCGGCAAAGATGCCGGTAACATAGACATTTCTTTTTCCAAATGAATTTTGGACGATTGTTTTTTCCGTCCCTTAAATGGGAAACTCAACTGCCAGAAGTAGAGCAGGATCCACAACTAGCCGATTTGTACACTTAGAATCGAGAAATTGAAATAGAAAACAATGTAAGTAAAAATTTTCAACAGAAACAAAAATCCTGTTTCTGTTCATTTTGACATAATAAGAAATGTAATGGTTTAATTAAATTTACTTATTTATACATTATACTTTCAACATCCTAGTGTTTCAATACTTTTGATAATTTTAATAATTAAAATAAACGATATTAATACTTATAACTTTTTTAACTGCATTCTTCATACAATTTGTATCCTTCTCCGCTTAAAAAAAAAACAGGTTTTGCTTTTTTTTTGGCAGTTACATCGTTTCCTATTTCAACCCCTTAATCACCACGTATTGCATTTTCATTTTCTTTCGATTTTCAAACCGTATCACCGCAAAATGCATGAATTGCAACAAAAATGAATGAAAAATTGAAACAGAAAAACAATTTTTCTATATAAGAAAAATTAAATCAGTGCCGCCTATTTAGATGTTTCTCTCCTCTCCATTGCTCGAGATCCCTCAAGTTCAGGTAACTCGATTGAGAAGTATTTCAAAACCGGAAGGCAAAAATGAGATTAATCTCGGTTCGGTGTATCCTCGAGATTTCCGGGTGTTCGTCCTCGCGCTCCGGCGAAGGGAAGAGGGCCTTGCAGCCGCTGCAACCGCAAATAATCGATATCCTTGCCGCGTCTATTCTCTCTTCGCCCTACCTGGCCCTTACTCCCTTCGTCACCTCGCCCTTCCCCCACTCTTTTTATTTTTCTCGTTCTCTCCCCTTCACTCTTCCTTTCTACCTCACTCTCATTCTCTCTCTCTCTCTCTCTCTCTCTCTCTCTCTGCCTGCTCCTTTACTCGTCGTCAGCTCCTTTTTGTATCCTCATTGTCTACAACTTTTATCCACCTACTAGTTATGTATCTAGCAAACTTCCAACGATGGAAAGTTGATTCATTTCTGTGTTGTTTGTTACTGTTTGTTACTTCTTGTTTCAACTGTTGATTCTGAAATTTTTATCCAAAACATTCTTCGCTAAATATGATTTTCTGACAAAACCACTGCTCAAAGAAGCTCCAAACAAAATCCCTAGATCGAACTGAAGTAAAATCTCTGGTGCCTTTAGAAATCGTCAAAGGTAAGTACGCGGTTCGATGTAAACAATCTATCATCGCGATCGTCTGAAGTGGTCGTCGTGGCTCTCGAGAACGGCTCGTACATGCAATCGCGATTGAAACAAATCGGGTTTAATTATAGTTATGAATTCTCAACGTGAATCGACCGAACGCGTTCGCTAAAACGTTGAAGTGATGTTCACAAAATTTCTTTTTCTTATTTTTTTTTTGCGAACAGATAACACACGCCATAACATAGCGCAGAAAGTATGCGAAAAGATGAACAAATTCAAAGGAACCTTAATTTTTCTTCTGTGTACTAAGTTTTAGAAAATTCTGTAAAATCTTCATAAAACTGTCACTCATTTTTAACCACGAAACGATAGCATTTTCGGGTAGACGTCGAGGCGCGGTTAAAGGTAGTGTTGAAACGTGATATCCATAGCCATCAACAACGTCCAAACGCTCACTGGAATTGTACGATGGCCAACTATTATTAGTACTTTATGATCGACAAGGAATTCTTAGGTGCAAGCAGCAGAAAAGACCCGGTGACGAATGTTTTGCATTGTTTGGAACTAGACGTTCTGTTACTTTTAACTCTGTGATGTACAGAATCTGATCTTTTATATAAATAATATCGGGAGCAGAGAATAAACTTGCCGTCGTGTACTTGGCCCCAATTGGAAGCAAGAAGGCTGTGACCCCTTGTGCAAACCGGATGTATCGATTATTTTATTACTTAAAGGAAGCGTCCTCTCTTAGATCGGATGGCTTGGAAACTTGGACGAAACTCGTGTTGTTACATAATTTGCAAATAAAATAATGCCATCCAATCTTGTTATCGTGTTTAATGGTTTAACAAGAGTACAATGACGATAATTAATGTAAACATACAGAAATACAGAAAATAGCGAGAAATATTTTTGGAAAACCTAATTGAAGTTACAGATCATTACTATACAATTCGCTTACCACCATCCACATTGGTCTTACAAGATTTCGCGTTTTCTTAGCAGGTGAATTTCATTCAACAACACTTGCTTTCGATGAAAGCCATCCACTGACGATTAAGGAAAGTTATTTAGCTTGTAAGAGAGAACCCAACACAACGAGACCAAATATTTTTTTTTGGATCAATAAACTGAAGGATTTCATAAGCATTAGAAAGGTACCATAAGGCGGTGACAATACAAATCTATGGAAACTATTAAAACAATTTATATACAAAATAATTAATTTATAACACTCAGATTACGCGTTCGTCTATTCCTGTTTACTTTGAAAGGCATTCGTTTACGAACAAAATTTAGCCTGTCTGTCATATAAGTACGCCACGTATTTTCACGCTTGTCTAAAATGCATTAAACGTAACAAAGTCCAAGCCGGTTACACTCGAGCACGAGAAACATGTGAACAACTTTTCCGCCAGTTTAAACTGACGGGATAGAGGCATGCGAGCTTTTACCCTATAAACCACACGGTTAGCTCGTGCTAAGGTAGCCCACAACTTTGTACTCAGTAACGATAAATTAAGTACAGGACCTATTAATAATAACACCGAGCCTCTAAAGTGTTTCAGTTTCGTTCATTGCCCTAGTGAAGAAATCTGGAGTCGATGACAAGGTTGATTATTGGATAACGAAAATTTAATTTAATTTACCTATAAAAAAGCTTTCTTTATATGTATAGGTGCAGCAAGTATAATGTAAAAGAAATTATCTGATAAAGACACTTACTTTTCTCAATTTGGTGGACACGTGATTGTTACATTTCTATCTAATATTACTTCATGAAAAGCTGTTTTCGTTATCGATAAATTTCTAAGCGATATTCATCGAGATAAGTATAGATAAAGAATTAAAATGATTGTGAAAATGCAGTAAGCGATGCAGAAATCGTTGCACGTAATATACATTACAGACAAGTTATTGTTACTTTGGTAAAATTAGATACTTCAAATTGCGAAGTTTAAAGTATGCAAACAAGAAAAACTGGTCACTGACCGATCTCTATAATCTTATCGATTTTAATTCGACCATATTCATTAATGCAAATATATCCAAAATGTAATATTAATAAATTAATATTTTATACTGTGCATCTTTTTTAGTTTTGAAAATTTTGTAATTCAAAGAGATATTTTAATAAAAGCATTGTTTAAAACATTACATATGTATTAATACATAGCGTTCAATCGATTTATGTTAGTATGATATTTAAGTATCAACTTGCCGTTGGCAACACTGAAAAGAACAGCTGTTTGCACGTCAATCTGAACACACTTACCATGCGATAACCTTTCAAACGACTACATTTGTAATAAGAAAGTATCGAAAAAGTGTGAAACATTCGATTATCAATGTTATTGATAATAGAATTATATTCTGCCATACAATCGATTCTTTAATCGTCATGAATATTAAATAAAAAACAATTTAAGCATGTTGATATTTGTATTGTATGTCCTATAAAATGTTCGTTTCATATTATAAAATGTAAGTAGTTCGAAAAGATTTGTGTAATACAAAAAAGATACGAAAATTTCATTGTATGTCACTAAAACCATATAACGAAGTTGGCTACACTGACGAGTGTTAGGTCGAATTTCAATGTGCAGATTAAGAATGCTTCCGGATAGTGGCTCCATGTCGCTTTCACAAGCAACTAAATATCACATTAATGAACGAGATTTCTTTAAATATTAACGTAAATATTTTAAGGATAGCATAAAATAATTAAATATACATTAAACATTTCGTATTCGATTAAAATTGATGACTAAGAATTATGAAAATATCAATCGTGAAAGAAAGAAACAGAAGGATTTAAAAAATCAAAAATTTGGAAATATTGTTTCAATGTCAATAGATATATTCTTTTTTAAATTTAAATTACTTTTATTAGTCAAATCATGAACTAGATTTATTATCTATTTGCTTATCACTTCTTGTTACAACTGGTTCATTTTGTTAAAATTGTCTTCTATGGAAAAATGAAGAAATATATATCCTTATGAATTATATTCGGCAAAAAATATGAAAGTATTTTGCGAAAAACGTAGTAATTGAAAGTAGGCAAAGAACAGGAAGAGACGGCAAGAGTCTGCGCAGAATGTCAGGACCGTATACGTAAGAATAAAAACCTGTCATAAATATGACTACACTATCAAGAGCTTCATTTTTAAATTTCGAACAAAGAAATCACAAAAATAGCAAATTAATATTCCATTAAAAAAGTTAAAGCAAATTAATTAATCAAACATAATTTTCATGTACCTTTAATTCATATGAAAAATAGATTAATACTATTTTACACATATTTATATAGCCAAATTTTTTACGACTTTAAACATTGCCAATCGGCTAACAATATTGTAATTCATAAATTAACAAAATAGGTTACTTACTATATAATCTAACACCGTACTATTTTTGGATTATCAATCAACTCACACTTTTCTGAACATTATCAAGAACATGAATCAAATAGTTTAAGAATGACTTACAAATATATCTAAAATTATTGAGTGAAAATATATGTACAGTAACAAAGACCTTTAACGTGTCACCGGTAAGCAATAAATCAAAATAGGGTTCATCATTCCTAATTTATTCAAACCTATTGACAGAATCATGATTGATCAAAAAATGAAAACTAAGAAAATGAAAATACATGTATTTTAAACTACTTCAGATGAATCTTCCCCGGATACAGCACGATAGATACGAGAAAGAAAAAAGGAAGAAAACGAACGAAAGAATACGTGAAGACGGCTGAGAGATGTTAAGGTGGGGGAGAGAAAGAGGAGACTGGGTGGGGCAGCAGACGCCCCGCGGCAAACTGTCAAACTACGCCGGTTCCGCAAGGTTCGTGGCCATCGGCCGTCCCCATGGTAATGCTACGTTTCCCAAGAGCGTGTATACACAAGTATGCACGCATACTTGGGGATGAGTATGCAGAGTTCACTGCGGGAAGCAACCGGCACGGATTGATCAGAGAACGAAAGATGAAATAAATGACAGAACACATAGTACTTTTGTTACTCACCATCATTTTATAGTTGAGCTTTCTCGGCGCAGCTACGTTTTCCATTCTCAAGGACATGCTAGCGGTGTTATCGCTCGTGGCGCCTGCTCGAAATGATACCGTACCGTCGTTCCTATTAGTACGGTAATGTGTGTCTCTCTCCTATTCGCACTTGTATGTCGTTGCTAGTTTTTGGTCTGGCGTTGCCAAGAGAGCGGCGTCACCCGCGTTTTCGTATCTCTCGACACTGGTAGATGCAAAACCCACACAGCACGGTCACGAACGAATTTGCACTCTGATCGGCCGATAAATCGGGGTGGAGCAGAGGCAGAAAAAGAGCGAGGAAGAAAGAGAGAGGATGAATAGGTGTGGGTGAGACGCTTCGTAAAATGAGGGGGTTTGTTGGGAGGGGGTAAAGCTAGGACGAAGTACGGTATGTGTGGTTATGGACGCAAAGGGACTCGATAGCCGGTCGGTCGGTATGGTTTTAACACCGAGGAAACCCGATGCGACAAGCGCAACGATAAATCACTTTGCACAAAAGAAAGAGAAGAAGATGGTAGGACAATCTGAATAGAAAGAGAAAGAGAAGGAAAGAGAAAACGAGACGAGGGGTTGAGACGGGAGGAAGAGCAAAGGAGAAAAAGAGAGAGGAAGAGGGACGTGGTGCGTGCGGCTTTCTGTTGCAGTGACCGAATGTACACGCGGTACTATGTAAATGTAGCAATGGAGAGAGTGAGAAAGAGCGAAAAAGATGAGGAAAGAAGGGGGTAGAGAGCTGAACCGATTGGCGATATGAGACGGATGTCGAGTGTCAAGAGGGTGTGTCGGCTATACACTTCACCACTACTATCAGTCGAACACTTTTCTCCACGTCGTAACTCGTTATTAAAACACGCACCACACCAAGAGAATCAGCTAGCTACACCGAGCTGAGTCAACGGGAGAAGAGACTACGCGAAATTATCACCTACTTCGCCGTCGTTTTCAGCCTCAGTGGCGGCCACTGTTGCGGTACGATCGTCCTTATCCACCTTGTTGCCGTCTTCGTCGGGATTGTCCCTTTTGTCGTTGTCCTAGTCGCTTTGATCACTACCTTCCTAGTCCTTGTCTTCGTCCTGCGCGTCTTTCTGATCACTGTTTTATTATCCTTCAGTTTCTTCTTCGTTTTTCTTCTTCCGCACTTAAGTCTTCTAACTATCGCGAAATCTTCCTATCTTTTCGTACTTTCCGTCGTCGTCTTCTCGTCCGTTATATCGCGCGTGGCCTCACACCTTTTACTATCGTACAAATTTCACGGAGCACTACTAATACAGCATGTTACAAAAATAGAGTTTGTGTTCCCTTAAATAAAATAAATGTACAATTAATTGTTACTTGTGGTTAGGAAACATTTAGTGTATGTGTTGTCTTGTAGGTAGAGTCTAAGCTACTGCCCGGCGAGGTTCGCCCATCTTGCCCGAAACTAAGGAGACTCGCCGCTTGGAGGCGCTGTGTATGCCACCACCAACGGTGGGGCTCCGGCGGCCGCACCTGTCTGCACGACCGCCACTCAACACACACTCACGTATCACGAATATATGAGCGATATCTTACGAGTTCGCCAAACGCGACAAAGAAATAACTAACGTCTCTATGCCTTGTCTAACAAAGATGGAACCTACTACCTAAACGAATGACGTAGAGAGAGGGCTATGATCACCGCGATTTTCTCGGCAAGTTTCAGCGTGGCATAGTTGGCAGGCATGGGAATGAACGAACGGTGAGTACGACAGAGACTGCTGACAACAGCGTCCATGAAAGACGAAGATCGAAAATGAAGGACGATATGAGGGAAGAGAATGAAAAAAGAAGAGAGAGAAAACGAACGACAGACAGTGGCGGGTGGTGCACTCACCCCCGTAAGCGACCCTTCGCGATACAGCAATAAATGTGTGTGCCATATGCCTTCTTATGTAGAAATCTACCTGAGATAGTACTGTCAACTCCTTTTTCCTTGTTTCACCTATTCATCCAGCATTTACGTAAGATGAAAAACCGGTAGATATTAAGATCTCTTGCTTCCTTGCTACAGAACAAGATCGATTTTTTCGACCCTTTCGTTGGTGCCCGATGAGCTTCTTTCGCACCTTCTCGCGAGAGACTCGCGTTATCGATCGTGGAACGACCTCACTCACTTCTCCTACTCCCTCGAGGTCAGGAGATGATTTTCCTGTCGCTTCTTTCTCTTTTCAGTAGCAAATCTCGGTAATCCTCTCTGTGGTCATCGACGTTTCTCATTCATCGGGATGATATTAGACAAATATGTGATCTTTGATTTAAATCGATCAAGTTTGTACAATCTACATGCTCCTCATAATCGATTTTCCGCTTACACTTTTTGTCCATCAACTTTTATTGTATGGTTCCAGCAAAATTTATTTTCTGATTGCCGTCTATTTGTCACATTGTATATAAAAGATGCCCTCTACATTTAGCATACCATAAACTAACCATAATTTTTTATCAATGGCATCGCAATTGAAAAATTTGATTTATTCACTTTTACTTACCTTATTTAATTGTATAACACAATCATATTTTACTATAAATCACGATTAAATTAAATGTTCTAGAATTATATGGAATTTAAACATTTTAAAGGGAGGAAGTGTAGAAAGATTGGATGCATATTGCAATTATGCTGTTACATACTAAGTTCATCATGCACATATACAGTCATAAGAAGGTATATATATAATCAAAACACTGCTTTCGATAACAACAATATTGACTTTCTGTTGAACAGATGTTCGGGCATATGCTTTTACTTCTCTAAAACCTTGAAAAGAATTTGAAGAATAAATACGAATTACTATCTTTTTGTTCCTACAGTTTTCACAAATCACACATTACTTCCATGTAACATCTTAAGAAAACACTATTTCAGCCACTTTGTGACCTTTCAATGAATGCGAAGCATGCAATAAATTGTCTTCGAAATCCATTTTGTCCTCGAACATCCCACTATTCTTTATCATAAAGTAAATTTTACAAATGCATTACCCAGGATAATCCTTAGATAAAAATATTTCTGAACACTATGCACCGTTTTATTACACTGCTTTTATTTTTTTCACAGATTACACACAATTTATTGGTCTGATGACCAACATCCTAATCGCTTTCGTCATTGTTCAAACAAAATCGGAATCCATAAATCGTTAATTACGGTTCATTAAACTTCAAACTGTCGACGGAATGAATAGAAGTTTCATAAAGTATATACTAGGAAACGGTTAAAGGGACCAAACGGCTTAGTCATTATTATCGACTGACCGTTTACCTGGATTTGCCTGCTTGTCGACCGCGCATCGCTGCTTAGACGAACAAGAAAGCAAACCACTTTGTTTTGACCGATGTCTTTCTTGTATCTCTCCTTCTCTTTCCCTCTCATTCACGATGAAGTCACGGACAAGGTCAAGGCCGTTGGCCTTCATTTCTATCCTCCACAACCTCCTACGAACTCCCCCCGCCGTACTAACACTCTCTGTTCTATTTTTTCTAATCTTAACACGTTTACCTTGATACGAAACATTTAAAGAATATTTGACATTATTTTCACATTCAGATAATTCAATCAAATGCATTCAACATATCTTTTCATACGTTTATTTAATGCTTTTCAAAGCAATATCATGCAAGCTCTGATTAGTTTTTTATCTTTTTAATTTATTTTCCATACAATCATAACCACTTTTCTTTTCCCTATCCGATCTGGAGATTTTTCATTTTTGATCCCACTGGTTATTTGACAACATACCCCCTCTAGCGAAGAAGGAGATGATTAGAACAGAAATGTCCCTTGCAGAATGAACGATCTCACCTGGTCGACTCGTTCTACTATGCTTGGAATTGCACGGAGATGAGAGGACGGCAGCCACTCAGACATTCCGTTGCTTGTACGAACAGGTTTCCTAACGATTGCAGAAAAAAAGCACTTAGACCCAAGTAAGCTAAACAAAGTTATTCGCGGAGAAACGATACGCCCGATTTCGGCGTAGAAAGAAAGAAATCTGTAAGCACTTTCGGGCGTATTTTCTGTAACTCAATAGTTGTACTCCCATGATGAATAAACATCTTAGTATAATGTTTTTAGGAGAAGTGCATACAGAAGCATTGCAAGTACGCTGTGCAATCTATGAAGTATGAATTGCTCTATGAAAATGTCTAAAATGATGTTTGTCAAACATTATATCGACGTTGATTAAAGATGCTCGCTCTCGTGCATGTGCTCGAAATAGCAAGTGAACGGAACGTAAATGTAATTATCTTTTACACTTTTTTTATGTAAGTTGAATAACATGTTGAGGTACAAGTAAAGTGGAAATTGTACAATTGGACAGTGTACATTTATTTGATGCCTAAGTATACTCACGTCCTTTTTTTGTAGATCTTGCACGAAAAGTAATAAGAAGAAATGCTTAGACGAAATGCTCAAATGTAGTGACAATAAATTTCATGAGAAACACCAAAATTCCCTAGGGACACTCGGGTCAACAGGAAGTCAAGGCCACGCGGTCAATTGCCCCGCGATCCGTCGCCGTTATAAATAGATACGAACGGTCGGTATCTACGCATCTATTTGCACGCATGCTGTAAAATCCGAATCGTAGTTATTCCGACCGGAGTAAAGATGGTTCTTGCTTCTCTCAAACTTTTTTCTTTCACGTCTCAGAGTCCTTTCATTGATAAAGTAGCACGTAATAAACGCTTTGACCGTTAAGTTCCTTAGCTGTTTATTATCAAGAATAATACTTTTATTAATGAAAGGAACAAGTTTCAATCTGTTAATAACTGTTTAATAAAAAGAATAATTTTCTTTCAGATATTTTCTTTCCTATACTTTACTAACATTTTAAATAAGAGACATGAATATTTGAGTAAATGGAATATACCATTTGGTTTCTGTACAATTTAATGTTTTCAAGAATTTGAGAACAAAGTGGAGCATAATATTCAGTAGGTAGCAATACAAATTTTGTTAGAAAAATTGAAAAAATCCCAAAATCTACAATAAATTTAAAAGTTTGAAAATATGAACTATAGCTTCCCAAGTTTCTTGTATTCCTTATGTAAATCATTGTCAGCTGATTTGTTCATTTAATGCCCTTCTGATTTCCACCCCTATTACCTTTGCCCTCCATGCATGCTTGCTACAAATTTATCGTACGATTTATTTCATAATTTGTGAACAGGTGCGCCGTTTATAAATGAGCCATATAATTCTTTGACATTCAGAATGTCGTGTTGGATTCTATCGGGATGTATTCACATACAACAACACGTTATAGTAACGAAATGTCAGATATCACAATACTGAGAGATCGTGCAGAAGGAAATAGTTCCTATGAAACAAGAAGAATACTTATTGATCCAGTAGGTGGTGGATGTAGCGAGCATGGCTTATAAATGCCATTGGGTACGGAAACTATAACCGATATTAATTCACTCTCTTTGCGATGGAATTATTATACAAAGCCTATGCAAGTCGATCATTCGTAAGAAGGGTCGCAAAGTAATTCGACGAGACGAACCCATTAAAAGTATAGACTATTTTGTATTCTTCAGAGACAGCAGATGTCAGAATCGATACTGGGGCGAGTTGTTAAAGTTTACTGTCTTTTTATAATAATGAAGCTCTCAAATATAAAATGAAACTTAATTAATAGAATATTTTATTCTTAGGTAACCACTAACTTTTTAATTGCTTTTGTTAAAAAGTGTCTTTTACTTTTCTTTATCTTTAATAAGTGCATTAATTTTTTACACAATGTGACGGCTTTAATAGGATTTAATATAAGGTACAGCTCCGCGGACAAATTCAAGGGGAATAACCCTGTACCACCCTATACCGACAGAATATATAATCTCGAGGTCATTGCCCGAGCGATCTTTGGGGGTTCCACCATGCCTGGAACAAGGGTGAGGTAACTCGGAATACCGGCTAGAATATTCTCCTTTTTCCTCTAAAATTAAAATGAAAATACACAATTAAACATTTTTTGCGCGTTCCACTTATAAAATTCATAAAAATGATCTTCGTATAGATATATTTAAACTACTCCTCTTCTCTCGTTTGAAAAGGGTTTATACGTAGCACTATCATTTTATGCCTTTCTTGTTAAAAATAAGAACTGCAAGAACTTTAGTTAATAGCCCGTTTAAGAGTGTGTTGACTAAACAAAATTGACTCTCATATTACTGCATCTTGATCCTTTGGATAACATTTTCTTCTTTTTATCAATATCTTTTTCTTCTAAGTCCCATTTAGTATACACATTGCAAATGTCATTATAATCTAGCTACTATAGTCACTATAATCTATTCATAATTATAATAATACCAATGATAATTTTCAGGAATAATTTGGACGAAGCAACCATTCATACCATTTAAGAATCGGAAGTTCGATTCCAAGATTGATTAATACAGCGTCCATCAGTTCTTCCTATCTTCTTGGTGTAAGTACTTACATGGATTTGATCTTTCTCGACGCATACGAAGGCCAAAGGAAGAGGAGGAAGAAGAAGAGGTACAGAAGGAGGAAGATTCAAGGAGTACCTTATGGACAAGAAGGAGGGACAGGATAAGGGTTGTTCGACTGGTGCCTTTTGGGGCAGTGGCCCTTGCTGCGATGCCTCCGAGGGTGAGAAGGGGCAGACGAGGACCTACGCGTTATTGAGCGGGCATTTCCCACAAAGCGCAGACGAGGGCAACCACCCCGTAGCGCTGCGGCGCGCACAGTTCTCTACTCGCTCTTCCTTCTCTCCCTTTCTCGTTCCCTGTCTCTCTTACACTCCCTCTTTTTCCCGTTCCTCTGTTCGCTCGATCTTTGTCCGATCTCTGCATCTCTCCCTGCCTCATCCCCATTTTTATCTTTTTCTATTGCCTTCTTTTTCTGCTTCCCTCTTTCTCGCAGCCTCCTCTCATCCTTTCTCTGTATCCCTTTCCACTTTGATTCGTGTACGTATACACGCACACGCACACGTGTAGACAAGCAGGTATATAAGTATATGTATACATATATTTCTCTCATTCTTGCCCCGTCAACGCGGAGGCCCTTCGTTTCTGCAAATTTCTCGATGCCAATAGGCGCTTTCTAGTTTAGTGCGTGCAAATTAAATTTATCGAACGTCTCGCGAGTTCGGTGAGAAGAAAGATTAGTAAAAATTCGGGATAGGGTCTTAAATAATGTCTCTTCAAAGTTATTTCTTCTTTTAATTTTGTGACGAGGTACTACGATGATAGTAGTAGCATAAAAGTTTATAATGTACTGTAAGCCTTTTATTTATAAGTACTTTTTTTGTTTATAAGTTTCTTATGTATTCTTTTAATAATATACATATAGTGATAACTCTATTTTTTCTTCCCTTCGAAGAAATAGGTTCTTCGAGTCACGCTTCGTTCTGATTTTATCACTTTAGATAGTCTTTTATTTCATCTTTATTTCCTTTTCCTTATTCCTAAGTTCTAGCCTTTGTCTCTACCATTCTTGTCCCTTTGTTCTCATGTGTCTTTCTGCGCGCATGTTTTTCATTCTCGCTTTATTATACGACTTATAAATGAATGCCGTATATTGATATTGCGAAAATTATTTTTAGCTACTCTGTTTATTTTTCCAATTTTCTTTAATTCACGAAACCGTAGAAATGGTGCACTTTTTTAGTTAGTTTTAATTTTCAAGTTTTAATTTCTAATTTTTTTTTTATTTTTAATTTTTAATATTCATTTAATAATCATTTTATTGAGAATATTTTTATGAATATTTTATAAATAAATATATATTTATAATCATCAAAAAGTTTATACTGTTTTTTAGATTTACTTCGCCAATATCTTTGTTTTTTTTTCTTAAGTTAAAAAATTTATAATAAAGAATTTTAAGTACTTTTTCGTCATTTTTTTCGAATTAGTTAAAATCGATCGGTACTAACCTCCGTGAAAACATGAAGGAAAGAGAAATGGATGTATCGATCTCACCCCTAGGGACTTGGTAGGATTAGGACATCACGGTAGCCACCCACGACGAACGATGAAGCACCATCCAGTAGCGGAAGAACAAGCTTGTAACCCTTAGCAACGTGTTGCTGTAGAGAACTCATACACGTTATTTTTTTAAAAATCTGTTATATATTTTCAAATAACATTATATGTATATTTTAATTAATCTTTTTTTCTTATATAAAATTATTTAAATCTAACAAAAAGAAAATTATATATATTGATAAATTATCATATATTGAAAGAAGATATTTTTACAAAATTGTCCATGTTTTCAGCAGAAATAGTTCGTTTACCAAATTTTTGGAAGCTATCGTTAAAGTTTAATAGTAGCCTTGATAAATGATAGAAACTGAATCTCAATTTCTTACATTAGGTTTTATGTAGGGATACATTCTTTTAGATCTAATAACTGTTAATGTCTGTAATATTTTATTATTGGAAAGATACTTTAGATAATTTTTTAAATATATTGCTTTTATATTCTGGAGTAGTATTGATTGTTATATGGAAAATGGCGAAGGTAATCGTATGATTCGTCCCTGTGATACCAATCATCCAATGACGCAACATACCACCCTCAACCTGCACCCTCTGCGTCACACCCATCCTGTTTCCGCATACCACGTGCCCTCAACCTATATCTGTCTCCTAGGTCGTTGATCTGTAAGAGTCCTATTGTACATATGACTATCTATAATAAATCTAGTTGTCCATACCAGAATACTTAAATATTGAACACGTTATAATTTTAAAAAAATTACATTTAAATAAAGTTAGGAAAAACTATCATAAGTATCAGTACAGTTATGTTCTACTTACTTTGAACCCTGATTCTAATATTTTGTAAAGTACTTAGTTTACTTTTTTGTAAAATATATAAAATAAACATTCAAAAAGCATTTTATATGATGTAATAATAAGGCAAAAAGTACATTATTGGTATATAAACTATTATGATTCACCACTTTCTTAATTCCTTATTTAACATATTAGAATCTTTAATTCATGCATTTATTACGGAAAACACGTGACACAAAGATGGAAGAAAATACAGTGGAACCACAGCAAAATGAATCAAATGATAAAAGACCACAATTTGGTAACAGAGTTCTTTCCGACAATGACAATGTATTTCAACATAATGCATGGTATTTATGTGTTTATTCTCTTAATATTTAGTACAAAAATGATGTTAGAGTTATCAAATTATAACCTTTAAATTATCTTTTGAATTGAGTTAGTATTAGAAAAAACAATCTTAATTTCGGATAGAATTAATTTTTCATGCTAGATCCAAATATATCTTGTTTTTTTATCATATTTTATTGTTACATAATTATTATTGTTGAAGGGACAATGTCACATGGGATGAAGAGCAACAAAATTTGGCGCAGCAAAAAGTAACTGAAAATTCAACTGTAATTTTACCAGAAGAAAAAATTCAGGAATACGAATGCGAGGCTGATAAATATTGGGACAAGTTTTATGAAATGCATGAAAATAAGTACATTGATACTTTAATCATTATTGTTGTAATTATTTCAAATAATGCATGTAAAAAAGTTTTAATTTTAATGTTACAGATTTTTCAAAGACAGGCATTGGTTATTTACAGAATTTCCAGAACTAGCTGTTGCTGTTGTAAAACAAAATATTAGACAGCCCCTAAGACTTCTAACTAAAAGAACAAATGAAGATGATCAAGAAATTCATATAAAAATTCTTGATTTACCTTGTAACAATGAAAATAAAATTCTAGAAATTGGTTGTGGAGTAGGAAATACAGTGTTCCCAATACTTTTATATAACACAGATCCAAACTTATTTGTGTATTGCTGTGATTTTTCTGCAAAAGCAATAGGCATATTAAAACAGAATTCAGCATATAATCCATCTAGGTATAAATTATATTTTAGATTAATATATAATAAAAATATTAAATAAAACATTAACTACGTTTATTTTACAGGTGTAAAGCATTTGTTCTTGATGTAACTCAAAAAAGATGGGAAACACCTTTTGAATTTGGAAGTTTACATATAGTAGTGCTAATATTTGCTCTGTCAGCTATACATCCCGAAAAGTAAATATTTCATTAAACATATAATTAAAACCAAAAATAACGAAGTAATCACAAACTATATTTTATTTGTATAGAATGAAGCATGTTATACAACAGGTTCACAAATATTTAAAACCAGGTGGATTAGTTTTATTTCGGGATTATGGAAGATATGATTTAGCCCAATTAAGATTTAAGGAAGGCAGTTGTCTTGGAGAAAATTTTTATGTCAGGGGAGATGGAACTAGAGTATACTTTTTTACACAAGGTGTTTCATTTAATTATTCATGTATAATTATAGGAATAAATTTATTTTGTTTAAGATACAAAATATTTCTTTTATAGAAGAAATTAGAACATTATTTACAAGCTGCAGCTTCACTGAGGAGCAAAACCTTATAGATAGAAGATTACAAGTTAACAGAGGGAAGAAACTTAAAATGTATAGAGTATGGATTCAAGGAAAATATAGAAAGTAAACAAAGGAATTGCATTACAATAATTATTATATTTGTCTTCAATATTATGTATTTAAGATAATTATAATCTTTAGACAAAGTACTAGTATTATTTTTAATAATAAATATATAAAATTCTAATTTTTAAATAAATGTTATTTCATCTTCAATTTTCACTTGCAAGTGTATTATATTGTTTATATCTGTATGTATGCTGCATTTATATTACTAAAACACAATTTCATTAATAAAATTGTCATTAAGAAAAAATAATGAAAATTCTTTTATTGGCAACACTGCTGTACTATTACACGTAAATATGGCGGTGACTGTTACCGTTTTGGTTTAAAAGGAAATAATTCATTTTTATACTTTACCACCAAACTTTTCAGCGTAAACCACAAAAAAAAGTAGAACAACATGGGAAATGCTGACACAAAGTTAAACTTTCGAAAAGCAGTCGTTCAATTGACATTGAAGACACAAGTAAAAACTGTTGTTTATTATTTCGTTTATCAGCATATAATATGGTTGACGTTTTAATATGCCGAAACATATATATTAATTATACCATCTTTTTATCTGAATTAATATTTATATCTTTTTGTAATAAATAAGTTTAATTTTATATTTCAAATGTTCTTATAAAAGCTATTTAATAAATTGCATTATCTCATTTAGGTTAAAAAATATAGGGCATTTTCCTTTATTTCAATTACAGGTGATTGATGCTTCTGATGATAATTTCTGGGACCAATTTTGGTCTGAAAATGTGACTAATGTACAAGACATATTTACTTTAATTCCTACAAGTGAAATTCGTTTATTAAGAGAAGAAGTACCTTCTAATTTAGCTACACTATGTTACAAAGCAGTGGAAAAATTAGTGAAAGCAGTTGATAATAGTTGCAGAACACAAAGAGAACAGCAAACTGTGTTGAATTGTTGTCGGTTATTAACAAGATTATTACCTTATATTTTTGAAGATCCTGATTGGAAAGGATTTTTTTGGTCCGGTTTACCTGGTAATGAAGAAGAAGAAGAGAGTGTACCATTGGCTCATTCATTACTGAATGCACTCTGTGTAAGATAATATATTTTTAAAAGTGATGAAACATGTGAAGAGCTTTTATATCTATAATTTGTGTCTGTATTTTAGGATCTATTGTTTTGTCCTGACTTTACAGTAGCTACAAACAGAAAGACTGGTCCTGTAAGTATTCTAATATATTTCAAAAAATTTGAAAATATACATATTAATAAAATGGTTTATTTAGGATAAAGCAGAAGAATTACAATCTATAGATAGTTGTGAATATATTTGGGAAGCGGGTGTAGGATTTGCACATTCACCTCCTAGATATCCAATTTTAGATTCAAACAGGACAGAATTGCTGAAGTTGTTACTTACATGCTTTAGTGAAACTATGTATAATCCTCCTATGGATCTTTCTGTTACCCCAAATAGATGGATTCAACATTTAACTAGTTCTGAAAACAGGTAAATTAAAATTAGTTTTATTTATACATTTATTGTATATAATAATACATAGAAACAAATTAAAAAGTGTTTTGTATTTTTATACAGGCATGCTCTACCTATGTTCACATCATTGTTAAATACAGTATGCGCATATGATCCTGTTGGACTTGGAGTACCATACAATCATTTGTTATTTACTGATTCATTAGAGCCATTGGTTGATGTTGCTTTACAAATTCTTATAGTAACACTAGATCATGATACCAGTGGCGGTACTCCATTAGAAGAAGGAAGTGTTGGAGACAATTTATTCATTAACTACTTAAGTCGCATCCATCGAGATGAAGGTAAAATTTACTGTTATTTATTTTATACAAATTTTCAAATAAAAATGTACTATCTAAAAAATGTATTTTAAGATTTTCAGTTTGTATTAAAAGGTATTACGAGATTATTGAACAATCCATTAATGCAGACGTATTTACCAAATTCAACTAAAAAAGTACACTTTCACCAAGAATTATTAGTGTTTTTTTGGAAAATGTGTGATTATAATAAAAAATTTTTATACTACGTACTTAAAAGTTCAGATGTACTCGAAGTATTGGTACCTATATTGTATCACTTAAATGACTCGCGCGCAGATCAGTGTAAGTTTCTATGTTATTAAAAATTATTAAGTTTAAAAAGTAACGTAATAATTGATAATAATTTTATAGCTCGTGTTGGATTAATGCATATTGGAGTATTTATTTTACTTTTATTAAGCGGGGAACGTAACTTCGGTGTTAGATTGAATAAACCATATACAGCTACAGTACCTATGGACATTCCTGTTTTTACAGGTACTGTAATATTAACTCATTCTATTTGAAAATAATTTCTAATTATTAAATGCTTACAGGTACACATGCTGATTTGTTAGTCACTGTATTTCACAAAATAATCACAACCGGACACCAAAGATTGCAGCCATTATTCGATTGTTTATTAACAATTCTAGTCAATGTATCTCCATACCTTAAAACTTTGTCAATGGTGGCTAGTACTAAACTATTACATTTACTTGAAGCATTTAGTACTCCGTGGTTTTTATTCTCAGCACCTACTAATCATCATTTAGTATTCTTTCTGTTGGAAATTTTTAACAACATTATCCAGGTAGCTTTATACATGTGTTGAAAGAAAAATTTGTTTAAAAAATGTAATAAAATTTATGTGTTATTAGTACCAATTTGATGGAAACAGTAATTTGGTTTATACTATAATACGTAAAAGACAAGTATTTCATGCATTAGCAAATTTACCAAGTGACTGTAATACAATTGCAAAATCTCTCAGTAAGAGGCAACGCCGACACGTCCCTGCTAGTACATCTAATGAAAATGTTAATGAAGCAGCAATGGAAGGTTCCCATCCTGCACAACCTGCAGAACCTGGAACTTTAAAAGCAACCTTATTAGAAACTCCAGGTAAATTTTTGTTATTCTCTTGCATTACAAAGCTCTTAACCAATTCTATGATAGGTATTGAGAAAATGACTGAAAAAGAGTCTGCACATCCATTAAGTCCTTCAGTGGATGTTGATGTTGGAAAATCTAATCATCAAAATAATGTGAGCGGTACAGAGGAATTAATGAATTCTACTAAAAGCTCTGTTATACCAGTAAGATTATACCAATATAAGCAATCAATATATTTTGTCAATAATTATAAACTACTTATACGTCTTTTTGTTTATTAAATAGAAAGGTGGCATCAGAGTAGCTGAGCATACAAATTGTTCTAACAATATAAACCAGTGGGTTCCTTCTAGCGAATGGGTATATCAATGGAAAAGTAAACTACCACTTCAAACTATTATGCGACTACTACAAGTCCTTGTACCCCAAGTTGAAAAAATATGTATTGATAAGTGAATATAATTTATTTTCTTGCTTATTTCAACTTGCTTAAAATAATAGATTTATACTGATTATGGTTATTTTTTAGGGGTCTTACAGATGAAAGTGAAATTTTGAAATTTTTACAACATGGTACATTAGTTGGTTTATTACCAGTACCACATCCTATTCTTATTAGAAGATATCAGGCAAACGCAGGAACAACTGCTTGGTTTAGAACGTACATGTGGGGCGTCATATACTTAAGAAATGTCGAACCACCGATTTGGTATGATACTGATGTGAAATTATTTGAAATTCAAAGAGTTTAAGCACGAGGCATATTATCAAGTAAATTATTGCTAGTTTTAGCACTAAGAGTTCTATACTATTCTAACAAAATATCGTACTCTTGATATAAAGAAAAAGATCTCAGTGATCTATACTTATAATAAGTTGCACCAAATGATCAAAAATTGTACTACTTTCATAAGTAGTGAATGGCGTTTTTACAAATATAGTATTTCTTACAAATCTATTACACAGAATTACAGAACTGATTTTACAATTATTCTTTCTGAGAAATTATAATAAAGAAGTATTATAATTCTCAACTTTTATTGATGAATGTGTAAATATTTGCGATTGTGCAAGTGCCTTCACAGATGTAAATGACAAGTCATTAAGTCAAATATAAATTACTTTAATTAGCAATGTAGTATCCTAGTTTTCTTAAATGATTTTTATTTTATCAACTTCAACACTTTTAACAAAGAAGTATTGTTCATTATCAAACGTATCATTAATATATTTTACTAAAGTAAATGAACTTGTAAGATACTGGTTTTGTATATCTGTGTAGTAGTAGTTAAATTTCTGAAAGACAACTTGATAATTAATGCTTCTTAATACATACCTAGTTATTTGAATTTTTGAATAACATAACTTTCTAGATCAATTTTCATTTAACAGCATTACAAAACTATAAAATTATTTGTTGCAAAAGTAAATGTTATAATCTATTTATCAAATATATCATGTAATTTGTTTGCAAATCATATTGATAATCAATCAATAAATTACAAAGTAATTTTTTCTAGCCAGATAAAGATACCAATAATTTTACTTTATATTTATAATGTTTGAAATTGAAATTATGAAATAGAATTTTTTTTTATTTATTTTATTTATCTCTGAAATAAATAATGTATGGTTTTGAATTATCAGAATTTCCTAATCTCTTAATACAAAGTAAATTTAATTATCCAAATCTTTAAGGTAGCAGAATTTTAACAAACGTAAACGTAATTTTATTTTTTATTTCTATTTACAGTATTTAACAAATAAGTTACCCAATGTGTGATCTTTCATATTTTATGTAATTTAAACGTTTATAACGTAAACAAAAGAAATCATGTAAATGGCATTATTTAAAACTCATAAGTTTCTATGCTTTTTATATTTCTGTACACGTACATTATTTAAACATTGGTGCATTTACACAATTTAATTGAGTATTAAGGCGAAAATATATTTTATTTTAATGTGATATAATTTTCATAATAAAATAATATTTAATCACGTTATATACACAAAATAAGCATCTATACCTAATTATTACGATTAAAAAGCTATACGATTATAATATAGCTTAAAAATTTGTAACAAGCTCGATATATCCAATTAAAACGGTAATAAAACAAAAATTAAATAATATTTTGTTCAGTTCAAGCTACATTTTGATATACAAAAGTATAGCTTGAAAATAATTGTTAGTTGTAAGTATTAAATATAATATTCTACATAGCGATGTATTATATGAATTTGTTTTAAATATAAAAGAGCGTTGATATGGAAAATCATACATATTAGTTGAGTTTCATAGTCAAAAATTTGAAGTATGGAAAGATCTGTATGTCACGTGCGTATGTGTATATATGTACACTTATCTGTATTATGTACAAGTATACAATTAAATATTGTGAAATATCTACAATGCTTAGTCTAGGCTTTTAATAATATTATTATTACGTTATGTAAGTGGTGTACTTTAATATCTGTTAAAATATTTCAGATTTATTTCACATATTATAAATTGTGGAAAGAGCTAGCAAATAGTTCATAATCATATTAAATATAATTCTGTATTCAATTTTTAATTTAGAAAATTTTCAATTTAAATCTTATTTTATTGCATAAATAAATAAATATATTAACTTTATATAAATTACAATTATATATATATGTCGCCTCTTACATCAACAGTTCACAAAAACAGTTTCTTGTAGGCAAAAAGACATTACTCTTTCTTCACAGTAAACTATTTGGTATTTTGTTTTTCATTTAAATAAAGTATAAACATTTATTTAAACACAAAAAAATATATTTTTGCATTAAACATAAAGCGTCACGGATATAGCACTTAATTTTTAGCTCAAACATTACATAATGCCCACAACAGCCTACCTAAGTCCTCTTCCAATAGCAGATTATATCAAGAACAATGTTGCATCACTATTTGTATCACAGATGTAAAGTTCACCTAGCTTAAAAAAGTTACTGATGCTTTTACTAACTTTCTTCCATTTCTTTGTTTGCATAAATTAAAAGCTCAATAATGAAATACTTACATTTAAGTATGCACCTTTAATGATATTATGTATTAATTTTTGATTTTTAGAAAATGTGATGTGTGAAAAAATAGTGATAAAATTCTATACAACTCCATATTAATTTACCGCATGACCCTATCGTAAGATGGTGGTGGAGCTTCATCCGACGAATTATGTGGTGGAATTAAAATAGCGATATGATAGGGAGGTGGAGGATTCTGTCTTATAAGAGAAATAGGTCTAATATTTTCGTTAGGCATCGTGGTTGTAGTAGCTACAGACGCGATGTGCTCTTCTTGAATCTGACGTTCTTGATGACTATTACGTTGATTGCGGCAATACAAAATAGAGTATAAACACGCAAATAATGATAATGTCAGTAAGCCCCAAAATACAAATATCTCTATACCTTGACCCTATTAAGAAAAAAATTATTCAATATTTATCAAAAAATAATTAAATTAACTGTTTTATGAGAAATATTTTCAGCTCACTCTGTCACCAAAGTAAAATTTTGCAGCAGCAACAAATCCTGTTGCAAGCACAAACGTTATCCAAATACCACACCGTAATCTGTAACTTGCTAGTTCTGCATCATTAAATTCTGAAAAATCTAAGAGACTTCTGTCTGTTCCATTTGGTGTAGTATTTGACAGTATCAGTTGATTATTTCCAGCAGTTGTTACATTACTGTGAACATATAAAATTGATATTTTTGTTTGCTATTTTCAATATAATAATTTATATATTTATGTCCTTGCTTTTAATAATTTATCATTTAGGGCGAATCATTTATAGGTACTTTCTGGTGATAGACATGTATAAGTGAGTCACCCTGTATATAAGAAGAACATGTTCCTCAGAATCTTCTTAGTAGACCTTTTTCTTTAATTACTTGGAGATGTTGTTCAGCTGGTGGTGTTGAGTAGAACCATTTGGATAACTGTTTTCAGTTTCATTGTTTGATCTTATTGCTGCTCTTATTACCCTGCAACTATTTACATTACTAGGACCAGCTGCATTTCCCATAGTATTTAAATTTTGAAATCGATGAAGCGGAGTAACCATTTGTCTTAAATCTGCATTGTACCTACATCGATCTGTAAAAATAAGTTGTAAATAAGAGTTCATTTAAGATTTCATTGCTTTATTTTATGAGATATACATTTTCGTAGTTCCTTTATTTTTTATAACAGCTTTAAATATGTTTTATATATTATATATTAAACAAATTTAAGCATAAGAGAAAGGGAGGAAGTTAAGAATACTTCGAATTATCTTACTGAATCGCGTCTTTGGTAGAGGTGTGGCAGGATATCGGCGGCCAGTAAAACCATAATACCTGCCTGCCGGTTTGTTAATCCAGAAATGCATGCTCCGTTTGAACTGTTTTAGAAATCCATTGCTATTTATGGAATTATTCGACAATCAATAATTAAGAAAAATTTTATGTTTTTTTCGTTACTTTTATAGATGCTTCCACAATAAGTTGCAAATGATTCTAGTTCAAGTTACATTGCTCGTACATTTTGTATTGATGCATTGCATCAGCACATGTGTGGTATTCATCGCTTATAAAGGAAATACTTAAAAATATTTTAAACAATATATTCTTTTTCATTTGACTGGAAATTGGAATCATGTTTTATGAACATTGCACAAATATTTAATGTATACACAAACAACAATCTATAATTAAATAACATACGTCCACACATCACTATATCGCAGCTTAAATTTCTGTCATTGTCAATATTAAATCAGGTTTACCAATACTGTGATGCCAGACTATGGACGGGAGTTCTCGAGAACACCCCCTTCCACTACGTACACTTCGCTGTAAACGCGTGTACGTGAGCTCAGTATTTCGGACGATTTCGGGAAATCATGAGGAGTCAAGATCCCACGCGGCTTGTGCCGCATTCTTGCTTTCCACATAAGCTGGATTTCAGCACTTCAAGAGCAAGAAAGAGACTTTCATTTGTTTTTTATCTGGATTTCCCGAAGTTGCTGAAGCACTGAGCTCACGTATACGCGTTTACTACGGTAGTGTGCGTGGTGGAAGAGGGTGTTCTGTAGAACTCCCGTCCTCAGTCTGGCATCACAATACCAACATCGATGAAGAAAATATATACGTATGGTTATCAAGCCCATAGTTGAAGAAGAATTGATATTAAAAAATGATTAGAAAAGATAAAATGTTTGAAAATAAATTGTGTTACTTTATTAATTATTTTTAGATATGGTTTCAACCTTTATTGTTTTTTAATTTTTATTTCTATTCTTAATATTTTTTATTTAATAATTTTTTTTTTAAATAATGGTTAGCTCAAACACGTTTATTTAATAAACGTATAAAAAGGAAAGATATCATGTATGTATAATTAGTTTTCTTAATTGAAAATTTAAAGTAATGAAGATTTTTACAGAATAATATTTGCGAACTTAAATAATATAGTGGTAGTGTACATAACCTTTACATATAGTTAGATATAATTCGCGCTAAAATACATTTAAGTTGTTTTATATATATATGTACGTAAAGATGTGTGATATCAACCAAACATTATGAAATAAAGATTGTATTTTAATGCATTTATAACTAATATTAAACAACTTTACGTTTGCACGTTAATTTATATGTATGGTATCTAACCTAAAAACTTTTCTACAAAATTAGAAAAAGATGTCTTAAATTTATTGAAGAAATACACTATTTAAAACAATGTTATTTACTGTCAATAAGCACATATTTCAATTGGAAGCGTATTTTTTGAAACGATCTCTTTTTTGTACTACCATTCGGAATGTAAACAGTGATCAAAATAAATTTAAATCAACATGTAATGTTAATCCAAAATTACATCAAGAAAATAAAAAATTATTGAAAGTTTGTATGTTAGGTTTGCCAAATGCTGGAAAAAGTACATTGGTGAATAAGCTTATACATAGATCAGTATGTATTATTATTTAGTTTTAAATAATTTACTTATTTAATAAACTGAATTTAATGAGTCTTTTTAATAAACAGGTATGTCCTGTATCTTCAAAAGTTCATACTACAATGCATAAAGCAGAAGCAATATATACAGAAGGAAATACACAAATTATATTTATGGATACCCCTGGTTTAACAACATCTCATGAAATGAAAACTTACAAATTATTAGAAACATTTAAGGAAGATCCTAAAAATTCAATCAGCGAAGCAGATGTTATTGGATTATTACAAGATGTAACTAATGTATATACTAGACATAAGTTTGATAACTTTGTCCTTAATTGTTTAAAGAATAAAAGGGAAGATGCACAGTTGCTACTAATTCTTAATAAAGTTGATAGATTAAAAAAAAAGCAGGCTTTGTTAGAGGTTACAAGACTTCTAACAAATAAGGATCATTATCCAAAGTTCAATGATATTTTTATGGTATCTGCACTTACTGGAGATGGTGTGGATGATTTAAGGGTAATGTATAATATTATAGTAGCAATAATTTTCATTAATTATATTTATGTATATTAACATATAAATATATATTACAGAACTATCTACTTGATTCAGCTAAAGAACAAGATTGGAAGTATGAGGAAGGTATCCATACTGATCAACCAGTTGTAAATATAATAGAACAAACAATAAGAGCTAAACTATTAGATGTACTTCCAAATGAAATGCCATACAAAGTCCAAGTAAAAACAGAGGATTTTAATGTTAGGAATGATGGTAGTGTGAATGCTGTTGTAATATTGAATTGTCCTCAGGAAAGATATGTTAGAATTTTGTTAAAGCAAAAAGCTTTTAAAATTAAATGTTTATCATTTCATGTAGAAACAGAATTACGCCATGCATTTAGAACTGGTGTATTTGTTCGTATAGGCGTAAAATGTACAAAAGCTGAACAAAAATAGACTTCTAATTAATAAAAATATAATATTGTAAGTGGTATTTGTTTTCTTTTTGATGTATTGTATTAAACAAGTTATGATAAATTTATATGCATTGGTAATATTTAAAATACGTTTCTATACTTATAACTTATATATATTTATTAACAAAGGAATATACGTGATAAATACATTAAATTTAAAATACAAAATTTTAGATATAATATTTTATTTTATTTATAGAATACAATAAAAATTTTCTAAGTTTTCAGTACTAATAAAGATAATGTTAAATAAACAGTCACAGTTATATTTGGTATTAATTACAGGGACTATTGTAGTCAAAATATGGAAAAGTAAGATCAGTACTTTTCAAATTTTCTTCTATCCATTTATTAGCTTTGGCATTAAGTTCCGGAGTAAACATTTCCTTCCATCCTCCATTTTGACCTTTCCTAACAAATATACCTGATTCTATAATACCACAATTTTTCAATTCAGATAAATTTACCATTGGATTTTCTCGAAAATTTTTAATATTTAAGTAATCTGCTAATTTTTTTACTTGATCCTCTGTATAAGTTTTTCCAAGAAATTTAGCAACCTTTTTAATTGCTTTAGGAAGATCCTAAAAATACAATATATAAATAAAAAAATTTTGAAAGAGATTAATCTTAAATATTTTTTTTATTTACATGTTGCATTTCCTCATAGAATATAAATAAAACATTTGGATGATTTCTATATGCCCAAGCTTCTTTCAAGTGTTCCCAATAAGGACTCCAAGCAGCTAAAACATTTTAATTGTGTTCTATAAAATTTTCTTATTTTATTACCCATGATTGGTAAACATATTTTATAATCTATGCAAAACTTACTAAGATTATTTTGAAAGTAATCCCAAAATGTTGCAAAATCACCTATATATTCTTGAGTTTTGATTCCTTTGTTTAAGTAATACCAAGAAACAACAACATCTTTTGGATTTCTTGCAACATACACTATCTGTTATGGAATAATAATATTTTATACAAAATTATATATAGCAAAATACTTCTGTGATTACAAAATTACCTTGCAACCACTCTCTACAATACCAGGTAACAAACTAAATGGAAAGTGTGATTTAATAAATCTCTTAGAAGGCATATTTGCTAAGATTTCATATCCTGGTTTTGTAATTTTTGTACAAAGTTCCTCTTTGTCTTTGCTACCTTCGTTCGATTTTAAAAACTCTTTCGTCTTTTTTGGATGATTAAACAAGCTAAATCTAAGAATAGAATTTATAAATTAACATTTTTTTAAGGTAAAATTGCCTTTTATAATACCTATATTTATCATGTGAATTATTTGTGTATAATTTTAAATTGTTGAAAACAATTTTATAATTCTTTTTTTTCTAAAGAATGCAAGATATGTTTTATTTCCCTGTTTTCAATAGTGTAATTACGTGTCATTTGCTCGAAATTGTAATATTCATTTGCATAAAATCGTGGTTGTAGAATACTGTGCATTAACAGCGAATAAGCTGCATAAATTTTTACGGATAAATATCCATACTAACTCGAGAAACGGAAACCGTTCTGTCAAAAGCTCCGTCTTCGCCCTTTCGAAATTCAAATCATTCGACAATAACCAGACTAATTCTTGAGTCCACGTTGTACCTACGAAAAAGGAAAATAATAATATATTTTTATATCATTTTAGAAACAAATAAATTACTTCAGCCACTGTTAATTTTCATATTCGCATAAATTTTTATAATAACAAAAACAGAATTTTAACAATCACGTTAATACTATGCATTAAAACGTTTAAATCATTTATTTTCGTTATTACTATTCTTTATAAATAAATAATTATTATACTTGTACCATTTTTATTTTTCATTAATTAGAATTAGTTTCAACAAGTTTTGTGAACAGAACTTTTGTATTATTCTTATGTTGTATCTTATGTATTTTACTATTTTTCGACAATTTCTTAACAAGTTTTTAATAACAGTAATCTTTTCAGAAATTAACTGTCAATTTTCTATTAAATAAAAAGGTAATCGTTCATCGTTTTTCGTAAAATTTATAATAGCACCATTTGCCCTGCGTTTGACGTGTATACACGCTATTATTTGATTTTAATCCCGCACTCTGTGGGGGATTTCTAAAATTAAATTCCGCGCTTAACTAGTTAATTAAGTTGAGAATAAAAATTATATTTCATTATTCTTAACAACAAAACATTTAGAAGCAAGTTACTTACCAGATCTTGGATGAGACAGAACCCAGGTATCATCAGGCCTTGCCTTGAAATTATAAAATCCTTTACAGTGTTCTGCATATTTGTATGGAAAGAACCATTTCTTAGGACCTACAAGAACCCATCCTGTTTTTTCACCCTTAAATAATTGCAACATCTTTTTCGTATCCCTTTCGTTCAATAATTCCCATTTTGGTGGTTCTAGCGCCATTCTTCCGTATATTATCCTAAGTTATCGTTAATACCATATAACAGTTTCCTCTGACAATTGCACTGTAAATAATATAACAATACAAAGTCAGGTGTAATTAGTTATCAATATATTTTGCACCATTTTGACTATCAGTGATCCACGATAAACTTTTTATTAAAGTTATTCTTTCATGTTGTGTAATTATAAAATATATATTGTCAACAGTTGATATAAAATATCTGTTATCCACTGTGGGTCACCGGTAACTCATAGGATATAATTATTTTATAAGGTATTACCGAAATTGTTATAAAAAAAAATCTAAAGAAATATACACGCGAAAAGTTGCATTTTAAAAATAACATTCTATATAATTTTATTATTTATTTGTTTATTAATTATATATTATTTATGTATTATAATATGAATTAATTTGAAATATTTGATAAAAATATTTATTTTTTACATACAGCACAGTATACTTCACAGGTATTCATAAGAGAACTTCACTGTTGTGTTTTTATGAACATTATTCGCGCTATGCAGTACAAATGGAAAGTCGCGGGAAAAAGCTTAATTACGGTAAATATAAAAGGTATCCTTTCTTATCGCTTTGTTTTCGATTTTGATGATAAAAATTTTATTACTTGTTTATTCGTTGTTTTAAATGACAGTGATTATATAAGTCTTAATGGTTAAAGCTGGAGAAAAGATACCGTTATACCTTGTATTATTTTGTTTTTTAAAATATGACAAACAGTCGATGAGTTTATTGTGATCGATTTATATATTGACTGGCGAGATAACTATTGACACTTAATAATGTATCTATAACTTTGAGAAATTTAAATTGTTATTAAGAATTCAGATTGATTAAAAAACTAGAATATTATATAACTTATATCGAAAAAAATGTTAGCTTCATCGTCTGTAAACGGAAATTTAATCAAGCATTCATAAAATCGTGTTTAATTTGAAAAATTATCGTAAGTTACTGATATTTATTTAAGAAATTGATAGTTTTATTTCTCTTCCATAATTGAATGTTTATACTTACAGGGAATTATTAAGTGGAATGAAGTCTCGTAATAAGTTTAAAAATTAAATTACCGCACGTATTGACAATAAATACTGATGCTTGCTTACACGACGTAGCTCATAGAAGAACATGTAACTCATAGAAGAAATATCGCGTTTGAATGAAACCTAAAGATGAACGCAAGAATTTAACGGGATTCGAGATAACGGACTTTCACCCAACTAAATCGTGTCCCTCTTTTCTTTTTATCATTTCGATAATAAATTTGACTTTGGAAATTAAGTTACAAGCACCGAGGCTTAAGATAAAATTGTTTAAACATTGGAATATTACTTGTCGGCTTTACATTTTTACGTCAATACGTAGTAAAATAATTTTCTTAGATTAAAAAATTGGAACAGTAATACTAAAGTCAAATTTTATAATGAAAAACTGCTTTATTTTATTGTTTTTTTTTTAACATTTTATTTGGTTTAAGTGGCAAGTACTTTGACTTGCCATTTTAATTAAAAAAAAAAAAATCAACGTTGTAAAAAAATCATTACAATACATGGCAAAAATGAACAACACATGCTTTCAAATTGACAATTATGTCTTACGTGAATAAGTAAAAAACACTTTTTTATGTTAGTAAAATAAGTAAAAATCACTATTCACGTTAAACTTTTAAGGCCTAATTACTTTGGATAGGAACTTTTTATTACAAATTTACGATTATCAGTCTTATCTCTTTACTTATGAGTGAAATAAGCGTAAAAGTGTTCTCGTTTTACCTTGATGAAATATTGCTTTATTAAGTAAAAAAATAAGAAGTTTTCTTTGTTTTCTTTGGTTGTAAAATTAGTTTTCATCAAGGACGAGGTAATCAACTCTTTAAGTAAAAATCGATATGCGCTAACAATAAAGTATTAATTTAATAACAATTATTGTTCATGCAAATCGATTTTTACATATCAGTTTATCTAATTTATAGCTGAACGTGAAAAAATATGATATTTTCTGTTATAAAAGTATCGTATATCATTCGGCCTTAAATTCTAATTGAAATCTTATTCTAGTAAAATACAGGAATGATCATTTAAGTGCATCAAATATAAAAACATTCATTCAATGTCTTACATTCATTAATCTCTAACTACTTTTATATAATAAATTTCATTGATATTATAGTGCCTCAAAAGAATTTTGTAAATTCACCATTTGATAAATCGTTTCTTTGAACGTGGAGTATTTCTCATAAAACATTGAATAATTAAAATTACTCTGAATGAAATTTACGTTATTCGTACACTCATATAAAAAATTGTTAGTAGCTTTCTGGTCCTAAAACGTTCTCAAGAACCGATAAACTTTCATTTTCTGAAATTAGTCTATCATTAATATTTGAAATCTTAATTACATTAATTTCAGTTGATCTTGCAACTTCTTGTTCTTTATACATATCATCACTATTCCATATTTTATCTGTTGGTTTAATACAAGAAATATTCAACCCTAATTTGCACAGATTTATCGCAGTCTTTTGCTGATCTTTTACAGTCTTTACTGGTATATTGTTACTTTGATTTTTTGAAGAGACATCAGGTATGGAGTTCGATATATTTCCCTGTTTCAATTCTGCTGTTAATTCTGTTACATTATTGAACGATATAGTTCTTTCTCTCTTAGTTAACAGATTTTTTAGATCCGGATTTGCTGAAAATGCTTTGCATCGTTTAGTGTGTATTTTCATATTGTCTTGCCGATTGAAAGGTTTATCACATCCAGGACAATGAAATCTATAGGTAAAGTAAGCTATAAATATATAATATACATAAGGTATTTAAAAAATATTTAAAAACATACCTAATTTTACTATGTACTGCCATATGAGCAGCTAAATGAGACTGCTGACCAAATGACTTTTCACAGACATTGCACTTGTATTTTCTAATACCTTCATGCTTTAAAAGATGCTCTTTTAATATTTGGCTGCTCTTATATACATTTGGACATAAAGTACATTTATATTTTGCAGCAGCATGAACCTATAAATAGAATTCCTTTTAAATTCTTTTATTTCACTTAACAATAACCAGTTCGTTTTTAGTAACACATAGCAAAATATATTTTACATTCTGATGATTGTGCAGAGCCTTCCGTGACTTGACGTGTTTCCCGCACACGTTACAAACATAATCTTGCATGTGAATATTTCTGTGATGTGTTTCTAATGCTTCTGCATTGGATAGATAAGCAGAGCATATTTTACACATAATTGCTTTATCCTTGTTATGTACGATCATATGTGCACGCAGTCTGCTTTTCGAATAAAACTCTTTACCGCAAAGTTTACAGTTGATATCCTGCAATATTTTTAAAAACGATAAATAAAATCGAAAAAACTCGTTATTTAACACGTTAAATAACTTCATGAATATAACCTTTAGTGGTTTGTGGGTAGCATTGTGGTAACTTAGTATTTGTCTACTTGAGCTTGCGAAGTCACACAGCTTACACTTATATGGACGAGCACCTGTATGAGTATTAATATGTTCCTCTAATAAAATAGCAGTTACATATCGTTTTTCACAAAGATGGCAAGCGAATGGTTTAATCTTTAAGTGACTCTTTCGAATGTGGCAACGAACGTTACTAATAGTAACTGTAGCAAAGTCACAAGCTTTACATTGATAAGGTTTCATTTGTAAATGTCCCCAAATATGTACCTGTAACAATTCAATAAATATTTGGTATTTTATTATAATTTTATACAATCTTAATAAAAAAAGCTTTTTAATCTTACTTGACATTTATCCATCCTGAGATAAAGAGTACCACAGATATTGCAACGTATGTTTTTTTTATCAACTATTGTTATGTTTTTCTGTACCTCCTCTGAATTTACCATCGACATGTTTACTGTATAATAAGTTTCAATAGTTTGTTTCTGTTCGTCGCTTATTAATTCAGAGATTTTAGCAAACGATCTATCCTTACTTTTATTTTTATCAATACTGTCTTGATTGAATCGTCCAGATAATGAATGATCGCTAAAAGTACCCTGTAGTTCACTTTTAGTATTTTGACCTATTGCATCTATTACAGTACACAATTCCGTAGAATCCTGAATTGTTTGTGGACTTGATGCGTGATTAGATTGTGAAGACTTTATGACAGACTTGCGATTTTGTTCTGTAAATTTCAGATCATAATCAGAGGTGGTTCCTACATCAGCATGCATGATCAAATTTGGTTTCGGCGTTAATTTTATTTTATCGCTTTCAATTCTTTCAGTTTCTTGTACCAACGGAAAAGTTATTTGTGTTAAAGCTACCTCCTCTTGGTCCATTTGATTTTGGTTTCTCATTAAGTTATCAATTTTCTGTGTCAATATATCACTAGGAATCCAAGTGATCTGATTTAATCTATCATTCCGTTTAGAAAGAGAACTTTCTGTTTCTCCTTTTTCTTGTTTTACAATAACTGATATTGGTTTACTTTTCATACACTTATCATCTATATTTTTCAAACACCCATTAGGATTTTCAATGCTTTCTTCATTATATTTTATTTCAGTCGATTTATTAATTATTGTACTATCACCGTGCATAGTATCAATTTCATTGGCTTTGGCATAAACCTCATTCGGCGACGTGTCTAACACCACTACGTTTTTCTGCATTGTCGCTTGTTCAACTTGTGGTTTAGATGAGATCACAGTAGATTCGCTGGTTGCACAAACCGTACGTAGATCGTGCATTTTACATTCGTTATTAGAATCATCATTCTTCTTATCATGCAAATTGTTTTGGATTTCTGCTTTTAAAATTGTCTCAAGATTAGTTTGTCTTAATTTCTCTAGTTTACTTTTTCGACCTCTTTTGCGTCGAATAGGTAGTTCTAGGTTTATACTAATATTTCTTTCATTTTTTTGTGACAAGTTCAAGTCATTCATAGATCTTGTTGTACGAGTTACAGCGGTTTTCAAAATACTTTCTTTTTTTGTTATGTATTTTCTTCTACATTTTAAACTACTTGTATTATTTCGATTATTTTTCAATATTTTTTCGTGCGAAATTATACTGTTTAATTGTACTGAGGGTTGTGCAGTTCTTTTAGCATCATTAATAGAATCATTGTTATCTATATGAATAATGTTTTCTTCTTTCTTCCCACTTCTATTGAAAGACATAGTATTCTCGGTCAGACAATTTTTTATACCTTTTGAACTGTCAAGTGGTGAAACTTTCGTTTTCCGTTTTGTCTCACTCACTGATGGTGCAGTGTTTTCTTTATCCGATTCTTCATTGCTATCTTCTTGAACTTTTCCTTCCTTTTCATTCTGACACTATCGAATAAGAAAAAGGTATTTTAAATATAAAGTTTCACAATTTAATAAACATCTTTTAGTTTTTTTGAAAGTAAAACATTACTTTCAAAATTGTAACTCTATAATTATTCATCTCTCACCTTAACGCAAAATTATAACTCTACAATTTTCCCAAAAGTACCTTAATAACATTAGGTTTATTTAAAAAGCAGTCAGGATAATTTAAAAATCACCTTAAATAAAAATTGTTAGTTTAAATATTATTCAAAATTTATCTCAAATATTAAATCTTGATGTACATATATTTTGATGAACTTTTGATTCATTGCTCCAAGACACAAGTTCTTTCTAAATAGTAAAATGTAGTTGCATGCACGTGTTTAATCACACAATGTATCAAAGTATTATAGCTTACAACTTCCAAAAGTTCCTTTTGAGTAGCATGGCACCGTTCATAAAAGTCACACAGGAATTCCAACGTGCCCAAGCATCGCATGCAAACATTCTGAGGTAGTCCATCGTCCTTTCTTATCTGAAATAACAAGAAAATACTTGTGTCTAAAAAACATAGTACATTATCCTTATAAGCAGCATGAAATTCTATTCTGAACTGCATGTAACAATTCTATGTAATAATAATATTGTTTACAATTTGCCTTTTAGAAAAAGTTTAAATACAATGAATTTAAATTGAGCAATAATATAATTTTATTGCTTAAGAATCATACAGAGAATTATTAATGTTAGAACATATCTTATTAAATTATGTTCTTTAGATACATGCAAGTAAAAAATGAATTGCATGCAGAATGAGTTGAAGAGTAGAATGATATGGAGAATAATGAGAGTGAAAATTAAATAATCAGTGATCTCAAAAATATCGTACCTTTATTGAGAAAAATTGTGGAATCGTTAAACAAATGTATGCTTTCTTTTTTTATTGTCAAGAAATTGTAATATACGCTAATTCATACTGCACATTAATGACATATTAATGTTTTATTCATATCAATATATGTATATATGTATAAGGTCGAAAATGATGGCATGAACAGATAGGTGATTCTTTATGAAAAACGAAATAAAAAATGCCGAATAAAATGTTTTCATACGAGAGATAATTTTCGAACTTATTTAGTTGCATGAACATACAGAAATTTTTTTACACTTTCTCAGTAATGAAAAAAATGTTACTCTGCATTTTTTATTTATTTTTACACAGGGAATGAGCACCAACTTATCAGCTTGTACCATAATTTCGATCACATTTTATATGTACTCTATTCGACAAGTAGTTTATCTCCTAGATGGAAAAATATATCGGTGTAACAAACGCCTCATATAAAATAAGAATTATTGCTTATCATTTATACTATTTGAGGAAAAGTGTAAATATTAGGCGTAATATCCTTCGTACATTTTTATTAATAATTTTCACGTAAACGATTTGCTCCGAGAAAAAGTTATAATCGCAGTTCATTCATAATTCTTTGCGCTCCTATCTCGGAAACATGGAAAACAATAGAACTCTTCAGTTTTTGTAAAAAGAAAAAAGAAAGAAAGAAAAAATTTATCTTATACATACTGGATATCCTGAACAAAGTGTTATATAAAATAGTAACTCATAAAAGCTCATTACTAATTAAGTTTCATTAAATATAAAATTATTATATTCTAAGTAAAAATAATGAAAGCATTTCTAAATTTATTCCTACTTTTAATATTTGATTACTATTTCATATAACACTTATTTTTATGCGCTCAATAGCTCCTAAATTATATTATAACAGTTTGAGCACAAAGAATTATGGCTAACTTCTATCTTAAGATTAATGTCACACGTGATACTTAATGACAAGTACTCCAAAAAATTATCAACGCCCTTTTCATCCATGAATCATTTCGTGTAATACATGAATAAAATATATTGAGTCGATCAAGGCACTTACAATACAGTTCTACGTTCATTTTCCTACAAATCACATATTTTATTACATAATTCATCTTGGATGTTACTCTCGTAGAGAATTATTCATCATTTTTAATAATACAAGACCTAAGACAACCGACTTATTTGAATCAAAAAATTTCGTATCATCAATCAAAGACTATATTTTTTATAAAATTTAAACTTTCTTTTTTAATACGAACTGTTGCTTTTGTTGAATCTTCAAGTATATATGTATACAGTTTCATCCGTAAAATAGAATCGAAAATAGTATAAAATACACCTTGAACGTGCATCGTTTAAAAGTTTTGTAGTTCTTCTAAAAAATGGCGATGTAAAAATACATAGAAAATATTCTTTTTTATACCCTTTTTAGTCGGGGTTTTTGACTTTGGAAGCCCTATCCATACTGCTATATTCATATACTGTTTTCATTTTTCATAAATTAAACTTTCTTAGGAAGCTAACTGTGCGATAAATATATAAATTTTCCATAACAATTCGACCAATAACATCCTTTGGCTTCCTTGCGATTATAGACTTCAATAGTGATTTTCGTCATTCTTTTTGTAAAGTCTTACCCCAAGTTTCTGTCATGTTTCGTGGCTTGTCTTTATTATAGCTTTGGTAAATTCTAATCAATAACATTTCACGTGCAAAAATATTTTCTAATGTAGTATATGGAAACGGAAAGAAATACTTTAAAGATCTCAGTAGTCTCTTAAATGCATACCTACCATGTTATGTACAAAAGGAAAGTTAACGTATTAAGAAAAAAAAAAGAAAAAAAAAGAGGAAATAGCTATTGCTATCATTCGTCTGGTAATATTCATTGCTTTTAAAATTAAAAGTAAAATGTACTAACAGTTCATGAATAATATCATTGATTTCACATTATTAAAGGCAGTTTTTACTCTTAATTTTTGCAATGATATTTTACAATCCCTTACTGGACGCATTAATTTATATGAATAATTAATGTCTTATTAGTTGTTCATTTACATAATCTAAGAATTAACAAGCGTCTCTTTTGGAAAGTCCTAGCTCATCCACGAGTTAAGTTAGTCTTAGAAAAATATCAGAGCTACATCAGTACCATCACTTCTCGTTGGATGGTGTGGAAGCCACATCGCCACTAGAAGTGTTCTTCTGTTTATTATTACCAGTCTTTTTTTCTTCAAAATGTCTTTTTCTATGTACCTTCATATTATCGCGTCTATTAAATTTCCGTCCGCACTCCGGACAGGCGTGCGTCTTCTCACCGTGCACGTGCCGATGTGCAGCCAGATGACTAGCTTGAGCGAATCTTGCACCACACTTTTGACAAATGTGTTTTCTTAACCCCTCGTGCTTCAATAGATGTTCGTTTAGGAATGCTTTGGATGCGTATCTATTGTTACAAATGTTACACACGAACGGCTTGGGATTCGAATGCTGAAGCACGTGAGCCTTATACTTAGACGCAACTTTGAATGTTTTAGCGCAAACTTCACAGGTGTATGTAGTTGCATGACGCGTTTTAATATGTTCATTCAAAACCGACAAACTCGAGTAAAGATTATAGCAAAATCGACATCTAAAGTTGCGACGATTTTTCAAATGTACGCTAGCTATATGACTTAATAATCTCGTACGATACGGGAATACTTTACCACAGTATTCGCAAGCTAAGTTCTGTGGAGGTAAATGCGATTTCATGTGGATTTGTAACGATACTTTGTGATGGTAACTTTGACCACAATCTGTACAAGAATAAGGTCTCACACCTTTATGTACATTATCATGTTCCATTAAATAAAACTTTGACTTGAATCTCTTCGGACATTTTGGGCATTGTATCGGCCTAGGATTAGTATGCGAGCATCGAATATGCTTCATCACGTCAGACTTGCACACGAATTTAGCGTTGCATAGAATACAAGTATATTGTTTGATACCAAGATGCGTTTTTACGTGTACCATACACTTATCCTTACGTTCGTAAAATTTGCAACACAATTTACAAGAATAGCCGTTTTGATTATCTGTGACGACGTGTTCGACATTGTCGTCAACACGAATTTCTTCTCCGTCGATTCTGAAGAGTTCTTCTGGGTTTTGAGAAGCTTGCCATTTTTGCTCGAATTCAGCAGAATCCTTTAACTTCGTCGAATTACCATTCTTAAGACTGCTGTTGATAATGGTATTTATTATACTATTTACTTCTACACAACTTTGATTTTGTAAAAGTCCAACAATAGCTTTGTCCACCAAACAAGAACCCTGATCAGGAAATACTCGCGCTCGAACAGTGGCTACATCATCGCTTTCCTTCTTACATAACTCTACGGTAAAACTGATATCTTCAATATCGTTACTTTGATTTCTAGATTCTTTCACAGAAACTTCAATATTTGGAGAATTTGATACGATACTGAGAAGTTTATTTAAAGCCGACGTTGGAATTTGAATAGTATGTGGATCTTGTTTTCCAGATAAATTTTCACCACTTTCATTCGGGCTACTGCAAGAGCTAACAGTTATCTCTGTGGCAGTATTATCATGACTTCGAAGTCTATTTGCAATTGGTGTATTATTTGCTGTTTCACTTACAGTAATTGTTTCTGTACTTTGCCTACTTCTAAGCCATCTTGTGGGAGTTGTTTCAGAACTCTCAACAGCTTGTAAATTGTCTGCATTGTCTTCGCTTGTACTTTGGATATTATTCTGATCCTTTACAGTTTCTTCATTCCCTTTTACTTGTTGACTTCTTAAATTTCTTTGAGATTTTGTAGCTGTTCTTAAAACACGTTGTTCTACATCTTTGACTTTCCCATCATTGGGAGAATTAAGATTTTTGTTTGTTTCGTCATTGTTGTTATTTGTTGATGTACTTGGTGTTGTATCTTCAGTCTTTACATCAGCCTAGGAATAGATTGAAATAAAGGTAGAAATGGGTACCAGAAATTTACTTTTACTGAAGCAAATAAGCTGAATCTGGTATTTGTGTTACATACATATTTTTTATCATAAATATGAATATATTAGAAACAATTCATTTTCAGTAAGAGTTACAATTCCATTTGTTTTTATTTAAATCTTTTATGAACCAAAATACCAGATATTATCTTCTTATATACTTTAAATTTTAAATGTTATAAAGAAAAAAGTGAGCGATATGCTCTTGGAAATCAGAGGTGAGCGGTAGAGTGTACATTAAATTTGAATACAGACTTACAATCTCTGTTAAGGGTGGTAGATTGTATCGATCGCGTAACACTTGTTGGGTGCGAAGACACTCCTCTTGGAAGTCGCAAACGAATTCGAGCTTGCCCAGACATTGAACACAGATCGCCTTGGGCAGAGGATCCCTCTCATCTATCTGCGATTCAAACAAAATACCTAAATACTAAATTTATGTGATTTTAAAAATCTTAATTGAAAATTTAATTTTGTACAACTTTTAATTGAACTGAGAACCCTTCTGATTTGGTTATTAAAAGTTAAGTATGAAAAACCCTACCGCTCTGTAGATATACCACTTTTACAAATTCTTACAATCTGGTACCCATTCTAATATTATACATTGTCGACTTTAATATTCATGATTACAATTACGCAAACAATAATATTTATAAATATTTATGTATATGTAGAAATATGTATAGTTTATATATATTAGACACAGAATTAATAATTATTTCTTAATTTTATAAGTATTTTTTTAAAAATTAATCAAAAGGAAAAAAAATGTTTAAAACAGATAGTATTTACAAAAAGGGATTATAAAATTTTTTTTTTAAATATTTAAAAACAATATAATTATAAAACATAGGATACAAATATTTAATGAGCATAAATAAATATAGAATTTTTTAAAAAAAGTTTAAATCAATGTAATTATAAAATATACGATACAAATATTTAATGAGCATAAACAAATATAGAATTTATATACTAACTTGCAATGATTCTTTTATATCGATACAAAGACAGACAGTTCGTGAAAAGATGCACAGCGCACCAGATGCCAATTTGACACGAACTGAGGTAAGACACTGGCGCGTCAGATGCACTTTATAGAGCTGTTTTCACGCATTTGCATTAGTGCGAAAAAAAATCATTGCAATTTGATGTACAGTACATAACCACAATAGGTAATTGATAAATCGCAATTACACATGCCGTTAAATTATATCATTAACTTGCACACAGATGAATCTATCGATTTTTTAAATTCAGTTTAAGTTATATTTTCCTCCAAACTTTATGACAGATTCAGAATGATATATCATAAGATATTATAAGAAATTTAAAATATAAGAGCACATTCAATATTAATAATAAAATTGAAACGCAGTATAAGAAATAAAATATAAATAGAAAAAAAATAGAAAACAACATAAGTAATACTAGGAAGGAATATTTTTTTCTTTTCGCTCTTCTCCCCTACGGCCATTTTTCTAACCCCCTCCTCCACGATATAACTGGGGCCCGGACCCTATGGCATACCACTTGTGTTGTACTTACCAGAATGTTGATTTTCGAATGGATTTTCAAGCCTAAAAATCGTTTAGTACCCTCCTCGCCGAACACATCAATGTATATGCTTTCACACTGGCCGCATAATCGACAAATCTGCGCCTCTCCCTCCTCTAACTCCATTTTTGTTTATGTTGAAGGCTGCCTGAATACGCTTTCGACTACTTGATCACAGCGAAAATCTAGCATGGAACCGGTAATAGTATATTTTTTGGTCAATCCCCGTATACCAGCCACCCGTTTTGACGATACCACACTCCTCGAACTCGACTTCTTCCCGGCGAAAGTAACATAAAGAAATTAAACAAAAGACAAAATTCTAACGTTAGCGTTACTACTTGCTTGCTGGTCTAGCACGGGGATGTAGCCGCGTTCGGGCCAGACCAGCATACATTCACTTCCCCCTCACCGTTGTACGAATTCTGACCAATCGGTAACTTCTTTTTCATATTACAGACTTGCTATATTCGTGATTGGTCAATACTACCACACTCCACTTGAAGCATTGTACATAGACCATCTCTAGATCGACAAAGTGATTGAAAATATGAGTTTCTTCATAAATTTTTCTAATTTTTCCACTTCCTCTTATTTAGCGTACCAATAGTAACCAATTCGTTGATTTTGTAAATTTAAATTAATATTATTAATATTCTTAAAGTTGGTACTTGATTAATGCTTTGTGATTGAAAGTGCATTGATTCATAAATACGTAAAGCTGGATGTTCTGAATTTTGCCACAAATATATGATATGATTTTCATTCTACAAGCTTTAATCATTAATGTAAAACAAAGAGAGAGATTATGTTAAATGCGAATGTTTACTTCAGTAATCGAATTGTTTAATGCACATTATATTATAGGCTAATTTCAAGAAGTTAAAACTTCACTTGTTGTGTCTACTACTTTTGGGTTATGTTGTAACAGAAGGTAAATAATAATTGACTGAAAGGCATAATCAGTTACTCATGTATATAGAGTTTCACGAAGGAATGTTAAAAATATGTAAGATTTGTAAATATTATAAAATTATGTAATTAATGTTACTTTCATTGTTCCATATAATCTTCAATATTTTCAACAAATGCTGATTTATTTTACAGACAGTGTACAATGTTAGTTGTAAGTATTAAATTTGTGAAATCGTTGTTAAATATTATTTAGTAATGTCTAAAGAACTTTTACAAACTTTGTTTCAAAAAACATATTTATATTTTATTTATATTTTTATATTGTATAACATAGATGTTAATGTATTAAAGTAATATATTAAAGAAATAATTAAAAAATGAGTACTTTAAATAATTCTATTATAATTTACGATACAATTTCAAAACCAACAAAGTCAACAAGAAAAAACACATGTTCAAAAATAAAAAAGAAACAAAAAACAATAAAACGAACATACTATGAAAGTCCCTTAAAACATATTCAATTAAGGTAATTGAAGATGCTAGAAAATTTTTATCATAAATACTAAAAATTCTTTTTTGTAATTGTAGCAACAAAATATGGGAACAAATGGAAACACAGAACAAATTGATTCTTAATACTAAACAAGCTTCTAATGCTAAAAAAAATTCTTTGTCTTTTGAAGATAATTTTTTACAAAATAGTGTAATCATTTTAAGTGATAATGAAAGCGAATCATATAATGAAGAGGATAAAAAAAAATGTGGACAAGAAGGAAAAACAGGGAAGAGACCTTTAGAAGTATCAATAGATGATAAACAAAGTTCCCAGTATTTACATAATTCAAATAAAACTTTAAATGATACAAAAACTATAGTAGAAACACCTCAAAGGAAAAGAAGAAAAAAAAATAATGTACTGTTAGAAAATAATTCATCTTGTTTGTTGATATCTGATACAGAGGAATCAGAAATCGCTACCATTAATCTAGATGATGAAAATATAGGTAAAGAATTGGGTTTCAAACAAAACATTTACACTGATCTTGCACTTTATTGCTGTTTAAATTTCTGTAGCTCCAATGTCAGATTCTGTAAACCAGGAATCTGATGACATTATTGTGGTATGGTCGTCTACAAAAGCTTCACCATCTGAAGGTCAATCAAATGAACAAACTAGAGATCAAGAAAAGTATAATAGACTTTTTATGATAGATTGCAGTCCAAATCCAAAAAATCTCAGTTGCTTAGAGTTTAATGAAGAAATAATGTGCCAACATCTTGAAAAAAGTAGCATAGAAAATACAGAAGAGAATGAAAGTACATGTGATTTGGAGTGCTTGCCTTTTAGTAAAGCTGGCTTGCAATTTCCTAAAGCAGTAAATATAAGTAAAATTATTTCTATTAAAGCTAGAAGAATACCTAATAAATTAATAAATAGGGAACAAAAAACTTCAAAGTCTTCTGTATTTGCATCTGCTGTGTGTGCTGCATCTACAACGTCTGGATCTACTATAGCTACTACATCTGCTGTGGTTACTACATCTGCTAATATGGCTACTGAGTTTGATATGCCTGCTACGTCTTCTGTGGCTTCTACATTTACTGTATCTACAATCCCACTTACGAACAGTCTACAAACTGCAACTGAAACATGTAAATTACATGAACCATCTAATTCTGGATTATCTGGACTTGAATTGTGTAGACCTGCTTTACGGAGAGTTGAATCATCTACATTACAATCATCTAATAGATTAAGGGAGATAGTTATTGATGGAAACAATGTAGCTATGGAGTATGATAATCTATGTTTTTCAATAATTATAATTAGTTTATACATTGTAATTTGAACATAAATTTAATATTTTCTAGGTACAAAAAAAATAAAATGTTCTCAGAGGAAGGATTACTGTTAGTTGTAAATTATTTTAAACAAAGAGGTCACTCTGTGAAAGTATTTGTACCCCATTATAGGAGGTCGACAAACTACCCGTTACTTGAAAAATTATATGCAGATGGAACAGTAATTTTTACGCCAAGTCGTCGTATTGGTGGTAGATGGATAACTCCTTATGATGATCGGTAAATTGTTCCTTCCATTTTAATTATTGTGTAAGTTATTATTTTTAATTTTTTAAACAATATCTCTGTTACTTTCAGGTTTATATTAGAATATGCAACATTGTGTGGAGGTATTGTAGTTTCTTCAGATCAATATAGAGATTTATATTTGGAAAAGCCAGAATGGCGAGATACAATTGAAAATCGATTATTAACCCCAACATTTGTTGGAAATTATGTTATGTTTCCTGAAGATCCTTTAGGGAGGAGAGGTCCTAAACTTGAGGAATTTTTGAGGTATTAAATGTAAAAAGGTAACAAACAAATAATATAAATATTAATGTTTTGTTTAAGAACATGTGCTCGTTGTAAATGTATAAACATATATTTTCCTATATGTTTATGACTTACATGAGTATGAAAATATTTCTGATAAAAAATGTTTTCATAAAATTTCATATAATTTTAATTATATAATAGTTATTCCATTAATAACAAATTACAATAATTTTGATACCAAAGTATGGCAGTTAGTAATGCATAAAAGGGTACTTTATTAATTTAATTAACAAAAGACAACAGCATTTTTTGTAATTACGAAGATATGCATTACAATTTTGAATTATTTTCCTATTTGTTTTTTTTTTTACTTGAGTGCCTGAGGTATGTATATAGGTAATATAGAGGGATGATATTACCATATCCTTAAAAATAGTGAGGTGAGATAAAAATGCTTTGCTTCTGAATCATTGAAGTAATATGTTTATATTAAATATACAAAAATAGTTCAACATTTAAATAATAAATAATTATATAGGCACTATTTTTTACAAAACTAAAAAGAATAAAAATTAACCAGCTCATTCAGATAATGTAATAACAGATATAAAAGAAAAAATAATACTAACTTTTAGGAAAATACTTTTAAGTTTTTACGTATTCAATCGGTCATAATTATGTAAAGCGTTTATTAAACAACGTGTTCCTTTTTTATGGTTATAAATTGAGATATTATTATCTGTTTAACTGAAAAATTAAAAATCTCTAAATAAAACATTTGAAAAAATTGTTATTCTGAGTTTAAATGTTAACTACCTGCAGTGTATTATTTATAAAAAACTAGTCATTTTTTGAAGTTGTAGAATCCCATGTAGGTTTCCAGCACCATTTGCGAGACTTGCGAATATTATCCATATTTTCTTGTGCAGTTTCTCGTGCTAATTGTTGCATTGGATTTCTATCATCAAGATCATATCTTGAATTTGATAATACTGTTTCATGTTGGAAAGCGGAAGTCACGCCTAAGCAAAATATTTAACATACTTTACTATCGTTTAATGTTATAAATTTTATATAATAAAAAATATACGATAAAAAATAATTACTCGCTTTGGCAAATAACTTTTCTAAAACATATTGATCATCTTCAATTAACTTGGGTTCTTCTGTTTGAGAACATCCAAGACGCCGTCCAATTAAATGTGAAATACATTTTCCTTCAAATAGGACTGAAGTAGTATATTTTCTTGACCGTGAACTTTTCTTGTTTTGCTTACATTTATAGTGTGCTTTGTTTAATTTTAATGACGAATATTTGTTTATGCTGCATGCAAGTGTTTCAGTACTTTTATCTGAAGGTTCAGCTATATTAGAATCACTAGATGAACTTTGTATAGCAATTGCATTTGAAATTTCATCTATTTTAACATCACAATTTAAATTGTTTGTTAATGTATAATTCTCATTTTCTACTTTATTACTTATTTTCAAATTATTTTCTGTAGCATGTTCTGAAACGTGTTTCAAAACTTCATTTTTATTATGATCATTTTCAACTGAAATATTTTCTTTCGTTAAGCTGCCTTCAGATATCTGATCGATTTTTAAAATATCCTGATTATTATTTTGAGAATTTGTAGAACAATTATCTTGTGAAATATTTGCTGTTTGTGTTGCGGGAATAGAATTTAGAGTACTTTGACTTATACTTTTACTAAGCATGGATGCTAATTTTCGCATTTTTTCAATTTTATTAGATGAAAATTTGGCACTCGATGGAATTAATCTAGATTCTCGAAATAATTGATCAGACTCACTGGAATGTCCATCAATGGATTCATTAAGATTAAAAAGTTCCACTAAATCAGAAGTTTTAAATAATCTACGTTGACGTGGATCTTCTAACACTTTATTTGAAAGAAGCAACTTAAATATTTGTCTATGATATATCTAAAACGATTTATAAAAATTGTAGTTCCTATTATTAACATAAATATTTTAAGATATTTAAACAAAAACTTTTTACCTTTTCTTCGATAGTACCAGCAGTAATGAGTCTATAAATAGTGACCTTTTTATTCTGTCCAATTCTCCATGCACGTTCTCTTGCTTGAGCATCAGTTGCTGGATTCCAATCCGGATCATAAATAACTACTCGGTTCGCACCAGTCAAATTTACTCCTAATCCCCCAACACGTGTAGTTAATAGAAAAATAAAATATGATGCATCCTACATAAAAAGGAATTCAATTATGAAAAGATTTTAATTATTAACATATATCCAATAAAATACATGTTTATCAATATACATACCATATTAAATAAACGGATTGTTTCTTGTCTTTGAGACATAGGAGTAGTTCCATCCATTCTTAAATAAGTATATTCTTCACTTTGTATAAGAGATTCTAAAATATGCATCATCTACAAATCAAATTTCCTTAATCTAATAATTTTTACAAAATGTGCTACCTATAAATAATCACAATTATGTACTTGTCTTCCTTGAGTGAAAAGTAATACTCTATGTCCTTGTTTTTTCCAAATCTTAAGAAGAGATCGAACTACTATCATTTTTCCTGAACGTTTCCAGAAGCCAAAATTTTTCAATGTTTCCTCTGATACGTCGATATCTTCGTCAGAATCCTAAATCCAAACCTAATTAGATATAACAAATGTTACAGTATCGTAGAAGTAAAAGCGGAAAATTGAAATCTTACAATTGGATTCGTGTAAAGAAACAGATCCGGATGATTACATATTTTTCTGAGCGCTGATAATGCTATTAAAAGTCGAGCTCTGTATCTTCCATTCTCCATACGATTTTTTTCATGTAAAATGAAACTAACATCTGCGGAACGTAAATATTTTTTGTACAGTTTTTTTTGTTCTTCTGTTAAACTGCAAAATAACACCTAAAAGATTTGGATTAGTATATAAGATTACAAGTTACCATGAAACATAGCATAACACATTACAGACCTGTTCATTCTTTTCTGGTAAACTAACATGATGTTGCACATCGTTTTTCGTTCTTCTAAGCATATATGGAGTAATAGCATCTCTGAGCATCGTGGCGACCTGAAGCGCGGTAGCTTCCTGTAGTGGAGTAGCATTTGAATATCCTCCACGGGTTATAGGGCTTGCACAATGCTCTAGAAATGCAGGTAAGGTGCCCAATTTTCCAGGTAGGATAAAATCAAAGAGGGACCACAGTTCTTTTAATGAATTCTGCATAGGACTACCAGTCAATAGAAGTCGATGTGGAGTTGAGAATTCTTTTACTGCTTTACTGACCTATAAAGTGTGATTATAATTACTTTTGAATATAATCATTAGGTCATTCCAAATAATATTCAATACCTTTGCCTGTGGATTTCTTATTTTATGACCCTCATCAAGTATGATATAGTGCCATTGACTGGCTGCAAGTAAATTTTTATGTTTAAGTATACCTGAATAAGAAGTAATTAGTATTCCACCAGGTTTTAAGGAATGCATTAAATATTCCAAATCGCCTGTAAAAATATTCCTTGACAATACAAAAATAATATGATGACATTCCTGAATATATGATTTTATTCATACCGCTGTAAGTTCCGGAATGATGTAATATAACTACTCTTAGAATTGGCCACCACTCATGAAAATGCTTTAACCATTGTTCCATTAGAGTAGCTGGACAAACAACTATAGTTGGTCCTAATCCTCTGAATCTGTAAACAAAAACTTATTGCTTACCTATAACATATTATGAATTTTGTTTTATAACTTTAAAAATATTCAGTAAAATTATTTAATTAAACTTCACCTTCCACCATCAGATAATAATTCACTGGAATCTAAACCTGCTAGGAATGCAATTACTTGAACAGTCTTTCCTAATCCCATTTCATCACCTAATAATCCTCCTAAGTTGCGACAATGTAGTTCCCATAGCCATTGTACAGACACTCTTTGATATCTATAAAATTAAAGAATGGATTATCAAAAAAATAACAAATTTCGTATAGTACCACTATATTCATACTTATATAATTTTTTCCATATAGACAATGGAACTCGAAATAAATTATCTATTTTATGTAATGCTTCATTTTTTGGAAGGCTACATTTTTCCACCCTTTGTTTATACATCTGTTCATCTCCATCATCCAAAACTAAAAGCCATGTAATTTTCTATTGAAAAAAGTAATTATATGTGTAATTATTATTAATAAATCAAAATCTACCTCTTTTTGTATTAATAGATTTTGTAAGAGATTTCTTTTTTTTAGGTAATGGTCCTTCTTCCTCTATAAAGTTAACAAAAAATTGACATGACTTTTTATAAAAAAAGAACTTTAATAAATACTGATTTTTTATGGTAATACTTACCTGAATTAATTTGTTCATCACTTGGTACATATTCACTTCCAGAATCACTTGCTATATCTGTAGATTTAACATTTGTTGCCTCTTTAGTATTATCTTTGGAAGTATCACAGAAAACTAATGTATTTTTGAGGTGTCTTGTTCTTTTGCTACATCTATCTATTTGATTAAACTTGATATCTTCTATTTCATGATTATCATTATTTTTGTTCAAATCTTTTACTATTTCAATTTCTGAAACCGATTTTCTTTCATCAATTTTGAATTTAGTTTTCTCCACTGTTTTATATTCTTTAGAGTTACAATGTGATAATTTTGACCTTTTGATTGGAACTGTTTGATCATTTTTATCTTTAAATGTCTTAACATTTCTTTTTAACTGCTTTTGTTTTGCAAGTTCAGCCTGTTGCAGAAGGTATTTTTCAAGGTCAAGTAAATGAGAAGATTTATTAAATATCCTAAAAAAGAAATATTTAATGTAGTTTTTATTGCATTTATAAATTATATTATTATAACTTTATTAATATTATGTACCCTTTAATTTTTGATGAATCAGATTGTTGTTCAATTGCCTGAAATGGTGTAATCTCTCCCGTTAAAACTTGTTTTTCTATTTCTTTTTGTTTTACACTTTCTACATTAGTATTATTTTCATTGTCAGTATAAAGATTTTCTGAGCTTCCTTTTTGTTGGATATTTGCTTTTATGAAATTTTCAATTTCTTTTGATGCTTCACAAAAAATACTTTCTTCGCATTTTACAGATAAAACCTAATAATATTTATTTGTAGTGATAATGAAGTAAATATTATATTACATATTATATATTTTAATTGTTTAATACTTTCTAAATAGTACAAAGAATATATTACATATTAATCTGTTTATTATTTACAATCAATTATATTTGATGCAATATATACCATAGTTTGAGTAAAAAAGAAAATACCTTAAAAATGCTATTTTTAGTTATAAAAGATTAAAAATATTTGAATTAAAGGAATTTTGTAGTCTAACCTGTTTTGATAAATTTTCATTAATAATATCATTCATGTGTGTATCACTTGATTTTCCATTATTAGGATCTTGTCCTTCATCATCATTCTTCATGATTCCGAAGATTAAATGTTATTTTCACATGTAGTAATAAAATCTGTGATAAAATAACTAGAAAATGATAAGTAGGGAAATGAAGACTTTCAAATTACATTTTAATGTAGCTAAAATTATATTATAATTTTAAATTATTAATTCTACTGTTAAAATATTTAATATCAATTAATTTTTAATAATCACACGTTGTTATTCAATTTGAGAAATGTGACTTGAAAACACGTATGTATTCTTCATACTTAACTTTACCGGTATTTTAAACGCTATTTCGTTCGAATATTGTCAGATGGTAGCACTGTAATTTGTTTAGATTATCTTCTTCATGCAATTAATTTTGTATTGTTTAACAATTAGTAAAAAGTACGTAAAAAAAATTTATGTGAATCTGGTATTTTTTAAGGTAGGAGATAGCTTTTAAGGTAATTAGAGTAAATACAACAGAGCCTTATATTTTCATTTTATTTCATAAAATTCACCATAGGTGGCTAACATATGAGCCAGCTACAAAATACTTAAATACCATTATTTAAAAAGTTTGCCTAAAAAGGTAAAAATCCAAATGTGAGGAATTGACGGGAAATCGTTTTCTTAACGTATTCTTAAAAATGTTTTGAAAGCTTTGAAAAAGATTAACTTTAAGTATAATATTAACGAGATTAATTATGTCCACACCCATTTTGGAGTAACGCTTTCAAAGTTAAAAGTATCTGGATGTCCTATATGAGAAATATTTGGAAATCTTTCTGACCATTTAAATGGTATTCGCGACTGCGATATAGGTGGTCCGGAAATCGCTTCGAAGCTTTCGAAGCCATCTGCATCAGTTGCGACGATTTTCGTGTCTATAACACCATACGGTACAAGTACATCTTTTAGATCTCCGCGATATGTCAATTCCTGTAACAAATCTGCTTTTGAATTTTGTTTCTCGGTAATGCAATCTCCTTGACTGCATCCACGCATCATGTTTCGAAACTGTTCAAACGTGGTGATGTTTTCTTGTAAATGCGTTAAATCAATTTTCCAAAAATTTACATCCTTTTTGGCAGGTCGTACAATATTGTCGATGCTCTGAAAGTTTGATATACCAATGTTGGATATGAAACTGGTCTTTTTAAATTCTTCAGTGTAGTTCATAGCAACCGTGATGCTTGGTAATTGTTCTACTAATAATATGGTTGTAGAACGGGGTTCAAAGCTGATCCATTGCAGTGCAGAAGCGCCACCATTTTGATGAGATATGATGTTAAACCAAGACTGACTATTTGTTGCTAATCTATTTGCAGCCATTAATCTTACGGTAAGCATTACCTATAATATTATTATTTAGTTACCTTTTGTACATAAAACAGAATCTATATGTAGTAAGGGAATAACTAATTCATACATGATCTTTCGGATATAAAAAGCTCCATGCACTCCGATTCGTTGCTAATAAAGATGTTCCGGTAATAACCAGTTTACGATATTCTCCATACAGTAAATAGAATTCATCTCGAGATGACAATGCTCCGGGATAAGACGACATTACGATTGATCGGCTCGGAGTAAGCGCAGCAGTTTTCGTCATAGGCAACACATGATAGCCAAATGTATATTTTTTTAGAAGTCTCAACATTTGAGTGTATCTGAAAAATAAAAGAAATATTTGTAATTTCTTTATACCAATCTTTACCATCCAATAAACTACTCGTTTTAACGTCTTGAGTGCATGACAAGTTAAGTAAAGGTTTATACCCACATTTATTGTAATTATCCTTGCTGCTTAAAAACGTGAAGTTTACATCAATTTAAATTCAAAACTCTTTAACAGATTGAATAATATCAAAATCAAATAATTATTCACTTACGGTGCTGCGGTATGATGACCAATTGCAATTAAGGGTTCTGAATTATCTCTTGGAAGCGATTTAAAATAAATCATAGAACTAATTAGAGGGTCAGAAATATTGAATACTTGTTGGAAACCAGGTAAATCAGAGGCCAGGGCCAGCCAAAGGAAATCTTCTGATTCCAATGATACGGATACACGACTCCGTCGTACAGCAAATTTCCAACCAGCTTCCAAGCCATCCAATTGCGTATAAAATAATCGCACCTAAACAACAATCAATATTAATTGTTTTCTACATTATTATATTTTACTTTTTATTGTTACTAAGGAATTATTGTTATCAAAACAGTGACATGTGACATAATTTGCGTACCATGTGCCAAAAAGGATCGGTAGATCCTTTTAACTCAGCACGTTCGCGAATAGCTGCAGTGTTATCTCGAAGATACCGCGTTAACTTTCGGCACTCAGCGGGTTTCACTTCGCATTTTGGTCTTATTGTGTTGTACCAATGATGATGGATCAATTGCCAGGTAAGACTGCCTTCTAACAAACCCGCGGCATAAGCTTGCACGGTGTCTGGATATTTCGACGACGTTTCTATTTCGATATAGGACCATCTAAAATAAAATTAGTAAAATTAGTCATCCTATCCCTTCACGCACATCATAATCTTAGTAGAATTAAATTTGTCATCGATTGGAAGTATTACTGTGCAGTTTTCCAATGAAACGAGGAAACTGTATTACTAAAAAAGAATTTTTGTTTTCATTATGAACATTATTCGATTTATGCAGCAACGTAAATTTAATTCGCTTTTCTCGTCTAATGAACTCAGCACAATTAACGTATCAGCATTAATATCTACCCATGCTCGAAAATTCCAGTTTTGTAGTAGGCTCGAGCTGCATGCGATGGTATGACGGTTAGATCATTGCCTTGGCCCCAAAAGTCAATACGGTATCCCCCTTTATGGTTCCATGATACGGTTGCTGAATAAGTTCCATCTTGTTCGACACTGCAAATACACGACAACGTTCAAATTCGAATAAGATCTAACTAAATCATGCGCGTACATTTATGCATACATGCATATGCAGCATGTACAGTAGCGGACAAAAGTTTTAGAGCAGAGGATAATGTAGGACATAGTTTTATGATCTGCAAATATTGTCTGTACATTCAATTTTATTGTTATTATAGTAGAACATTATTTATTAATTAGCACAGAATGCAAATTTTGTTCATCATGATATTCCTCGTACATAAATCAGTTAATTTAATTTCTTTGACCCTTCAGCCTTAAACTTTTGTCCGCTACTGTATATGAAATGAATATCTTAAATAAATTATAACAGGATGCCCCACATAACTGGAATGTGTTGCAGTGCCTACTAACTTTTCTAATTAAACACCATTGATTGATTCAAATGCTATGCCGCAAAACTAATGATGGTTTTAGATTTTCAACGTTCAATTCGCATAATGAAGTAACAAAAGAAGATTTATCTGAGAGTTAAAAAATGCAACATATACCGTATCAAATTTTTCTGCGGATAACTAATGATAATGACTGACGCGAATAATTACGATGGACACGTTCCAAAGCGAAACAAATCCTATTATCTCTCTTCGACGAAGTTGTGTCTCGTCGTTCGTCCACGTGCCGGGCAAGATAAACTGTGTGTCGTGCACGCAGAAGCATTCGCACCTTGGAAACGCAGCGTACCTCTGCACCAGCCGTGGTGCGATAACGAGGAGCACGAATTCGAGAAGACAGACGACTTTGCGTTACCCGATCCTTCGTCGCGTCCGGTCATCGTGCTTGTTACCGCTGAAATGCTAATGCTTCTAATCGTTATAACTTGTCGCACGTGCGTTGCACGTGTGTCAGTCGCGACCAAGGCTTATCACGCATGGGGGGGGGGGGGGAGTACTGGAAGTGTCCTTCTTAGGGTTCCCGGTGCTCCCCCGTCCCGCTGAGGTAGACCACCCTGGAGGTTTTAGAAGGTAAAAACCCTGCATAACCTCGACACCCCTCAAGGTGGGGGGTTTGTTTCTTTTGAACATTTCCTCCACGTAAAAAAAGGCTTATCACGCATCCCCGACAGTGGGGGGCCTCGATCGAGGCGTTAGGGAGTACTGGAAATGTTCTTGGGATTCCCCGTACTCCCCCGTCCCACTGAGGTAGACCACCCTGGAGGTTTTATCAGGTAAGAGTCCTGCATAACCCCATCACCACTCAGGGTGGTGGGGTGAATTTTGAAAATTTCCTCCACATAAAAAAAAAAGGTTTATCAGGCATTCCCGGCAGTGGTGGGCCTCGATCGAGACGTTAACGGGGGGAGTACTGGAAGTGTTCTTTTTAAGTTTCCAGTGCTCCCCCGTCCCACTGAGGTAGACCACCCTGGAGGTTTTATCAGGTAAGAGTCCTGCATAACCCCATCACCACTCAGGGTGGTGGAGTTTCATTTGAACATTTCCTCCACGTAAAAAAAAGGCTTATCACGCATCCCCGGCAGTGGTGGGCCTCGATTGAGGCGTTCGCGGGGGGGGAGTACTGGAAGTGTCCGTCTTAAGATTTCCAGTGCTCCCCCGTCCCGTTGAGGTAGACCACCGTGGAGGTCTTAGCAGGTAAGAATCCTGCATAACCCCGTCACCCCTCAGGGTGGGGGGTATCTTTTGAAGATTTCCTCCACGTAAAAAAAAAAAAAAGAAAAGGCTTATCACGCACAGGTCGGTTGTTGAAGAGAGAAACACGCTTATGCAGTTTCTCGCGTGTGTATCAAATAACATACGGATCATCAGAAAAGTTGCGAACGTTGAATAAAATTTAATATGCAAAACTTACTGTCCGAATTCACCGAGAATTATAGCTCCAATTCCTAGCAAAGCTACTGCAACGAGGATGTAAGTGGAGATGCGTGTCTGCAGCCAGGAGGCTCCTACTACCTTCAGCATGGCTCATCGGTAAGCTATACACCTTGGTTACGAGAAGAGAAGAAAGCTGAAAAGCACGAATTTCGCGTTCTCAACCCATCGATTACAGAAACCTGGTCTTCTTCGGCTTCCTCAGGAGTTTCAATAACTGCTGATGCGCGCTTGTCCCGTGGTCACTGAAACGATTAAATGATTTTAATAAAATAAAGATAGATTTAAAAATAAATAAATAAATAAAGATTTGTCTTCCACGTATTTGGTATATTTTTCATGCAGTTCTTAATTTGATCTCTTCCACACAAATAAGTATACTTTAACACTAGAACTACCAACGATTAAAGTACACTTATTGGAGACAAAGAAATCACATTGAAGACGGTACAAGAAAAATACCTAATTAAATAATATAATAATGAAATACCTACAAAGGAAACAAATTTTAGCAACAATAGTGAAAATCATGATAAATTTTCAAATATGCAGGCACCACAGTAAGTTTACCACGTTTCTATGAAAAATTACAAATTGGGTCATTTTGACCCCTTTGGTAGTTCTAGTGTTAATATATGTATATTACAAATAGATATACGAAAGAAACGTCCATAAATCTAGCGTTAAGGAAGTCAACGGTGTAACCCATTGTGCGTGTTTCAACGAAAAAATAAGTTTGATTTGCCGGCAAGAACCGGTAGCGTTTGTTATCTACGAATTGTTTCACATTCCGCAGTTCATTCGTTCCTCGACGCGATCCACGGTTTGATCGACGTCGCTTGTCGTCTACTGGGCGCAAGATCAGAGCGAGGCGAAGGTTAAGATCAAATTCTCTTCTAGTACGGTATTTGGCACTCGTGATTACACACGTGAACAAACCGGTAAACCTATAAAGCACAATGCTACTATTAATACTGAGACTATACTATGAACCTGCATGCTCTAGAGAAAGATGTAGATAATAAAGATTGTTTGTCAATTACACTTTACCATGAAGCACAGTCTATCAGTCGGTTTGCTTTGCTATCTGAAAGAGCACTTCATTTTTGCTGTGGTCATTCACAGCAACATTTTTGTGCGAAGATAGATGATACCGAGAACGGAAAATCCAGTAGAATATGATATTAGAACGAAGGTCAAGACCAAAGCTCATTCACGAGTTTTACGTTGATATTAGTAATTGAATGTGCTTAATCGCTTTAATTAACGTCTACTCAATGAATGATATTTTAGCAATATTATATGTACACATTGCGCAACCGTGAAACACTTTATTTATAAGCGTTAACAAGCAAACTTGTCGTTAAGTATAACGTTAGAGTTTTGAGCGTTGCATCATGATGTTCAAAGAAAATCTATTATTTTAACAAAATTCATTATCTCATATCTTTTGTATTACACAGAATAAAAGGAGAGTACTATGAGTAAGCGTTAACATTGAAGTTCATTTTTAATACTTAGATAACATCTTTCTCAGTCATTTAGAATTAGTACTCTAATACTCGTACCAAAGAACAAACTTAATTAATTAATTTGTAATATTTCAACTACGACAACCTGTATATTTTATAGATAGAATAAAATACTTAAGAATTCCGCCAACAAACATTCATTTGCAATACTTCAATTAGGACAACCTCCATATTTTGTATGTAAAATAAAAAACTTAAGAATTCCGACAACTTTGTTCAAAAAATTATCACTTTTAAAAAATACTGTATCGCATGAAACCGTAGTGCGTGACGTTATTAATATATACTGCTAGAAGTGTTGGCACGTACAATAAACAGAATCATTGTCGTGACTATTCAATCATAGAACTACATAACAATTCTTAGAATCGAATCACAGCATTTTCTTTTAAAACAATATTAATAGCTTCACGGATTGACTTCATTTCTTTTGTTTCTTCAGTTCAATATGAATTTCTCTTTTTTGCTCCTCTCATTATGATTATTGATAAATTTCAATGATCGACATCTTCGTCGCTTGGAATCAGATCGTGGGAACTGAGCCAACTCGAGCTTTTCCATTACTGCCAAAGTTCACTTGAAATCCAACAACTATATTTGCCCAGAAGATTCTTCGCTTTTGCAAGCAACGCTATATTTACTATTTACACGCATACAACGTTACACTTGAACATTTCCATTGATAATGTTTATGATGCTTCAAACACGAGTGAATTGATTTAACGCTTTGATGCCATAGCTTCTTGTTTGGAACTCAATTGCTACAAATAACATTTTCTTACAGAATGCGATTCTGAAAACGGATAAACGTAACGATTACTTTTTACATAAAAATAAAGACATTTAAACAAAAAAAAATACTATTTGAAATTTCTTAATTATTTTTGAAAGCATATGTGTATTCTGAACCTAACAGGAAATCTAAAGTTTAGGCCAAAACAGCCAAAATTTAAATTCAATTTCAAAGTCAGACTTGGAAACTCAATATTTAACTTAATTTATACCTATTAGTTTTGGATAAATTAGATAAATATTACAAGAATGTTGTTCAAAAATAGTTTTCCTTGTGGACATTACTTAAAAATAAAGGTGATCATAAAATGAAAAGAAAGTTGAAGTAGGCCGAATAAAACCTGCTTTTCAGCACCTGAAAAGTTTTCGTTAATGCGAATATAAGTTCGTACTCTTGAAAACGAGCCAAGTTTGTAATAAAAAGCAGGTACTCCAACATTTTTATTACGCTTCCTAGATGTGTTTCTTTTCTTTATGAATATCACGAGCACGAGTCATAAACGTTGTATCGTAATTGAAACGTGATCGAATCATAAATCTATGGCACTTGTAAAACCGGAAACGAGTAGTTTTTCCATGAAGTTGGGAGTGGCGATTGAAAAAAAGATCTGCTACTCCAAATGCATACAATATTCGAGCAAATGAGGAATCTATAATAAACTCTAATCTTTCCTGTCTATTATAAATGATATATATACAGCACGAATGCAGGTGATATATCAACCTTAACAATTCTAATTAGCAATTACAAGTCCCGGTGTGCTTATAAATTTAAATTTGATCGCTAATAATATCACCTGTGCTTATGAGAATATAAATTGATACACAGTTTTGCATGGAATTTCATAATTACATGTAATTATATTCTTTTTGAAGGAGGAACAATTTTATGGAACATAATCAACGATCATTGTTGCGTTGTTTCGTCAAATTCTTTTTATTAATAACAGAATGATAATAATAGAGATTTTTTTATTAATAATAGAATGATAATATGAAAAAGTAAATCTTTCCATAATCTATTCCTACGTTACAATTTTTGCAAAATTTTAAACAATCTTTTTAAATTACAACTTTGTTTAAAATGAAAAATGTGAAGTGATACTGTATAAATTTCATTACATGTGTTGTCAAATAAAATTTTCAGCAAAGTAACTATATCTTTTTTAAATAACGTTTTAGTAATTTATAATTTAAAGCACGTTAACCGGAAATGCAACACGTGGATATGAATTGCTCGAATAAAATCAATACATAAACTTCTTCGACCTCCTTATCATCCGCCAATTATCTATCTTGAGTCATCATGGTATACTCTAATATGGGATACTAACTTGCACTTATTAAACGACCTGAATAAACATACACTACATCTAGAACTATTATAACATATTAATCCTTTTAAATTCAATATCAAAAACAGTTTGTTAAAACCCAATAATTGTGAATAAAACATAAACTGAATATACTTTAGTAGCGCAGCAAAAAGCAACTACCTGAGAAATTTCAATTATTAAACACAAGCGTGATATATTAATTTCAACTTTAAAGAATTTTACAGTAATTTTAAAAACCTCAAACAAGTACGTAACAAGCAAAATTAAAACAGTTAAGTGTATTAGAAGATATAACAAATTAAATATACTACCAAATAATTGTAACAGATATTTATAAAAATCTTGATAATGTTTGTACTAGAAGTTTCTTAGATCCAATCAATTTTGGTTGCTCTATATCTTATCAATGAAGAAATTAAGAAAGATTAATAAAATTGAATTAATAAATCTCTTTCAAAGGTGAAAATAAAATATGAATTAGATTATTAATCGTTTACTGAACTAAAAACCTTTAAACTTAATCCTCTTTTCAAAAAACTTGTAACGTAGAAAATATGAAACGAAAACGCGGCAAACGAGTTATCACCACGTGAACAGGCTCATGGCAGTACCTATGTATATTCGCTTCAAAAAAGTCTGAACCTAATAAAACTAAAGCTAATAAAGAGCAATAAAAGCAACAGCCAATATTTCTTGTAAAGAAGTCTCAAGTATATAGAGTATAATAATCCAGAATAGAAACACTCCTACAAATCGACTGTCTCAGAATATTTCCATTGGACGTACGTTCACGAGTCACTCATGTTTCCTTGTACGTATTTTTTACTCTTCGTATGAATCATTTATTCGGTCAATTATCACTTACCGTGGGTAATAGAAAGTTAGAATTGAAGCGCGTCGTACACGGGTAGAAAATCGGTCATTCGTACGGAGATTACATTCCTTTGGCGTACTTTTTTGTCGCGACTTTACGACGTGGACCAGTTGCTCCGACACTGAAGTCCAAGCGCGAGCACTCGCTGTTTCTCGACTGCCGCGGTAGATCGTCGCACAGAATTTCGAGTAGTTACACGTTCCCTTTCCACGTTCCATGCGCCAACCGGCGTCGACGGCCTCTACTGTGTCGTCACCACTGCTGGGTCGTGTTACCGTGGCGCCCTGCACACGCACTGATACACCTTGTTATCACTTTGCCTTGGATTTTCCTCGTGGGTCATTACTTTATAAACTTCTTCCGTGTTTCTGCACATTGACGCTACGTCTAAGTAAAATAATTTTCCATTAGATTTTCATTATCACCTCTAAAGCGAAAACTTTCTTTTAACACAAGATTTCTATTTCTAGTTTGTTAATGTAAACGTGTAAAGATTAAAATGGAATACAGTACAAATTGCTAATGTAATGTTTTAACTCAATATTTTTACAGCTAATTTAAATAATGTATAAATGTAATACTATACTATTACTGATTTCATTGGTTTAACAGTCCTTTCGCAATTTGGAAGATAAAGAGGTAATATAATACAGTTTAGCTCTAAATAAATAGGATGACATCGTTGGATGATTTTTGAGAGTATACCATATATCAATGATAAAATAAGTTGAATGTAGAATAAAACATTCTTACAAACCGTTCGGTTGATGTAACGTAAAGAAGTTTTTTAAATTTTACTTGTATTTTACCAAAAATCATTTATATATACAATTTTTCATTTCTTTCAAATGGAATTATTCTTGCAATCATTTTTTATTTGTAACTTATACCTTTGGAAATTTTAAGTGCCCGTATTGTTACAGTAATATATTTCCTGAAAAATAAAGAAGATTGCTTTTATTTAAGCGGCAGAAAGATCAAACTCATAATTACAAACAGAATATAGAATAAATTACTTTTATATAATACTGCAAATAACTACTTGGCTAATACACAATGCTTTACAAAGAACGTCGTCACTGTTGAAACTTAATGAGTTTTAATTGAACTCATTGAAAATTTCAACTGCTCAGCAACTGTGACTGGCCGAATAAAGGCATAGATGCACTCTGTTTAATTGCATTACGCAAGGAATGATGCTAATCGCTTACAATTAATTCCTTATTTGTCACATAAGCGGAATCCAGAACAGAGCATTCCAACATTATTAGTAGATGAGCAACAATTATAGCCGGATTATAAACAAAAAAGAAATTAACAATAGTGTATGTAATAGCAACAGACATTCGTGCAGAGTTTTACATATGTTACATCAAGATTGGTACTTTCCGGCAAGTTTTCTTTTTATTTAAATTATTTCATACTTTTTATTTCAGTTAATCGTATATTCTTTTCTTATTTCTTTTATTTTTTACAAAATAGTATAAATTGAATGAATGTAAACTATCTTAATGAGTGTAAAAAATTTCACATGTCATGCGTTTACTTGAAGATGTATCCTTAGAAATATGTACTTGAAACACTTAATCCGTTTACTACACTATGTGCGAGGAGTCGTCAACCTTTCATCATTCGGCGACTATATTTGACCTTCGACTTGAGAAACTGTATTCTACACTCACGCTTTTATCACTATTGTAAATTTACTTATAATTAGCACCTTACCTGCTACTGTGTGACGGGGCCAGTTCTCATCGTTTTGTGAATTTTCTTTTTCTGTTTCGTTTGCACAATAAAAAATTGTTGAGTCTAAAAATTCTGCGTTCACTCTCTGAAAAATATGATACTCCGTGAAATATGATAGTACAATTAGTCACGCAATTTTTAATAAGTTAGAGATTGTACAGGTTTGTACGACGGTGCTTGTGAAAATGCTTGCTATCAGTTTAACAAGGCAATTGCGTAATATGAGAATCTAGACGCCTCTAGCAGTCTGAAGCGATTAAAATTTTCAATTAAGTTCAATCCAGTCTCATCTACTTTCAGAAGTTATTGGCTCCTTTTCGATCATAGGTACTGCTTCCATGAAAAACCTGAAAATATCGTTTGCATTACCAGAAAAATAATTTTTCAAAAATAAATAAATAATCTATTAAATTCTATACCGAGAATTTATGATTCATTACTATTCTGTAATATTATACAATCAGCGGTTAATATCAAGTAAAATGATCTGTAAATATACTTGAAATAAATCACCTGTTTAAATGATATTTTTACTTGGAAAAGATCATCTTTCAATACTACTAATAAATTCATTAATATATTCAACAAAATGAATGTTTTAAGTAAAAAATATTTCTGATGATTACTCCAGTTTCAATAAGCAAACTATACTTTATTAACTGGGTATTAAAAATCTTGTATTAAAGAAATATGAAATCCTTTCTTTTCTACTGAAGTTAATTTTTGAATTATAAAGGTATATTTATGCTTGCAAAGATCTAAACTAGTTTATCGAAATTAATTTTGCTCTGATGGTTTTAAAGTCCAAGACAAAACAGTTTTGAATTACAGAACAATGTAGTTAATAAACTATATATATACATATATTTGTATATACGTATATATTTGTATATATAGTGTATACGAATTATAATTAAAAAAGAGAAAAATTTCAAATTTCAGAAAAAGTGACATCTTTTTCTCTGCTTTACAATTTGTATAGTTAACATTGGTCCATGATGAGGCAGAAATTATCCGGGATCTAAGGTATTTGACAAGATCATCTACCTGATGGTCTGTATATTTGTGAATCCGTGAGAGCCACCGGACCGTCATGTTTCACACGACCGACCCGTTGACCAAGAAAAGGATCGATGCATTCATTGATTCAAAGGGACGAAGGTTGTCTGACTCCTCCTTTTCTTGAAAGAGAACTGGTGTACTATAATTCACTACCTGTCCAGTAGGTTTCAAAGGATTCTAGCTTCCAAGAAGAACAAGAATAAAACTAATCAGTATAAGAATAAGAACTCAGTAATCATGTTTAATGATCTCAAAAATTAAAGATATTTTTCTTAGTAGTTATAATAAAGATTAGTAAGAGCTGTAATAACGCTCATTAACTGCATTAAAATTAGTAACAATATAAGTTTTTTTTAGAAGGAATAGCTGCAGACTTAATTCTTTGTTCCTCAATAATTTACATAAACTTTATCGCGTATTTAAAAATCTATTATTGAACAACCAAAGTACTAATGTTTACAGTAACGTGATGGTATGTACTCTTTTTCTAAGTCTGTAATAATATTCATCACGTTTCCATTATCGCAGTTATTTATATTCAAAGCAGAGAACTCAAAGAAACAACATACCGTATGAGTTAAGTATAACAGTAAAAGTGCATAATATCAGTTTAATAAATTATCCAGTCGTTTTCATATTTTAAGCATTTCGTTAGGCAGTTTCACAATAATTAATTTAATACCAGAATGAAAAAATAGCGAAAAGCAACGATGTTCGTAGCGAATCATATAAAAAATCAATCTTTATATCGATGTTAGGTGACCTAGACTATTCCTTCCTATTCAAATAAAGTCTTTTGCGAAAATTGTTCTGATAATAAGAGCAGTGGAATTTCTTGATTACGGTTGAAAGGAGAAGCACGCGCCGCGACTGGAATGCAATATACGCCCTCTGGTATTCGATTATCAAGATGTTTTCTCGAAGTTTAGGCGTTTTTCTTTCTCCCTACAAAATTCGACCGACGATGCGAATATCTTGAGGTATTTCGATTAGATGTACTTTTTTTTACCTACGCAGAGAGATCGTATATAAATTAATTAAATGAAAAAAATATATATTTATATATTACTATATTCATGTGTTACATGTTTTAAAATTAAAAATGTTCTGTGTTTAGAAATTTTGCTATGAAAATATTGTAATAGTTTGAACTTTTATATCAGTTTACAATCTCGATCGACGTAATTTTCTGTTTATTGAAAATCGATAGCTTCTGTAACCTACTTCCAGACGAATAAGATTTTAGGAAGATGAATGTAATAAGGAAGATTAAACTGGTATAATTTGAACAAGAATATAGAGTTAGAATGATGAAAAATTAACTAAAAGTCAAATATTACCTTGTTATTTAAAATTAATGTTATAAGACTTGGTGTTCTTATCTTGTATAGATTGGAATAAAATCTCTTCTATTTAAAAAGTATTTTAGACTTCAAATTCATATTCTTTATAGAATTGTAATAATAATTATATACAGCTTTATTTACATCACCTTTTATTCTGTATATTAATAAATTATACTTCAATGTTGTAGCTCCCTTACAACGTACGAATATAAGTTCGAAGCAATATTCATTTCTGCGCATGCGCATCTACTGTAACTTTTATAAATGTCAAATATTAAATATTAAAATAAACAAATAATTTATATATCTTTTCTTTTATCTCAATTTACATTATTTTAGTAGTTGGAAACTATTATGTTTTTATTTGACATTTAAAAAAAATTAAAACAGCAATATTCGAGCATCGTGCTTATGCGCATGCGCACCGCAAAGGATCGGCGGCAAAGTAATAGCATACGAAGTCTTCGTCCTTTCAAATCATCTAGAACCCCTTAGTAGAAATTAACGAGAGGGTAACGGAACACGGAAATGCCAGTGAAGCTGGCTTAAAATAAAGAATATATCTTTTAACACTTCATAAACCATAGTTTAAGAATAAGTGTATTTTGAAATAGAAGAATCAATATTTCTAAACTCCAATATGTTTTCAAAGATTTGTCTACTAATGTTGCTTTCAATTTTAAAAGATGGAATGTGTTTGTCTTGGCATAATCATCATCAAACTAGTGAAGAGAATTCAGAGAAAAAAGATGTTCATACACTTCCACTTGGTTCGGAAGCTACTTTTCATTGGAGGTATATTAAACAATGTTACCACGTAACGTAACAGAAAGTTATGTAAAATAACGTTTCTTCATTTTTAGGGTTGATTTCATGACTGAAATGATAATTGTAGAAGTTCACTATGTTGGTGCGGACAAAACTTGGTTTGCCATTGGTTTCTCAGATTACGGAGAGCTAAAGCCTGCCGATTATTGTGTTTTGTGGATCGATTGGCACCGTCAAGTCCAATTACAAGTATTTAAAATATATATTTTTAACGTTCGATTAAATGTAACGTATTTAAAACATATTACATCGCAATTTCAGGATGCATGGGCGGACGTACAAGGACAATTAAATTTGGACGAGCAGCAAGATTGTGAAAATTTTGAATGGAAGCGAAGAGGAAACATAACGAAGTTTACCTTTTCGAGGAAGTTTGATACTTGCGATGAAAGTGACTATATAATGGAGGTTTGTGGCAATAATTTTTGAATGAATCGGTTAACTATAATTTTTCCGTAATAAAGAAAGTATTTACAAACTTCAAGAGAGGTACCACGCATTTAGTATGGCTCAAAGGTTTAGGACCACTGTCGTCTTTGGCTGGCTTACAAGTATCAGACGCAGAAGCTTCCGGTATGTCCAGAACAGAATTGATCAGAGTCCTTCACGAGAAGCCAATATTTCCTTCGAATAGCTGGCAATTAGAAATGTTAGCTGACCGTGTAAAAGTGCCGAACAAGGAAACAACGTACTGGTGCCGCGTGCAAAAATTACCACCCGTTTTGTCTCAAAAGTGAGTCAATCGGATTTTAATAAAAGCTCAATGCGATTAATAATTTGTTATCGAACTATCGTCTCCAGGCACCATATCCTTCAATTTGGCCCGGTCATACAAGCTGGTAACGAACACTTAGTTCATCATATGGAAGTTTTCCATTGTGCTGGACCGGTAGATCTTGAAGTTCCCATGTACGACGGTCCCTGCGATGGAGCTGATAGACCAGAGAAAACTCAAGTATGTCAACCTTCTTAAACGCGATAATCATTCAACTGTAATACTTTTATCATTAACTAAATTATCAATAGATTTACGGACATATCTTGTATATCTACTTTTAATATTCATATATTAGGGAATAGGTGTACATAAAAAAAAATTTGGAATTGTGAAACTGAGGGGGAAATAGATTTTGGGTGTATCTGAATCGCTCCATTAATAAAACTCAGCAAAAATTGCTAAGAATAATAGTAATTATTTTAGTAAGTTTGACTCATGAAGTAAACCTAGTGTTAAGTATGTATTTCTTGAGTTTAATTAACTTTTTCCTCCTAATTATTTCTTAATTAATTAATTAATTAATTCTTAACTTTTTATTGAAATCATTTATACACTTTTAAGCAAATTTAATATGTTGTTGATCAGTTTTAGGTGATCCTTACTCATACCATTCATAAGAAACTATTTCTTTGTGAATCGTTTTTTATATTTATTCCATTTTTATCTCTTTTTAGATATGTAAAAAGGTGTTAGCAGCATGGGCAATGGGAGCTGATGCTTTCATTTACCCAGAGGAGGCTGGTCTTTCTATTGGTGGTCAACATTTTAATCCTTACGTTATGCTCGAGGTTCACTATAACAATCCTGAGCTACAGGACAGGAACATCGACTCCTCGGGAATTCGTTTTATCCTTACCAAGAGTCTCCGGAAGTACGATGCCGGTGTGATTGAATTAGGTTTAGAATACACGGATAAAATGGCAATTCCCCCACAACAGGTAGCGAATCACTGAATTTTATTTAAAATATTTATTATTATGTTGCATAATTAAAATTATCGCAGGAAGAGTTCACCTTATCAGGACACTGTATACAAGAATGCACAGGTGTCGGTCTTCCACAACGCGGTATTCATATTTTTGCATCCCAGCTTCATACGCACTTAACAGGCATAAAAGTGATTACTCGTCACGTTAGAGATGGAGAGGAACTGCCCCTATTGAATCACGATAATCATTATTCTACTCACTTTCAAGAAATTCGACTCCTACCGAAACCTGTTACTGTTTTACCTGTACGAATTCAAATCTTATACTTCATGTGTTTTATATTCTATTCTATTACAGATAAAGAGATTCTTTTGTGAATGAATTACAGGGAGATTCGTTGATAACAACTTGCACGTATAACACGATGGATAGGAAAAACATTACTCTCGGTGGATTCGCCATTTCTGATGAAATGTGTGTGAATTATATTCACTATTATCCTAATGCTCGATTAGAGGTATATAATGCTAAGATTTCTTTGTAAGAAACTATAAAATGACGAAACAATTTTTTCACAGGTATGCAAAAGTGCTATTAGCGACGATGCTCTTAGAACTTACTTTCGATACATGAAAGAATGGGAAAACCAACCGACTAGTGTCGATAATGCTATCTCTTCAAACTATAAGGGTATCGAGTGGACCAAAGTTCGTGTACAAGCTCTCCATGATTTATATGAAGCTGCTCCATTAGGTTGTAGTTTTTCAATCTATGTTTATTTAAAAAAAAAAATTCTGATTTTATAATTCTCATTTTAATACTTACATTTTAATGAGGAGATCTCCCATGTTTTCCTCAACGTAGGGCTGCCACTGATTCTATTTACTTTTGTTATTAGTTAGTCTTGAACTAATGTTTACAATTCATCGAATGCATTTTCTGTTTTTTCAAAGTACAATTTTTAATCAATTAAATTAAGTCAGGAAATAGAATGAAAGGGAGCGCTTTGTTGAGGAAAAGATGGGGAATCTCCCCGTTTGGTTGGCTGACTGTTAATTGTAAAATTTAACCGTATCTAATCCGATAAATAATTAAATAAATCATATTTGATCAGGAATGCAATGCAATGGGTCGGATGGATCTCGACTTCCTGGACTATGGAACAACATAGCGGCTACGCCGGTTAAACTACCCTTACCTCCGCCAGCTCGTAGTTGTCCAGATTCGTCGATCAAGCAAGAAATAATAAATTCCATGTAAAGCTCATTAAATATTACACAGTGTTATCTATTTTCGAAAACATTAACGGAATATACATTAATGAAATATAAACGAAATATATTGAAACGTAATCTATAATAGATTTACAGTAGTTTTTACCAGGTTACAAATAAAACACTTCGTCATGTATTATTCAACACTTTCATCGATTTGTCTGCAATATATTCTTTTAAGATCGTTTCATTCAATTCCACCGTTTTAAAGCAAATACAATTCTCCAAAATAAATTAACAGCTTGGGTTACGATACAATGTGATTAAATTTAAAATACTTTATGTAAACAAGACGGAAATAAAGAAAACTAAGGCTATAAAAAATATATATATATATCCTGGGGAAACGATAAACATTATCGATGTAAAAGTTTATAAACCTCCAGTATATTTATGCGTTTTAAGGGTTTCTTTTTGGCAGTACATCGTCTTGCTGCGGATAAGCTAGCTTAATAAATTGTTCATTAACAAATACTTGTTCTATAAAAAATCGGTAATCGTAAAATGTGGAATAATAAAAATAATAATAATAATAATAATTAATCCATAATAATATTATGAATAATAATAAATTGCAATAGTGGAAACTTTGTCTTTACACGTTTTACGAATGTACAAAAGAGTGAGACGCGTCTTAACGTTAAATGCGATATAAAAATTAAAGATATTCAATTATTTACGATATAATACACATGAGCGAGTTATACATACATACGTACACACACACGCGTGCGCACGTCGAAATCACGTACACGATAGTTGTCTTGTTCACTCATTAAACGCAAACATCACTTTCGAAAAAGTATCGTGACGTGATTTTTTAATTTTCTTCTTTGTATCTTCTTTTCCTTTTTTATTCTCTTTTTTCTTTGTTTCACCTAATTCTTATGCACATTTCCACTTTTTTTTATCGAACACTCGTCAGACTGGTCTCTTGACCTTGATTATACAGTAGCGCATATACGTCCTAGCATGTAATACAGAATTCTATCGAGTATTAAATTTGTACTGCCAAATGCTTTTTTTTTTATTTCAACCCTTTGAAGCATACGTTTCTAGAAAATGTGTCATCTGATTCTTCCCTTTTCACAGAGAGAATTATTCTAAAGTTATGATAAATATAAGGACATACGGTAGATTAATTGTATTATGTAATATTAGAAAAATATCGTTAGGTAGTAAAATGATATAGATTTCTAGTAACTAACACAAAATTTCATTCTTTTTTGTTATTTGTACACGTGGTTGCTTTAATCCGTAATATTTCAAAGGGTTAATTATAGTTTTCTATTGAAGGTATGAGAGAGAATCTTTCTCTTTGGTGTTTAATTAAGCTGTATATAGACTTGACAAATATTAATAAAAGTGAAATTAAGAAAATAGTTGCTGTAAGAATTCGACCAAAACGGTTTTTGTGTTTTACCAATAACTTGGCAGAGGAATGTTTATACGTATATGTGTAATAAAATATGTTATTTTAGAACTGCATGTTTATGAATAATTAAAGATTCTGAAGGTCATGCTTATGATTATTTAACAGGTCTAATCACAGCTTAAATGATGAAAATTTGATCTTGAGTTATTTTGTAATATTCCTTATAAAAATTCGAGAGCGTAGATTTTTCTAAAAATATTCATCTAAAGAATAAAATTTGCCAACAAACAAGGCTTTTGCAAAGAACACAAATGTTAAGTGGCAAAATGGAATACAGCCAATGTATTTTGCATACATTATTAAAAGCTTCGATTCGCACATCTTGAAAAAATGTGCTTCCTGAAATATTTAGGAACGTGATTCTTTTGAATACGTGGACATTCATGTGGACATATGCGTAAAAAAATTTAGATTCTCTACTAGGAACACGCCCCATTGGAAAAAGTACTTATTTTCTAAAGCATGGATGTATTAACGACCGGACTTCCGTATTTATGCTTCTCTTTCTCTCTAACTTGCTCGCTTCTCTCTCATAGGAGAAATTTTTCCTTCAACACAGCTTTTCCTTTTCTGAAAAATGTTTTACGTGCAATCATCACGTAACAAGAGATCGTAGCTAGGACTTCGCGGGTATATAAGTATAAAATATATATTAAGGAGCTTAAAGTACAGCACGTGTACTTAAGTCCACTTTGCTACATTATTTGTATGCGTACCAATATAAGAGGAATTTCATCGATTCAAGGTTTCCGTCAAAGCCTGTCTACTTATGCGTCTAATTCAGCGTTGTATAAACGATACGTCACAAAACTAATAAAATATATATATATATTATAAAAAATTGTTAATTATACATTATAGCGTGAGTTGCTGCGAACCTAATCTCCAGTAAGACTTGCAAAAAGCAGCTGACGCTATGATGTATCAACAAGAACCTCTCGACTAGAGTGACTGATTGTTCTGTTGCACATGTATCTGCAAGAAACAGTATAATATACCGGCCTGTGCCATCACGTCAACGGTACCCGCAGCTAATGGGTCTCGACTTTTCGCATCGGATCGCGAATTTGTGCCAGGACGCAGGAGCGTCGGTCCAAACACTGTCGCTAAGTTGTGCAAGGACATTTTATTTTGAGCCTCATGTTTATTAACTCGTATCAAATGAGCGAGTAGAAAGTCGATAACCGCCTTGTTTACGAGTGGCAGACTTTCATACACTCTTCTGAGAGCAGCACCTTTTGACAATTCGCCGGTTTGGAAAGCTTCTAAAAATGCTGGATAAAGAGCATCTGTAAAGAGTGCTTCTGGCATTTCACGGAGATACAATTTTAGCACACCCGTTACAGAATGGACATCAACCTAATTTTAAGAATATAAATTAACATTAACACAAAATTAATACTGCATACAATTCTTTAAATGAGGAATTTTAAAACAGAAATTGTATTCTACTGTATTGTATAATAAATACCTCTTTAAGTAATTGTTCTGCTTCGTACGAATTACTTTCGAATGATTTACGCAACTTCGTTAAATCGGAAGCAGAACCAGAAACACGATACAATCCCACTTCTCCGACTCCTCTCCTTTCCACCTCCCTCACACATGCTGTTATTATAAAAGGAACGTCGCGTTTTTCGCGTCTATGAAAGAAATATAATTATCCAGATTTTCTGCATTAAAGAGATTTAGATAATATTTCATCTAAAAGTTATGAAACATACTTGCACACTTGTTGAATTTTAGCTCCAAATAGACCTTGAGGTTTAGCAGACGGTACTCTTCTTAACGTTACTTCACTTGGAACAAAACGAAGAGCCACATCTAACGTAGCTGGACCTAAATTTAATGAACTTTCTACTTGATCCGACTGAAGCCAAGATCTGCTCAATCTTTGTACGCATTTTCCTCGCAATACAGAACGTGTTCCACATTCTTCATACAATAAAATTCGAACATTCTGACTTCCCTCTAATTCCACAACAAATGTTTCACCTTTAACAATAAGGAGAAGTTAAAAATAATTAAGTAAAAAATTTAACCTACGATCTATTTTACATTCATACAAAATCTTACCCCAAGTTGGAGCCTGGCCTCTCGCAACGCGACTCTTTGCTCGTTTAAAATAGTGTCCATAACTGTCAACTTCCACGATAATGTACAAATCTCCTACTCTATCTAAACCTGGGGGTGTCAAACCAAGTAATGTTAAATGGAGATCACCCAGTAACAAACTTTCATCGCGTCCTGATCTCAGCAAATAGCTGCCCATGTCTGTTTGAAGATAAGTACGACAAGCAGTAACCCAAGCTTGTAACTCATACATTGATAACGGTAATGGTCCCGGAGGTTGTCCACCCTAAAAAATTATCATCCATCATTTGTTTTCACTTAATTGAAATTATTTGATAATTTTCTTAAACATTTCGTTACTCGTATCCTCGTGTTGGATTTAAATACAATATATTATTAAATATTTTTACATTATTTATTTATTTATTCAAAATCTATAAATTACGCACCTTTGACTTATCTAGGTACATATGGGAACGCATTACCTGTTGCAATGCCTCCACTGCTTCAACCCACTGAGAACGTTCAAATTCACTGGATAAAAAGAATGTGTATAAATTTTGTACTCGATGTTGACTTTTATGCGCAACGCGTAATACTAAATTTGGGGATGCTAATACTAATTGAGCTTCAAGCTCAGCAAGCTTCTTTCTATTCTTTTCTGAACCTCTACCACCAAGTCTTATTCGTTTCTCATCATTCCGTTCTTCCCATAAAATCTGATCACGTACTGTACATGCTTGTGACCTATATAAATATTCACAGGTAAAATTTTCACACTATGTACCATTAATAACAAATAACAAAATTTTACATGTACCTCAAAGCTACAACATTAGCTGGACTAGTCTCACGCGGTTCAACGCCGTCTTCAGTCACTACTGCCTCCGCCACTGGTACATACCACTTTAACTCAAATGTAAATTTATCTCTACCAGAAGCTTTATATTTTGCACAAGCAATTACATCGTTAAAAAGAAAAAGATGTCGCAACTTTCTATGACCATCGGACAATTCTACCACAAACGAGTTTTTCACTAATCTTCGTTGTGCTCTATCATGACTCTAAAAGCAATAAGGAATTACTTAATACTATTGTGAACTAAATTAGTAGTAAGCTATGGTTATTCCTTGCTTACCGGAAATAATGATTTTGTTTGAATAATATTAAATTCATCTAGGAAGTGTCTAGTCATTGCAAGAGCTTCTGAAAGTGGTGCATGATCTGCATGATCCTCTGGTGTATGCTTAAGAAGATCCTACAATTAATTGAGGCAAAATTATCAATGCGGACTTACGATAAGATAAAATTTATGAAGTACATTTCCACATCATTTTATCAACTTATCATCGTTTTATCAATGATATATTTCTATATCTATATATGGTTAACTAATATAACAAACACATCGATACCGTGATACTTACATGCAATACTAGTGCATTTTTTTGTACCCTAGCTACAGGCTTATGCAGAAGATCTTCAAGAGATAAACCAGGACCTTTGGGGAATCCTCCAAGTTTTATATCCCTTGTAATTTTACCAAATTGAGTAGAATGCGCAGAACATCTTCGTACGGTATCAGTAGCGCGAGCATAATTATGTAAAAAAGCTCCATATAATCCTATGTTGCTGGCCATTATCTTAATATTCATAATTCACGATAGATTATTAATAAATGTGCATAATAATTTTCTTAATATTAATAAACTTAATTCTTACTTTAAATTGTTCACCTATAGTAGTTTTACTATCCCACTTTTCCAATTTCTTTCTAAGACCATCCAAAAATGTTTGATGCAATGCATGTAATTCAGGAATCTTATAAAACATCGTACCAAACTCATCTTCAGAAATAACAGGTTGAGATGTTGTTAATGTAGCTCTGATTGCCTTCATATACTAAAAATAACTACTTTTAGTAAAAATAATAATGCATATACACATTTAAAATAGCAGATAGGTTACATACTAGCAACATTACGTTTAGACACTCGACATAAATAGTTTCACTGTCTACTACCGAATTTATGATACATTTAATCATAGACGTTCTATCATCTTCACGATCTTTGTTTTTCTCTTGTCGGCGAGGAGTAGTTGGTGTTGGTGATTCTAAACTACCTTCGCTTAGACTTAAAGGTTCCGCATCGCTACTACCAGTTTCATTATCGGTACTAAGAGCACGTAATAAAATCGGTGGCGCAGGACTTGCACCCTCTTCATCTTCACTATCCATTGCCGTTCTATGTCTACAAATAAACGAATATTAATAACACTTACTTATATGTTATATAATATTAAAATCAAAAGAATGTATATTTAAATAACCTACTGAATAAAATAATCAATGTTAACATAGTTGCTTTGATTCCCTGGTGAATCTGGTAGGGAAGGTGGTCTTCTTGGCGGTGCTCTACTGCCATTATTGTTTCCAACAGGTGGAACACGAGCATCTATATATACATACTCTCCTGTTTGATCTAAAGCTACAGAATCATAATAAGGTTCTTCCTCTGATGCCTCAGCATCACCATCCTCTCCATCTTCATTAACTGTATTTTCCAACTCTGCTTATCAAACACAAATATAAAACATAAATAAATTGAACAAAATTACAGAAAAAAAGAATTAAAAAATAAAAAAACCTTTCTCATCTTCCTCCTTGAGAGATTCTTCATGTTTATCTTTCTTTGAGCTTCCAGTCACTTCAATCACAGTGACATAATTACTTGGCACATCTGGATCACTGTTTCTTCTAAGTTCAGGCACTTTATCAGGACTCCTTGGTATCTCACTTTTGGGTCTTTTACTTGTACTAAGAGTAGAGCTTAATTCAGAAACACATTTGTCCTGAAATTTACTTATATCTTCACGTGCAGGAAGAGGTGGAGCTGATGATTCTACATGCTGAACTTGGGATGAACTTATAGAATCTGGCAAATTCTCTGTTATTTGACAACTGTGCTGATTTTGAGATTCTGTAGTCTGCTGTTTTTCAGGACTGGTTGCAGTACTGCTATTTGCTAACTGCTTGTGACGTTCAACGTCAGCCAATAATCTCTCTAAATATTCCACATAAAACTCTTCTTTTTCAAGTTCTTCTCTCAAAGCAGTTACCTATAAAAATAATAATTTCTTTAATCATTTTTATATAGCTACACTGATAAACATAAGTAATATAAATACATCTCTCCAGTGTATGATAAAACTAAGATAAGCAGTAAATGATGATTCAGTAATGGTAAACTAAGTAAGGAAGTTTAACAATGTTTTATATAACTAATAATTTTTAATAAAATTGGATAAGTATATTCAATGACTTAATTTCCTTTCTACATATAAAATATATGAATATACAAAAATTGTTTACAATATTATAAAATAAAAAAATTTTTAATTAAATTTAAATCAATATAATTAATATAAATTCATCTATTCCACATTAAATATAACCACAATTAAATACGAATAAAGTTAATTTCTCAATTAAGTAAGAAATTAATATGATGACTCATAGGATAGTTCTCAATGCTTCAGCAAAGAGGAAAGTTTTATATAAGAGACTAAAAGAAGTATTGTTGCACAAATTTCTTAGAAAAAAGTTTCAGCAAATTTTCTAACAAAATACCTATGACATAATCTAATTTATAAATCTAATAAATATCGAAATAATAGGTATTATGAGTATTAATAGTGTGTTAATAAAAACATGTTAAGAGTGTTAATAAAAAAGTATAACATTTTTAAAGGGTTGATTTCATATATCAAAACAATGAAAAAGTATCACATATATAAATGTCGCTTAATTTTTAAGTTATAAGAAATTTAATTTTCGGTAAAATAGGCAGAGAAAACGCCTGTAGGATAGCAAACCCGCGGTACTGCAGTAAACGTTCGTAGTATTATTCGGCAAGGGGGTCCTCTTTCAACGAAAAATTTCAACTTTACAACATGAATAACTCTCCTGCTCTGATTGGTATATGTATTTACTTATCTATCTAAAACTTAAAAAAATACATCATCCTAAAAATATTTCGTTTAAGGACCCTCTTACCGAATAACATTATAATCGTTTAAAAGGAATTGTCTGACAATGAGATGCTCTGTAAGTAGGTCAATCGCGTACGAATACAACGGGGTTGCTATTCTACAGGCGTTTTCCCTGACTATTTTACTAAAAATTAAATTGCTTATAACTTGAAAAATAACCCTTATCCAACATTTGTGTGTATGAACATTTTTCATTGTTTTAATGTGTAGAGTTGACTATATAAAAATGTTCTATTTTTTTATTAATACTTTGTACATCCATTATTAATTTATTCTAATTGTTACCGAGGAATTAGAATATGCTTATTATTAATCATAAGTGAAATATATATCATTTACAAAAGAAAAGCTTCTGCAATAAGCTGTTTAATTAAAAACAAAATACTCATAAAAATATCTCATAATATTCCATGTGTTCAACACTCTTAATGTATGTACATTAGAATAAAACAATTCACAGTAAAAATTCTATTCTTATAAATTCTGAAAACTCTGTTTGAGCAAATCCTTTGTCATGGTAATTAGAAGATAAGAATACGATTTCTGATTGGGCTCTCACCTTCTGTTTATGCTTGACTAGGTTGGCCCTGACGTCTTCTTCCCAGGCTGCCGGTAAGGCGCTGTCCGGGAATCTTTGTACCCAGACACGCTGGAAATCTCCAAAAACGCTCATTACTTCACCCCAGGCTGTTTAAAGGGAGGACTCCTCGGGGACGATGACGATTTCGAACACAATTTAGGCCGCTGTGTACATTGCACGGGCGCGGCGGTCACGGCTCTCACCTGAATTGGCCAGATTATGATCTCGTTTCGAGACAGAGAATCCACTGAGACAGACGTGCCACCGTAACGAGGCATAAGTCGTTCGTTTCGTTCGCAAATGATTTTCCTTCCTGGTACACTGATTGAACCTATAGCCAAGATTCAACGAAACGAGCGTCATACGGCCACTGTCATCTTGTCCACATCTCCTGCGTAGCTCACGATCCGATCCTCATACCCTCTCCTATCATTTGACGCGTTTGCTATACTTGATTCACGAACACTTAGCAGGTGCATTTCACGATGCACATACGCAAAATAGAAATTCGGATTTCTTATGAAATGTAGCTAAATTTTTGTTCGATTTAGTTATTATACAATGACGAATAAACTTTTAAATGTCAATTTTTCATTTCATTAAATTTAAAATACGAAGTAAAATTATAAAATATAAGCGATAGATTTCATATTTAAAATAAAACAAGCCAAAAATACTTAATCTTTCTGTATATTATATATTTGCTAACTCTGTTGAAATTGTTACAACGCCACAGTGTGCGCATTTTAAATTAAAATCAAACAGCGGGATATTTAAAAATACAATTTTGTAACATGATTAATTAATTTTATTAACAGAACTATAAGTTTAAACATTAAATTTTCTTCATATATATTATATAACCATTGAATATCCGTAGTTTGAATGTACAAAATTATTAATTAAAGTGAATTTTTTTTTAACTTACTTTTGTGAGTTACTGTACCGGTGTAGCTGTCAATCTCGTAGACAGCACAATTTAGAGGTTATGTTTCTTTTAAAAATCTAATGAATTTTTGTTAATTAAACCATTTATCTGTAGAAATGTCAACCGTAAACGAAAGACAAAGTGATCCAGTAATCAAGGAGTTATTAAAACACATAAAATCCGAATCGAAAAGTGGAATTTTATCATGTTTAACAAGACTTAAAAACGATTCGAAATACTATAAGCAATTTATCAAAGATGGAGGATTAGGCATTTTAGTGAATTTACTTCATCATCATAGTATACAAATATTGAATATTACTTTAAGTATTTTAGCAAATGCTTGTTTGAATCCTGATTCAAGGGAAAAGGTATATTTATTTTTATATGTATGTAAAGTTAATTGATTGACTTCATCTATCATACTTTTTATACTGATTATTCATAATACTGTTTATCCAGATTAAAGGGTCTAAAATAGCAAATAGAGTAATTTCTATAATAAAGCATATCAAATTAGGAAATAGTATACACTGCCGAGCTTGTAGACTGATTGGAAATTTATCTGAATGTGAATGGCATGCAAAATCATTATGTGAAGCTGGAGTAATTCGAGCCTTAGGTGATCTTTTACAATTGGATATAAATATGCAAAGTTATCTAATGGGTGTTAGGGCTATAAGGTATTTATCAAAATATTTTGGACATTTTTATATCAATCAGTATTTTTTATCAACTGGCAAATTTGTTCTATAGGAATATTTGGAGTATGCATGAAGGTAGTAGAGAAGAAATTTTAGAAGCTGGAATAATATGTAGAATTACAGGTTTATTAGTATCTGCAAGGGAACAATCAGAAACAGATACAAAATATTCAGAATTAATAGAAACCTGTTTAAAAGCCATCTGTGCTTTTTTGTCCACGTTAGATCCCAGAGTTGGGGAACAAGTCAGAGGAGAGAAAGATATGCAAGGCTACAAATGTATTATCCAATCCTGTGGTGTGAATAATAAACTGGCAATTAAATGTCTATACAATCTTTGCCAAATTGCAGAGTGTCGTCCTATTCTAGGAAATTCTGGTGCTATTGAAACTCTAATTGCTCTTATCAAAGATCGTTTGGAATTATCTAAGGAGACACTAGTTAGTTTATGCCTGTTTTGTAGAGAAGCTGTAAATCGTGCAAGAATTAGAATGGGATATGGCTTAGAATTAATATTATCTTTATTAAAAGATTCTGAAAATGAGAAATATCATCCCATGTTATTGCATGCTCTGGCACAATTCGTTTATGACGATCCAAGTATAGTGATTATGGTGAAGAATGGTTTGCTTGATGTTTTAGTTAACAGATTAAAAAAAATGGTAACTGAAACAATATCCAATGAAGAGAATAATATTTCAAAAAAAAGGGGAAGTGATTCTCCTCCTAGTAAACAACCAGAGTTGAAATATAATAAAACAAATTTAGGACGGTATGTTTACAATATTATTTTTAATTCACTATCTTATGAAACATAAAATTATACATTTTTTATTTACAGATTTAGTTCGGATTATTATCAAGATGATTGGAGTCCAGGTAGTGCTACTAGTATTTCTTCTTCACCCCCTAGCACACCACCATTACCTTTTTATGATTCTATTGAAAGCGATGAAAATACCGAGGACAATTATAGTCCAGTTTGTAGCGATACCGAAATGATGGAAAATGAAGATGGTAAATTAGTTTATGTATTTTATTAGACTAATAGATTAGTTAGATTAGTTCAAGTTCTTTTTGTTCCTTTTAGAGCCACATGAAGTAGAATCATTGAAAAGTTGTAAATCGATAACTAAAGATTTAGAGGAGTGTCAGAATTCAGAAAAGGAAAAATCAAATATCTGGGAATATGCAAATGTGTGGACATTAGTATTATTAAGTCGACTGAGCCATTCAAACGATCCAATTGATCGATTAGCTGAGCCTATGACTATTGAAGCTTTATCAGCTTACATTAGGCACGCTAAAAATCCAAGAGCATCTAGAATTTTAACTAGAATCATAAGGTTAATAAGTGCAAACTTATCTAATCACTATATTAAAATATGACTGTGGTAGAAACTTACATTATTTAACAAAAATTTATTTTATATAGGAATGGAGCATATTTGATGCCGTTACTAAAGCAAGGCTTCGTTTTCGAAGCACAAACATTGTACGGTTCTGAACAATATACAAGGCAACTGTGTGCCTTAGCAGAAACTGGCGGAGCAATAGGTGAAATTACATCTATACTGCTTCGCGGAGAGGAAGCTCATAAATTAATTATCGCAGTTTCGATACCATTCCTAATTAAGTCACGATATATTTTGAAGTCATTGCTAAATAATCATGGTGGTCTTCGATTAATATTTCACGTTCTATCCGATCAAGAACACAGTCTTTACGAAAATGCTATTTGGTCTATTTGCCGACTAGCGAATACTCTGGAAATTCAGTCTGAAGTTATAGAAAAGTGTCAGATTACGGACACTGTTTCGGCTGATTTCCCAAGAGTATACGATAATCATCTAAAACCTGCAATAGTTACGTTCGAACTAGACGATGGTACAACAGTTGATGCTTGCAGACAAACATTATGCCAAAAATCGGACGCCTTTTCTGCGATGCTTGAAGGAAATTTTTCAGAATCAGGTAAAAAACGCGTGAAACTGCGAAACACGTCGAAAGAAGGGCTTAACACGTTATTGTTAGCTGCGAATGGAGCGACTTTCGAAAACAGAACTATTGAGTCACTATTGGATGCTGTGCTGTTAGCCGACAAATTTCTTATGGCCGATATATCGGATGTTCTGACAGAAAGTTCCATCTCTAAGTTAAATTACAAGAATTTCAGCAGAGCTTGGAACTGGGCGAAAGTGAATTCGTGCCACGAATTAAAATCTTGTTGCGTGAAAAGTTTTCTTACAGCCTCGATGACGAAGTCTGAAAGAGTTCAAGCATTTCGGGATTTTTGTACCACCGGAAGTTTTCATGAATTTCTGAACGAAGTGAAGGAAATTCTTAATAATGTACTGTGCCAACGTTAACGATGAATTAGTTTTATATGATTGTGATATTTAATAGTGACGATGTAAAGAACTATTCGACTACCTATACCCTTAAGTAGAAAACGCTTAATGGCAGTTTTATATGATCAAACATTTTATTCCCTACGTACACCGTTCATGCTTATTGTGAATATATTTTAAAACGTAGAATCGATGTATATTAATAATTATACAATTTATAGATTTCACTTGATTAATAATATACATTTAAATGCTGATAATTGTATATATACATTATACATAATGGTAAAAGTATTTGGATCTAGTTTATTCGACATAATTGTACAGAGGATAAAACATTGTTGCTTAGAGGAGATAAATAAAAGATGCGAAGAATACAAAAATGTACCTTCCTGTTCTTGCACGATAATCTATCGTTACATTAATTATTGATTTCTTTCCGTCAATTTTAATTTCATCGATTCCGATGGAACAGAAATTAGGTGCAAAATTAATTTTATCTGATCCTTATTTACACATTCTATTTTAAATGATTTAATCAGCTGTAATGTTTAATGAATTAATTAATTTGTAATAAACATCTGTTATGTTATCATTTGCATACCTCTGTTAACGCCAGCAATATCTGTATTTCTGCAAGTTTTCTACCGATGCAACTCCTCGCGCCCAAAGCGAATGGTAAACTTGCGTGCGGATACGTCACGCCTTGATAAGTGCCTTTTCCCGTCCTTATCCATCGTTCTGGAAGAAACTTATTCGGTTGCGAAAAGTTCGCAGCGTCGCGGCCACTCGAATAAAGCGACAACACAATTAATTCCTATAACAAAATGTCGCTTAATCCTTTAAAATATCTTTGCATTATTTATCAAATGTGTTTTCTATAAGTGTCATAGTAGTAAATTCATTTACCCCTTTTGGCACAAAGTAATTACCGATCACACTGTCTTCTGGTAAATATCGAGATATAAATGGTGCTATAGGGTATAATCGAAGCGATTCCTTAATTATTCCTTTCAATAACGATGAACGTAATAATTCCTTCGGAGGGAGATCCTTTAAGTGTTCAAACAATTCGTCTTGTCTCTCAGGATGAGTGCACATCAATAATAGTATCCATTGCAAAGTAGTCGCTGTCTGAATATACAATAACAAAATTGTTTTATACGTTGTACAATATAAAAGGTGTACAGTACGTTCTAACAATTCAAAAACAAATCAAATAGATAACAATTGAATTATTTAATTTTAAACTCCCTTTTAAATTTGAATTTCGATTTGATCACTAACATATTTTCGGTTTGAATTAAAAGTTAAATATAATTTAATTTTCAAATGAAAATTCAAATGTTTTACTTAATTTTGAAATGCAAATTTTGTATATACATCTATATATATATACTCAATCGCACCGTATCACCAGCTGCTAGAATGAAATCAGTAACGATGTAGATAATGTCTTCGTCTCGAATCCCTTCATCCTTCATTCTTTTCAGTAAACCGTCACCACCTAATCTAATCATTTCCGGCACCAGAATCCGTACGATTTCAAAAGCTATATCAACAGACGTAACGAATTTCTTCCAAACAGGTAAACGTAAATTCATCGCTAGTTTAGCTGGTACTGTAGACAGCGTAGCTGAATGTTCGAATATTTTGTGCAACGCTTTTGCTAATGTTTCGAAATCTTGAGACAGCTGTTCCATGTAAGAATGCCAACACGATCCCATCAACGCAGCCATCATTGCTATAATACAAAAATGATCCTCTCTATGTACTTTCTGCCCTCGTAATTTTCAATACTACAAAATGATTTATTTTTACCCTCGATGGACCATTGATAAAGTTGAATTTGTAAGTTCTCTATGATAACGTTAGACTTAATCTGCTTTTGCCATTTCCTTCTAAGCCCCTTAGCCACTTGTTGACACGGTTCGATCAGTAGGGGCATTGGATCGGGTATTAACATCACTCTGTTCAAAATTTTACGGAAATGTATCCATTCCTCTCCGTCCCTGTCAAAGCATAAAAATAAACCCTAAAATTGCAGTAGGAAAATTTGAATCCTTTGAATATTTTACAAAAAGAAAAAACCGCTTGAAACCACTGTACATGAACAGTAAACCACGACGACATTTCCGTATTTCGTTGTAAAGTGTCCAAGCTTCCGGTATGAAGTGCTTCGGGGCCGTTCCTTCTAGTCGAAAGATCCTACGAAATTCGTGGGGTGAATTCACGAAGACCGCTGTAATCGGTCCTAAACTTTCTTTATAAACCGGACCCAATTCCTTGTGTCGCCTGTCAACGTATTCATGCTGCTTTCTCGGGCCACCGGAGAGAATGAACGAAAGAAGCGTTCCAAACACAGGAAGTCCTCGCGGTTCTGGTGCTTCCTGTAAAATATTTCCAGTCGCAGTCGTTGCTGTGATTCCATAATTTCTGTCGCGCGAGATCTGTTGTACGGTCTCTAGCTTCGATTGACACGCGCCATCTGTAGATGTCGAGATATTGGACAAATCATCGATTCTCGATGTCCGTGACGCGCCTGCGTAACAGCGATCAGGCACATAATATTTTAACGCGGTAACACTATTGCAAACGCTTACTGTCTTTTTGCTTCTCAAAACATTTTGTACAGTATTCATCTTTATTATCTACAGACTATTCTTCTGTACGTATTATATTAATGCAAGTACGAACGACGAGTACTAAACACCGGTAATAAGACACATTGAATGAACGTTATAACACTCGTAACAAAATTTGAAACTTTTATTTTGCAGACTAATCGTTTTCTTCAAATTCACGGACGTGACTTCATTCGAAAGCAAGCCGTTTAATACCACTAGGGAAGCTTCTGTTTTCTTTCTCTGGTATCATGCTTGATAACTCGAGTCCAATTCTATGATAATGCTGGTGACAGTTTACAGTGGTAGTAGAATTTTCTTTACATTTATGAGATCAATGCTAATTTGCATATTTTTCATAACAGTGATACCAGTCGTAATTCTCGCACAATAAAAACGATGGGACAGTACAATGCTAATCGAAAAGCTTCCAGATACTTTTTGAGTGTACCTCAGCAATTATTATGGTTTCCGGTTTTAACCGGAAGCAGGTACGGCAATGGGAAGTATCGAATTACAAAAAGGCCGGAATTCATGGAAAATGTTCAAGTTACACACCGATTGCAGAACACTGGTACACACGTGAAGAAGATCGAATACCGTTTACTATGCCGTTATCTAGAAGCCGTTTACCCCTCCGCTACAGGTTTCCACTTTCTTCCACGAGAATTCCTTTGCTTCGTGATTCACTGCGTTCTTATTCTCAATCGATTACAGTGGCGTCAAGATTAACATAATTATAAGTGATAACGTAAATCACCGTTCGATTTGTTATTTCTATAATTATTAACAACTAATTTTCTGTTGATTGCAGCTTCATGATATCAAGATGCCGTTGGTATTAGTAAAGCGATGAACACACTCTCATGTTTTGATACAAGGGAATAAATATTTTCCTAAATTTATTTCCAAGACTCGTGTTTATCAATCAGTTCAATAATTGTGGCGATAATTTTAATAGCATGTAATTAAAGAAAAATCTAAAGATGATGTATTGCACATCAAGAATAGACGAATAAGACAACCGTGTGCTTGTTATACTATTCTTTTCCTATACGCAACATTAATCCTCGCATCACTGTTTATAAATTCACTAATTTTTCATTCACCGCTTGCCGTCATTTTATACTTTTTGAATTTTAATCATTACTATTATACAACTGTTTTTACGTTAGACCTATTACGTTAGACCTGTTATACTTATGTTTCCTGGTTCTTTTCACAGGAATTCAATTGTTGTAATTACCAAGGAAGAAAAGATTACAAGTTTACAAGAGTCTTTTGAACGACATGAAATGCATTCTTCAACTTCTTAATTGTGAGCAAACACTTATACTTTCTCACGGTATGATGGTGGTTATCCCGAGTCCATGACACTCGACTACTGCATACTGTTTAACAGTTTCGAAGATATTTAAATCTCCTGCTGAAACTTCTTACATGGAGTGGGGACCACATAGGAGATTCCAGGAATAAAGGATTATGTGTTGTATAAAATTTCGTTCAAACACAAAAACGATTTTGATACTACCACATGTATTATATTCGTTTCGCAAGCAACGGCTGTTGCACAATAAGAATGTTTTTTAAGATAAGTATAACACCAGCCAAAAATTTATTGTTGATTTGATATTATAGAATCCGTATACAAAACATTTAATTCACAAGCCAAGGATTATTTTATGCAATGTATTACTCAATTCAGATTTTATTCTCATTGTTAAGTATTTGTTTATCTCGCCTTTTCAATTTCTAGTATTTACATCTGTTCTTCAGAAAATATATAAAAACTTAACTATTGTGGACAATCAATAATATCTCTGACACTTAACATTTCTAAAAGGCTTCCTCGGTCTTGTCACACTAGGCTACAATATACCTAAAGAACACAAACAAATATAATTTGCATAGATAAGAAGAGAAGATATTCTATTTGCGATGTTGAATGAAGCCAGAAGACTTTGAACAAGACGATAATGTTTATAAATAATGCAGCTGATACCTTTCATCGAGACGGAATATCTAATTTTGAATAGCACAGTGAAATCGTGTCGCTGGGAAAAAAGACATTGATAAAAACCACGGATACCTTAATTTTATTTTAAGCGATACGCTTGCGACTATCAGCTTATCACATTTGTTATTTTTCACGAAAAAAACGGTATTTCTGCATTTGTATGCTGAACACAAATCAAAAACTGTATTTAGTCACTTAAGATTTTGTACATAAAGGTGGATGAGTTATAATAATTACATACAAAAAAACATTACCGTTGAAGTAATAAATGAAGTTGGAATACGTTCGTTGTAAGTATACAAGTAATGAGGAAATTATTGAGTTACAAATTTAGCAATACTTTATGTAAGTAACTCATAAGACGGTGAACTTATTTTCATAGTTGCACAGATCATTAAACTTAATGTTGAAACTGAAGTTTCTGTTCATTTATTTAAATTAATTGAAGAAATGCGTATTACCTTCCGTACTCAATAAGTAAAGAAGAAACGATCACGCATAAGACCTTTTTACCGCGCGCTAGGTCAAAATATTGACACACAGTGATTCGCCAAATGGAGTGTAACGATTGAATATAAAAGAATATGTTTACCAGAGAATGCAAAGCACTTTTGCCTTCGCAGATCGATGGTGCTGTGTGGTCAATGACCGTGAAAAAATTCGTGTATTCAACGATACGACAGGACGCACGTTAAATTGGTCGGTTGTACTGTACTGTTCAGAAACTGTGATTCCTCTGATGCTTCATGCGTGCGGTAACACGACCCGATGACATGCGAATACGAGTAATCAAAAAATGAAAAAATACCGATAATAAAAGATTACATAGCAATATGAATTAGTAAATATTACGGAAATCAAAAATTTTTACTACTATATTGCTATCTTTTCATTAATAAGATAAAAAAGAGGAAAAAATGATGGTTATCGTTAATGAGCAGAGTGTAATTTTATCTAAATTGTAAAATCTCTAAATGATACAAATAATATGTACTTTAACTGAAGGAGGTAGTATAAGAAATTGTTATCATTTGAATTATGTAATTTTGATATTTAATCTTGCTTTATTGAGAAATATGTTTCATCACATTTAACAATTATATTAGTTATTATTTAGCAATTCTTTAGTAATTTTATTATTTTATTTTAGGTATTTAAATTCATTTAAATTTATAATCTTAGATAATTAAAAAGATTTATCGGTAAGTATTATTTAAAAAGTTTATTTTTATCTGGAAGTTTTTCGTATATTCTATTCATAGAAACCAATGAGTACTGTCAAAATTATCGATAAACTCTCATTCAATTTATGGAAATTAAGAAAAAAAATATTTTTTCAGTGTTTTCGAAGAGTTTGTATTAAATATAAAATATTTTATTGTTAAAATTTTTATATTAAATTAATTTGAAATTAAATGGCTGTAAAACTTTTTTATAAATGTTCTAAATACATTCTTATCATATGTCGAACCTGAAGATCACGATAATAAAAGGAACGACTTTTAGAGCACTCTGTCGCTAGATGCATGAGAAAGTACTTCGCTGTACGAATACGACAAATCGTAGCTTATCTGAATTTGTAGTGACTTGTTGGCTATCATCCTATTTTTTGCTACAATGGATACCGATGTTGAATCCTGTTTAAAAGATTGGAACGACCTAGCACAAGATTACAAGGAATTAGAAGTAAGATAATTTTTTGTTAATCCTGGGTACTGATGTTATCAGTGATTAACACGTTGGACCATTTTCTGTGAGGTTAAGTGTACTTTTATTTATCTATACTCGAAACCGGTATATGAAAAATTTTCTATATGATATGTTATGAAATTTTTTCTTTTTTTCGGACATATCAAAATTTTATCGTAGAACATTTCTGCATACTTTTCGTTACCATTCATTATTCAGTCAGTTTATTTTAAATAACTGATTTTACCATATTGAATAAGTAATTTTAAATACTATATAGTATTTAAACAATCATTATATTTTAACTTTGTTAATAGGCATTGAACAAAGAATATCTTGCAAAACTAGAGGAAGTAGTTGAACTTCAAACAAAATGCTTAAAAGGAATTTCTCATCAAAAGTACAGAATGAGTGTAATATCAAAGTCATTGAAACAGTAAGTGCTTTATTTTAATGTGCATATGATTTGTGTTCATATTTGAATTATTTTTCTAGAAATAATTAAACATGTTCATTTAATTCCAGATTACATGCGAGCGAAGCTCAAAAAGGTTTAAGCAAAGAAATGGCAAAAAGAAAACAACAGATACATGAAATAGAACAGACTTTACCAAAACCAAATGGTACATACCTCCAAATCATTTTAGGCAATGTTAATGTTTCCATATTAAACAAAAGTGATAAGTAAGTATGAATATAACTGTAAGAATAACTTTATAAGAATAAAATTATATCATAAAATATATTAGAAACGATTAATTTATGTTAAACAATTAATTTTTCTTCAGGTTTAAGTACAAAGATGAATATGAAAAGTTTAAGTTAATCCTTTCTGTAATTGGTTTTGTTTTATCTGTATTAAATCTACTAACTAACATCAGGTAATACTTTATTTCATTTTATATTCAAATATAGAAGAAATCTATTCATAATCTTTCTTGGTAATGTATATTGCAGAACACTGGAACTTAGCTTCATGTTCCTTTTAGTCTGGTATTATTGTACGTTGACAATAAGGGAAAGCATATTAAAAGTAAATGGTTCAAGAATCAAAGGGTGGTGGAGATTTCACCATTTTCTTTCAACTGTGGTATCTGGTGTTTTATTAGTATGGCCTAACACAGGACCATGGTATTCATTTAGACAGCAATTTATGTGGTTTAATGTATATATAAGTAAGTTATTTATTCAAACTATTTTGTAACAATTTCTTCTTTTTTAATAACAAACTAAAACATATTTTATTTATAGGCGTAGTACAGTCTTTACAATTTTGTTATCAGCGAGGAGTTTTATACCGCCTTAAAGCATTAGGTGAAAGACATAATATGGATATTACTATTGAAGGGTTTCACTCGTGGATGTGGCGTGGGCTATCGTTTTTATTACCATTCCTTTTTGTTGGATATATATTTCAGTTATATAATGCATATGTACTCTACACATTAACATCTCATCCAGAAGCTACATGGCACGTTTCAGTCCTTAGTGGCATGTTTTTGATACTATTCTTAGGTAATACAATAACAACTATCATGGTAATTCGTCAGAAATTAAGGGAACGAGTAAAACATCACTTTCCTGGAGTATTTGCGTCTAAAGTTGAACGTAAAAAGGAAATAAATGAAGATAAAGATGTAAAACTTCAAAAATGCGAGTAAAATAAATTCAGTGAGAGTTACCTAATGAGGCGAGCGTGATACAAGAAGTAAATTTGATACACAATAAACACTTCATAAATGGAGATAATGAAAATGTCAGGAGAAAGAATAAAAAAATTAATAAAAAATGGAAATAATAAAAAACAATTAACATAGATACATCGAGAAATTTAAAGTCGAGGTATATAAACCAAGAAAAACAGAAAATATATAACATGTCATTAGAAAATTGTTCCCTCTATGTGTTAATATCTTTCTACCACTACCATCAAGCACAAGATTATTTACCATACTAGCTTCTTGTAATGTAGAAATGAATTTATCAAAAGTATTCTTTTTGTATGTCTTTTCATGTTTCGACAAATGTTTTCCACTTTATGCCTATATCACGCATTATTTATTGTAAGTATTAACATAATATATCAAAATTAAACGTTTTTACTATTAATTGTGTTTTAAAAATGAAATAAATGCAGTTATCAATCATATATAGAATGTTATTAAACAGTTTGGTGATTTTCTAACTTTCACACTTTTTAAAAGATTATATTTTATTCTTACTGACTTTCAAATTTGTATTGAAATTTTAATTTATACTTCATTGTTAGTGATGCATAAAAGAATTCTTATTTCTTTAAAATATAATTATGTCTGATACATTTGTCAAAAAGAAAAGATAAGGTGTGATGGGTTCACATGTAAAATTATATAGCTGTACATACATGTGTTGTGTGTATGTAAGAGTGTGCATGTATATATACATGAGCATTATAATTTTATTAAAATAATATATATTCACGCACACGCCCATATATTTGGTACTCACATTGTTGTTGATAGTCATTTATAATCGTTATGCATGGCACCTTCAAAATTTATGTAATATAAATCTAATTTGTTCTTAATGTATTTATTTATGTAAATAAAAACGTTACTTGTCTAATACCAAATAAAATAATAAATTTTCAATTTTACATATTATATTATATTTATGTTCATTTTTTTATTGGCATGTAAAATAAGAAAAAAATGAATACAATAAATTATAAATTTCTTATCTTTGAATATTTAATGTAGTTATATTGTTAAGTAATTCTGTTACTAAAACTTCGTTATTTTTTAACAATAAAAGTACCAAATAACTAAGTTTTACTAAAAAAAATTATTTTACTATAAACTAAATAAAATAGTAAAATAATGTCGAAATATATTTTTTAATTTTTTGACATTTATCATGATTAGTGTATTATTTCTATCAAGTGGGAACAAAATGTGTTTGATATAACAATTTTTATAGTTGTAACTTAAATAACCATTCATGACATTGCATATTATAAGTACTACCCAAGGGGCATAGATAATAGGTGCAACAAGTAAAAATGCATAAGCGTATCTACGTTTCTCCTTCGCAGAAGTTACACTCCTGGAAGAACGTCAGTCGTAATATATATATATATATATTGTGTCGTAGTTTTTCATGTATTCTCTTTGTTATTAACATTTAATACACTTTGTTAAAGATAATCAAATAATAATTCTTTATATATAACATGCCTGTAAAAATATGTTTGCCAATTGCGATAGCTGTTACTCATCCAAATATTGGAGGATGGGTTGGAAGCTATTTTACTAGAAAAAATATCAAACCTTGGTACACGGTAATTAAATTAATTAATCGTTAAATAAAATTATTTAAATCCGATGGTGTAATATGAAGTCTAACAATTTTAGCCGATAAGTTTAAATCGTTAGAAAAATTATTCCGACATAGAAACAGACACATAATGTTTATAATATTAATAAATGTGTAACATTTTAACATATTTTCAAAGTATTTTTAATGTAATGATAGAAAGTAACTCGATAATTATATATTTATTAATTAAATCTTACTATATTAGATAAATTATTATCTATTTTAATTGTTATCGATTATCATCGATTAATAAGGAATTATTTTTAACTAAATTAAATTTTTGCGCTTGATTTTATGATATAAAATTAAAATAAAATCTCTAAAATATAAAAACTCAAGAAACAATAGAATAATATTAAGAATTGCATTAATACTTTATTAAGAATTTACGTGTATTTAATAAACTACAATATACAACTTTATCTTTTATCTTGACTTAATTATACCGAAATTATTTTTAAATGAAATTTGTTTTAATGAAATAATAATGTTGGGCGATATTTAACAGTCTTTAAAAAAACCAGTTTGGACTCCACCAAACTGGGTATTTGCTCCAGCATGGACAACTATTTACTGTACAATGGGATATTCTTCATATTTAGTATGGAGAGATGGTGGAGGCTTTAGAAATGCAATGATACCGCTTTTTATTTATGGAACTAATTTAATACTAAATTGGTCTTGGACACCATTGTTCTTTGGATTACACAAGATAAAATGGGTATTTTAATAGAACTAAGCATGTTATCTTCTTTTAATTCATTTCTAATCATAATCTCTTATGCTTTTAGGCTTTGTATGAAATTATTTTATTATGGGGAAGTACTGCAGCATTGGGTGTGACCTTTTATAATGTGAATCCACTTGCTGGCTACTTGATCATTCCATATTTTGCATGGACTACTTTTGCTACAGCATTGAATTATGTAATTTACAAAAACAATGAACCAAGTATTGAATCAGTTACAAGTGGAAAGAAGGAATAATACCTGATATTTTTATAGCAAATAATATTAATGTAAATCACCTAATGAAAACAATACTTTACTTATTTTTTTACAGTTGTTATATCACCATTATTTAATAAGAAGTATGCCTTGTACTGAATGCACAATGCTATTAGTATACACATGTTTATTGTTTGATATGAAATAAAGGTTAGTTAATCAACCATACGTACATTACAATATATATATAATATATATATTATATTTTATATATATATATATGTATATATATAATTATAATTCATTATTCGCATCATTAATAAATCATATAAAGAAATTTGTAAAGAATCACTTTCGTACTCTTTCACGGAGTAATCTACCCTATTCTGCATAAGATCTAACAAACTTTACTATATACGATATTTTAAATTTGCTTCTTTCTACAATGTCATCTTCGTAGCGTGATCGTAATGATCAATGATTTAACAGTTTTTATACAGAATAGGGCAGAGTATCTTACAAAGAAGAGGTATCGAGCACAGTACAGGTTTGGGCGGGTCACTGCATTCTGCTGCCATTTTTCACAAGCGCTATGTGGGATCAGTTACATAAATGTAACCTTGTTGTTGAAGTACATATAAGCGTTTCTCAACCGCATCTTTGTCTAAAATGAAAAAAATTTATTTTAACAGTTTAAGTTAAAATAATGCACTTAAGGTAACGAAATGTATCTTTTGAAATAAAAAGTAATACATATATAAAATAAAAATAAGTTACATTTAATAAGGAGGGCTCTATCTTGACTGTGACTGACATGTTGTGATAGAGAATGCAGCAATATTTGTGCTGTGTGATATCGTTGAAAACATTCTGCAGGATTGCCAAACAATTCGTCGAGGGCTGCTGACTGACACTGTTGGAAAAGAAAAAAAGATGATGTAAACATACAGTTTAAAAAATAGAAAAATAAGACAAATTAAATGTACACTTACCATTTGAATGGCATGGTTGTAAAGGATTTTATCTGCAGTAGCTCCTGTTTGATGAAGAAGTCCTATGCTATTGAGCTGCTTACATTCTGTGAGACATGTTCTGAATTTTTCATTCATTGTATTCACAACTAAAAATATGAACACATTTTCATGATATTAAATTTAATATATAATTATCCGCAACGGTAATAAACAGAAATAAAAATTTACCTTCTTTAACACTAGCAGTTGGTTGTAACCGACCAGCTTTGAGTTGCTGAGTTGCAAGACTTAATCCGGAACTGAGCCATTGAAGAGCTCTAACAAGTAATATTACTTGTTCCGCTCTTCTCCTGGTTGCAGCGGTACTTGCTTGCTCGATACCGCCCAAAGGTGCACCCAAAGGACCTGCCCTTGTTCTCGCTACCTCACATACACATTCGCACAATGCAACAACAAAGTTTAACTTCGCTAATATTTCGTTGTGTTCTCGTTCCAAAAGCGTTTCCTCTGGGAGTTCAGGTGCGATGAACGTTAATGGTCGATCATCTGTTATTGTAGGATTTACTTCTGGTAGAAGATTCTGGAAACTACCTGCTTCTGTAAATTTAATATAAACGAAATTATTACAATCATCATATATAATTTAAAAGTGATATAAATTACATACCAGATATTTCAGGAAGAGTGACAGCTCTGGTACCAAAAGGAATAACGGGCGAATGCCTCAATGTATTGTTATTATCCTGAAATGCTCTTGATGTGGGAGAGCCTAATACTGCTAATGGTCCTGTTAATAATGGCGAGGATGCGCTATTATTTCCAGTTGAACGCCGTAAAGGTGACGTTCCACTGGAAGTATGCGAATGCCTTGCAACAGGACTAACTTGCCATGTATTTGGCGGTGGAGGTGTTTCACTTAATCTGAAAAAAATCACAATTAAATAAAATTATACAGTACATTATAAATACAGTAATTTGTACATAATGTTGACATACCTTCTACTAGGTGGTGTGCCAATAACAAACTGAACACTAGGAGGACTAAGAGAACCAATGTCAGGAGCATGGCTCCTATGAGTATCCACACTACGTTTCATACTGATAGGCTGTGAGCGAGGAACAACACTACTTCCTGATCTTGTATTAGTAGAGGGAGATGAAGGTTGTGCAATACTTCTTTGAGATGGAACAGGGATTGGTTCAGAAATAGGAAGAAAACATGGCCGTGGTGGACTCACTGCCTCTCTGCTTGTTTGTTTAATATACCTATTCAATTTATAATAATATTCAATGTTAAATAAAAATTAAAGAATAAAAGTTCTGCATAGAAATAATATTAAATTACTCACTTTACTTGTTGTATGTTGGGATTATTGTCAGTGTCACTGCTGAGATCACTTGGCACTAACACAAAGTCATCTTCAGGGCTGGAACACGGACTGGCTGTTTCTGGTTCTGATCTTGTAACAGCTGTAGTTCCTTCTTGAATTACTAATGTTCCTGGGGAAGCAGGAAGTTCAGCAGGAACTGGGCTTGGATTTTCTCTAGAACCCTGAAGGAAAGGATGTCCAAAGAATTCATCAAACGGCATACGATCTCTAGCATTACGTCTTAATAGACCCATTAAAAGATCTGATAACTCAGGCGATGTTCCAGGTGGAATTCTAAAATGAAAGTAATTAAAACAGAAAAACTTAATTTGTTATTTCCACTAAAGTAATATACAAATACTGACATACTTAGGTCCAAGGTTTGCATTTTTTTCATAAAATAATTTTAAAGCTTGAGGTGTGTGAGCTTGAAATGGAGCTTTGCCAGTAAGACATTGAAAGACTATTGTTCCCAAAGACCAAAGATCTGCTTTTGCATCATACTGAAGTGACATAATAACTTCAGGTGCCATGTACATTGGTGAACCACACAATGTTGCAGCCATGACACCATCTTGCAAGAACCTAGCAAAACCAAAATCCGCTGGAACATAAAAAAAAGTAAATTGTTTTCATTCGAAAAAATATATTTTCTTATATTATCCTTGAAAATTTTAATATTTTAATATAAAAATAACAGTTACTAGCATACTAACCAATTTTTAATGTTATTTGATGTGGTTGCGGACAAGCTTTACCACAATTGTGACTGAGTAAAATATTCTGTGGCTTAAGATCTCTGTGAACTACACCTTTGGCATGTAGTGCTTTCATTGCACCAGCTAATTGCTTTAGAAATACTCTGATAGTATCTTCGGAAAGAGTACCTTTTGCTAATAAAATAGATAAAAAATAAAATAATATAATCAGTACAACTGATCATTAGCTTTTGTAAATATCAGTTTTCAATAAAAAATTTTTATAGAAAACATACCACTTAAATAATCAGCTAAATCCCCACCATTACAATACTCCATAACCAGGAAGACATTATGATTAGACTCCTAAACAATAAATTTGTAATTATACTAAAGTAAATATAATTACATATTTATAAAGAAATTACCAGTATTTTATGGTTATTAATTTCAGTATTAAATATTATTTTGTATTGTACTAACCTTACAGTCCAATAACGCAACAACATTTTCATGATGTAATTCTGTTAGTTCCTAAAACAAAATTTATTAGTCAACAATCAAACTCATATGCAATTGTTATTAAAATAAAGAGCATATCTGTTCTCGACCATGTAAACCAAAACATAAATAATTCTGTTTATTAAAAACAACTCATTACTTTAAAAAAATTGTTTTGTCATTAATAAAACAAAAAATAAAGTTATACTACTATTTTAGTTGAACCACATGAGTATCGAAAACCATATTGTTTTATAAGTTAAATAGAAGCAGCTTTTTCATAATGTAAGTTAAATGAAAACATTGAATACAATACAGATATTCTTTTTGTTAAAATACAAATACAGGCACACAAAAACATAGCAACAAACCTTTAATATTTTGATTTCTTTTCCAAGCAAATTTTGCGATTTTGCCAAACTTTTTTTCGTAATACTTTTAATTGCCACTACGAAATTTGGTTTCTGAAAGAAAAAAAATGAAATATATTTAGTTGATACAAACAATATTTAATGAAATCAAATTTATTGACAATAACATTTCAGTGATCGAGGGAAAACAAGAAACTCACTTTACGATGTCTACCTCTGAAGACTACAGCGAATGCGCCGTGGCCTATTAGATCTTTTGTGTTGTATTCGTAGTCGCCGACGATTTCCATTTTTAATCGTGCTTTTTCGGCGATTAAGGGTTTTTCACCGATTTTCTACAGACAAGGTCAATAGTTTACAAACATAGCACGACAGGCAAGGAAGATGCATTGCCTGCGGAGAGATCGATACGCGTTGTAAGAAAAGTTGCGGTCCGTAGGATTTTCATGTGTTTTTGTTTCTCTTCTCTAACGATGTCTTTAATAACAGGAACGACGTCGGTCTACATTTTGTACATTCTTATGAATCACATCGATCATTAAGTCGTATCACTAACACTGATGGTACAGCATAGTCGAAAATACAAAACACGACAAAGTACGCACTCAATCACACAGTTGCCGTAGCAAAATGTCAGGCAATCGCGTACAGAGGTCGTGTTAACATTTATAGGTATGTGACTATAATGTTCAAGGCCCGTAACTTAAAATTTTTTCGCTTTCTTGATTTTTTTATAAAATTTAAAACAATTATAAAATGGTCATTTTAAATAGAAACAATATTTCTATTTCTATTTTATATATGTACCTTTGTAGTAAATAATGTTTAAATGTTAAATTTATTTCTTATTGCAAAAGCAATAGTAAACATTGAAATAAAATGCTATAGTTATTTATAACAGATGATTAATTATAATCTATGTTACATTGGTTTAAAATATTTATATTCCCAGGATTTAATCTCAAGAACAAAGTAACGCTCCTAACATTATTATTTATATTTAAAATATTGTTACTTAAAACTTAGAATCTCTTAAATAATAATAAATCTATTGAATAATATTATGAATATAGTTTGAATATTTTATTTTCTATTTATATACATAATTAGTAAAAGTAATTTAACAGGGCTACAAGTTACTTATTTACGGCCTTGCAAAATCTAAAATATAACTACAGTCAGCTGTAGACCGTAGAATGTGTATTGTTCACATGCATGCACGCTGAGTCAAGTAACTCAGTATTATTTTCATGTATTTAGACATCCTACTACCTCTTGCTAAATGTGATTACAATGAACATGTATACACATTCTTTCAATGGCTTCTCAATCGATTTCAAAACTCACTGATCAAGAAATTTTAATGTAACATAAGAAATAAAATGAATTAATTAAAACTGAAGTAAGAATTCTTTATTGATTGTTCATAGCTTTAGAAAGTAAAATTCAAAAATATGAAATCATATATTAAATTCTTAATATAATTACAATAAATATTGCAAAAAAAGATTGAAAGTTATTAAATTAAGAAGTGTTTTTTATCGCTTTTTAGAATTTATTTTTATTATGTACAAAATCATTATGTATGAAATGAAAATTACATGGAAATTGCTGAAATTTTACATGATGTAAAATGATCATTGAAGATAATTGAGCGCGAAACTCAAATCTTGCGCTTCGTGCATTCTGTTTTACTAATAATGCGCCCTCTAAAGTACATAGTTTGTAAATAGAGCTTTCTTCTGTATAAATAAAGATTATAGTATGTGCATTTTGTAATTAAGAATATTATTGTAATTTTTATTATCATTTTTTTCACGTATTTTTATTACCAACATTTTGATAAATTTTGTACATTTTATCAGCAAAGTATTAATAAATATAAGAATATAACCTTAAATATTTATAATGTACTTCATCAGTAATATAGAAAGATAATACAACTAAATTTTGTTTCAACATTTAATATGGAAGTGTAAGTAATTACTTTTTTAAATCTATAATTATTTGAGTAAGTCGCTAGTAAAAGTCTATGGAATAAATTTTATTTTAGGCTCAAGGAATGTTCAGCATACCTAAGTAATTATGAAGTTTTGAACATTTTACAAAATATAAAGGCAAACAAAAAACAAAAAATGAAACAAAATCAGTTAGCAACTATAACATACCAAACTATAAGATATTTAGAAGAAACTTCATGTAAAAAACAAACACCTGAAAAAATTAAGAACTTTCTGAAAGCATTGGAACCATTTAAATTAACAAAATGTGAAAAGTTAACTCTTTTAAACGTGTGTCCTAAAACACCTCTTGAAATACAACTGGTAACATATGATAATAGTCTGAAATGTATATTTTAGAAGACATATTTTATAAATTTAGATATATATATATTGCTATATTTTTAGATTGTAGAAGATAGTGAGGATCGTTTGACAGATGAAGAGGTAGAGTCTTTACTTCAAGTGGTAACAAATTACTTAGGTGAAGAGGAGCAAGATAGCAAAGATGGATAGTGTTTCTTTGTTTTAACTTCATAAGCATTTTAAAAACATTTTACATATGTTATGTACATTTTATTTATAATAAACAGAAATGGAAATAGTATAATATTAAATACAATTGTGCAAATGAAGTTTTGATTGGCCCATTATCTTTTCTGATCTCCAAGATCATCTATGGAATCTTCATCAATCTAAAAATGTATTAAATATTATAAACTATATATTTTTTACTATTACTTAAAATAATAATTACTGTCGTTACCTGTGGCCATTTTTCTGGAATCACCTCAAATAGATCATCTTTTACATCTCCTTGTATAACAATTTCATCATCACCTGTTACACTAGATCCACATGCAAATTTACTACCAAAAAATTTTGCAGCTACTTTTAAGTCTATATCTATAAATTAAATTTAAGATTTAATAATAAAAAATTATGTTTGAAATGATAAAGTTTGCATGAGCATTTTATATTACCAAAAGTGCTTAATCCGGTTACAACTGTGACTGATTTTTTCTTTCCTCTGGGTGCTCTAGATACAGTTACTAATTTTGGAACATCTTCTTTCTTTTTCGTCTTTAGTATACCTTTGCCACCACGTTTTTGACGTTTCTTTTCATCTTCACCTCCTCCTGCTTCTGTTGTATTATCTTCTACTACTCATAAATATATAAAATTAAAATATAATAATAAATATTAATTTAAATTGAATTAATTCTATGAGTAAAACTCATGATTACCTAATTTAACTTTCTCAAATTCTGTTGGTAGATTTCTTTCAAGCCACAGCTTACACTTTTCATACTCTGGATAGTATTCACAATACTATGAAATAAACGGAAATAAATTTTAAAAAAGGTCTAAATATCAACACTTTGTCATGTATAATAAACTTCATATACTGATCATTTGGGAATACTTTACCTCAATAGGAAGAGAGCAGTTTCCACAATATTGTACTTGAATTGGATAAGTGACATTAGGATCAGGTCCTAGACGCAAATCTGACTGTTCTTCTGCCGACATTCTTTTGCGCTCTTAACCTTACTTTTATAAAGCTTAATGAGATTTCGATTGATAAAGTGTCAATGTCTTTTCAATTTCTCTGATTTATTCCCGTTTCTTAAGAGATAATTTTCAGTAGCTTGTAATATTTTTTTAAAAATAAAGTACAAACGGTCGCCTATTTAAATGGATAGCACGAAAGGTTAGAAATTCATTATCTAGTAACTTTAATTTTGTTTTGTTATATTCCGAAAACGTTTCAATTGCCATGAATTGTTGCCAATCGAAGAACGTTCCAATAATATCCAACTTCAAAAGGAACTGAACTATTTGATACCGGCAATGGCAAATAATAAACCCATAGTGAACAACGAGGGGTGGATCACGTGATAAGAAACTCCAATCAAAAGTATTGATATGATAAGTTACTAGACAAGAAAACCAATCGAGTACATTAGACTTTGTACTTCGTTCGAAACGCACGTGCAGTGGAGAAAAGCGGCTCGGAGTGTCTCAGAGTTAGTGTGCTGCCTTGTGAAAAGAGTTTGGAAGGTCGTTTTAGGATATAATTTCTGTAAGGTGTACGCGCGTGTTACTGTGGATAATAAGGACGCGTCGATTTAAAGAGTCGTGTAAGAGCTTCGAAGAAATTTTCAAAGAAAAATGACATTGGGTATACAAATTGAGGCCTCCACGGAAAATGGGAATATGAAAATCCCTTTGCTGAACGGCGATGAGGATCGAGCAAGTACTGGTTAGTATACGATAATTTTATAATCAACGATTAGTTTTCTCGTTTTTCGTTATCAAATAACATTGCTGATCAAGTTATGTAATAATTCAATCAGGTTAACGTGATCCGTTGATTTTAATGTGCGCCTTTAACGATGCCGCCTTAGCCAAAAGCCGGGCCTTCGATGTTATGTAACACGCGAATTGCGCGAATCTGTGTATTGTGAGGTCATTTGAGCCACGAGTTTTGTAAAAGAGAAACTAGCAGAAGACACAATTCCTGCTAGCAGACGAATTTTCATCCATTTCTCGTGCCGATTATTCTAGGCAATTGTGATTTTATTTCTTTCAACATTCTTGCCGCTCGTTTTGTTAGTAGTTACACAAGAACGCATGAACGTATAGTTTGACGTGCTTTTTCCTTTGAAAACGCACATTTAAATCGATGCATGATCTCTATTTAATCTTTTTCTATCATTACTTTTGTATTTCATATTATTAAGGTTAATACCGATCTTATTTTTCTTTGAGGGGAAATAAATTTCTTGCAAGCACGTGATTAGTCTCCTGGATGACGAAACCATGTTACCTGTCCTGTTTAACCATTCATTCTGGTACATCTGATTTTAATCTTTCAGAATTTTCACTATCAGTCATGAGCCATAATTGTTAACTTGATATTCTTTTCTAACATACATTATTTTTTATGTTTTCGTTCATAAATATTAAATGAAAAATATTACTGTATTTAGTTTTACTTATTGTCTAGTTTAAGGAATAAATTTAATTATACATAACAGAATGTATCTCATTTAGTAGTATTAATATTTTTATTACATATGATCATATGTGATATAGGTTTGAAGTTGATATACAGCCTGCCAACAATGAGAATTATGTAAATTATGTTGCACAATTGTGCTCCTTTTTGTTACGCGTTAAAACGATATTTCGGTTTATGTGGTCTCTGATGGCACATGTTTTGCTCATTTTCAGAGTCCGACGGTCGATAAAATACAAATTGCTTATTTCAAAGAGAACTTTAAAATTTTTAGGAGGCGAGTTATTCTTTATTTTCATTTGATTCTGGAGTACTAAATTACTCTTAGAATTCGTTTTCAACTAAAAAAGAATTAAAGGAAAGCACGTGTATGTAATGATCTGATGTGCATGGACGTAGCAACGAAGAAAATGAAAATCAGGTTAAATATGTGAACGAAATATCATTGCTTAATATGTATATATTACGAAATTTATTTTTTTAAATAATTTAGTGAAATTAAATTTATATTTTTATATCATATTTTATAAAGTTTGAAATATAAATATAATTTTTACGGACCTTTCTATAATTTTATCAATGTTTATCTCAATAAGTGTAATTTAAAAAATTTTTAATCATTTTTTTCAAAAAAAAAAAAAGATAGTTATAAAGGATTGATTTTTAATAATATTAGAACAGTGATAGTTTTGTAAAGGGTCACGTGTTTCGAAAGAACAATAGTGAATTACAAAGAATTGTTGATAGCAAAGGTTATCGGTATTCGTTCAGATGTTGTTTTATACTCTTCTTAGTCTTGTTCCTGATACACTAAAATGATATTTTGCTGAAATACATATATTGTACGATTTCGAAATAAACTTAAATTTTGACACGTGTTTAACAATTGATATAATCATACAAATTATGGAGTATTTTTAATTTCCTTAAGCATTTCGTAAAATATAGAAGCAGTTTTTAATTTTATTTAGTTAATAAAATCACAAGATTATTCTTTTAAGGATTATTTATTGCATTACATTTAGTATAATTCATAAACTATTTTTTTTTCTTATACGTCTGACTTTTGATTTATTATATTTTTAATCCGAATATATCTTGTGAGTGAACGATTGATGTTGTAAAACGAAACTTGATGTTTGTATTTCGATTTAAATGCTTTTTTGATCTTTTCAATTTGTCTGCCTTTAAAAAAAATTGCGCTTTTTTGCGTAAAATTGTGTAATTTTATTTAACTGACAAATGATCAAATATCGTTTGTAATTTAGATATGTAAATGTTTGCATCGTATTTACTTCACTTCTGTTTTGTCAAGTTGATTATAAAAATATTTTAGTATTCTATTCTGTAATTTTTCAAATTTGAAAAATATCAAATATAGATTATGTTAACAGACTAATTAAATGAAAATATAGAAATTAAAATGTTGCAAGTTTTAATTGAGTATTTTTTGTGTAAATTTAATAATTGTTTATTGTTAAAAATAAACAAATAATATATATATTTTTATATTCTTTTTATCTTTGAATTCTTTTAGTTCCTAAGTAAATAACGTTTTAGAAAAAAAACGTAAGTAAAAGAAAAAATACAAAATCCGTTGGAAAGTGTGGTGTTTAGAAATTTTGGTCTTCTTATCTTTGGATCATTTTTACAGCTAAGTTTCTTATCTTTTCCTTCCGATAACAAAAACGTCGTGAGAGAACAGGTTTAAGATGAAGTAGTAAAATAGAGAAAATCTCGATAAAGCAACTGGTTTAAAAAATAAATTGATAAAATTGATGAAAGATATATGAATAATGCTCAAACACGCCTCATAAGCACCAGAATTTTGTTTAATGAAATGTAAATAAATTCGATGTTTTGAATACTTTCGGAAAAAAGATCTTTTTCTGCCTTTATTCAAATTTCACATTGATCATTTCATAAAGATAAGGTTTATTTCATTTTTAAGTTAATATTAATCTTTTAAAAAATATCTGAATATCTTACTTTTGCAAAATGATTGAGGATTATTTGAAGTAGCTTTTAAAAGTAGTTTGAAGTCAATGTTTAAAAGATGTTTACTGTTGATTTCTTTTCGGCCTTTATACTTTTGGGTGAACGTCCTCTAATTGTAAGATCAATTAAATTCTGATTGAGGATAACACGACGAACAATCGATAATCGTTACAAGCATCAAACATGTCAAGATTAATAGACATAATAGAGGACTAATATTATTTTAATCTTTCACATATTTTTCTTTTATTTATTTAAATACCTACCAGATTTTTTGATTTGGATCAATATTATTTTTTGTAACACTATTGAAAAATAGCTTCAGTAACACCATGTAAATTTAAAAGATTGGTTTTTGATAACAAATAAAAATTTAAATTAACATTTGAAACATTCGATAAACATTCATACAATTATGCTACATATTTGTTACTTTTTTTTGATAAAACTAAAAATGGTTGTTATGACAATCTATGCGAATTTTCATGGTTAGAATTTAGTTTCAGTCATTTGAAAATATGGCGTAGACCATGATATATGTATAATCATTTGGATAACAATATTTATTCAGGGGAAAGGACAAGCATATAAAAATCCTTCGCGTGGAATGCTAGTGTCGATCAACCGTCGAAGGCGATCTAACGTACTGAAATAGATTTCAAATTCAAATTTGCTCGCGTAAAACACGCACACTACACACAGCAAATAAATGCATATTTGAACCCTTTCCACGTCTTGCCTTTCCCTTCTTCGTTTATCTACCAAGTAATCTGAGTACCACTAATATTATTTAACGTTCCCAAATAAAAACGTCCTTAAAACGAAATTACTTAGTGTCATTTCATTGTTAATATATTACAACGTATAACCTAACATTCGATGCGTTATAGTTTGTAAATATTATTTGTTTGATAAATTATTATAATTTATAACGATCGCACAACGTATACGAAACGTATTCATCGCGTATACAATTATAATTTAAGGTTAAATTATTTTTTTCATTATTTTATTATCGCATATTTAACACGTTCGTCGCCCAGCGTGATTCGGCTGAGCTTTCGTTGGGCCTAAATCCGATTGCATTGAAAACTGGGGTAAAAAAATATAAAAACAGCAAAAATTTTAACTTTTTATTTTTATTTTATGTATTTTATATTTATATATATTATACTTCAATACTTATGCAACTGAACTCCTTTTAAAATTCCAATTTAAGATACTATTTAACTAGAAGAAAAAGAGCGTCAACCAAATATGGGCGACGTGACGACGAACGTGTTAAATAGTACTGGATTATTATAAATATACGTGAGTTATTAAAAATCTTATGTATTTTATATTTATATGTATTATACTTCAATACTTATTCTATTGAATTCCTTTTAAAATTCCAATTTAAAATCCTATTTAACTAGAAGAAAAAGAAAATTAAACCCAAATATACATGACGTGGTGACGAGCGTGTTAAATAGTACTAGATTACTATAAATATACCGTGAATTATTAAAAATCTGATGATCGCCAAAGATCAAGGTCTCGCGGGTGCGAATCGTTTTTGACACACCATAAATGTATAGCATCACCCGGTGTCCATTGATAAGCTGCCCTCCTAAACAGCGGTTCGTAATTACTGCTGTAACCACATAACATCGATATACGCCAGAAATGGATGTATATCGCACACGTGGTGTTGACAAAAATAGTACGGCATTTGAGTGTGACTATACACATTGCCGTTTATTTATAAGTACCATTGGTGAATGCGAGTAACAGCGTTACGGATGACCATCGACGTATCTAGCCGAAAACGCGCCCCCGTTACCATGGAAATGACGCGTGGAATCGGTTATCAGACATACATTATATTATATATTGTACGCTTATGTTGGACATCCAAAGATATCGATAAACGTCATTGAAGCTGAGGTTAACGTTACTGGTTTGCATATTGTTTGTAGTAGAAAATCGTTTATTCGAACAACTGTCAATCATCATGATATTCGTATCTTTGATACACGTATGTTACGCAAGTCAAAAACAAAAAACGCAACGTTATTCTTTGTTGATATTTCGTTCAATCGTTCGAGCTATTTAACCCGGGCGAGAGGCGCCCTGTTAGTCGCCAAATGATAGTTTCGCAAATTTTCAGACTTTAATTAGTTTGTTTATTGGTCAGACCCGGAGGTTAAATAATCATATGTGTAAATTTTAGTATACGACTTAAATAAACTAAATGAAGTTCAATTTAAGTGAATGTTAGTAAATACTTGGCACTTGAAAATCTTCGAAATTAATATTGTTAAATGGCTAACAGTGGCCTCTCGAGCGCAAAGGGTTAATAATGTGCTACTTGCAGCTACATGAAGTAACAATTCTTCGTTCATGATTTGTGTTTCTAAAAAATGTTCACGTTTGAATGGAAATGTATTTATCCGTCAATTTGCGTATGCTTTAGATATGAAGGAAGCTGTGGAGGAAACCGGAAGCACGAGCACTGCCGCAAAGAACGTTGTCGAGAAGGGTGAAGTCGAAGCTACGAAAGAGAAAGGAAATGAGAAGGAAAAAGAAACGGAAAAGGATGAAGAAAAAGACAAGAAGAATGACAAGAGTGAGAAAGAAGATGGCGATAAGGATGCTGGAAGTGAACAAGAAATTGTTTTCATTCAAGATATGGGATTTACTGTTAAGATAGTCAGCCCGGGTGCTGAACCCTTTGATATCCAAGTTTCAAGTATGGAATTGGTTCAGGTAGTTAATAATCTTTTAAATAATTATTTTTTTCGATCTTCATACGGTAATAGTAGTGGACATTATAATTAATTTTATTATCCTTTCTAGGAAATCCATCAGTTACTTATGGATCGCGAAGATACCTGCCATCGTACATGTTTTTCTCTTCAGCTTGATGGTAATACATTGGACAACTTCGCTGAGCTAAAAAATATCGAAGGCCTAAAAGAAGGTTCGGTGATTAAAGTCGTGGAAGAACCGTACACGATGAGAGAAGCACGCATACATGTTCGACATGTTCGAGATTTATTGAAATCCGTGGATCCTGCTGATGCTTACAATGGCGTGGAGTGCAGCAGTCTATCGTTTTTAAACGTAATCCCTAACGGTGATATTCTGGAGAAGAAAAAGAGCAGAGCAGATTCGGTCGATTGTACTCCGCCTGATTACATTATACCCGGTAGTAAAGATAGGCCATTGCTACCTTTACAGCCGCAAGCCAAAGAACAAAAATGTCCTCCTTGTTTAAAAGTAATTAATATGATACATAAATCACTTTTATCGTTTCATGTATGGATAAAGTGAACATTAATTTGGTTATTTATTGTAGGTATTAACAACATCAGGATGGAATCCACCACCTGGTCACAGAAAACTTCATGGTGATTTACTATACTTATACGTGGTAACATTAGAAGATAAACAATACTATTTAACTGCGTGCGCTAGAGGTTTCTTCGTTAATCAATCTACAAAAGAAGTATTTAATCCGAAACCGGCGACCCCGAGCCATCTGTGTCACAGCTTAATTGAACTACTGAACCAACTCAGCCCAGCATTTAAACGGGGTTTCGCTGCTATGCAAAGACGGAGAACACAGAGACATCCGTTTCAACGAGTAGCCACACCTTATCAACTCTACGCTTGGTGTGCGCCTCAGATTGAACATACCATCGATGCAATACGCGCTGAAGATAGTATGTTTCACTTTATGTTAATTAATAGAATTTTTTAATATCGACTACCGTATCACTTACGTGTAGGTAATTTACTGAGAATGATTTTATAACTTTAAGTTTCATAAGATTAGTTTAGTTAACTAATCTTAACCGGTTGGTTAATGTATTAATGAGTATCCAAGTGTTAATCATTTATTTTTTATTTTTCCAAATAGCTTTCTCTTCCAAGCTGGGATATGAAGAACATATTCCTGGCCAAACTCGAGACTGGAACGAGGAGTTGCAAACAACGAGAGAGTTACCTCGTAAAAATTTACCCGAAAGACTGCTTAGAGAACGTGCTATTTTTAAAGTACGTCTACGATCGATATAATAATTGGATTACAATACATTACTGCTGTTACATAGTTATATTTTATGATTGAATTATATAGGTTCACAGTGATTTTGTTGCTGCTGCTACCCGAGGTGCAGTAGCCGTAATAGATGGTAATGTGATGGCAATAAATCCAGGTGAAGAAGCGAAGATGCAGATGTTTATTTGGAACAATATTTTCTTCTCACTTGGGTTCGATGTTAGGGATCATTATAAAGAACTTGGCGGCGATGCCGCTGCTTTCGTTGCGCCTAGAAATGATTTACAAGGTGTTAGAGTTTATGCTGCCGTTGATTTACCCGGTCTCTATACACTTGGTACCGTTGTAATCGATTACAGGTTCGTACGAAACTAGATGCACATATTAGTTTCGTCACATTATTTGTACGACGTGGATATTTTGTAGCGGATCATTTGTACATACTTGTTCGATGTTCAATGTTCTATCGCAACTTACATCTCAATCAAAAGGATATTAAGCTTTCATGGTAATTACTCATATTCCTCTGCATAGAGGATATCGTGTCACCGCTCAGTCAATCATCCCTGGAATCTTGGAACGCGAGCAGGAGCAATCTGTTGTTTATGGTTCCATAGACTTTGGGAAAACGGTTCTTACGCATCCAAAATATCTTGAACTGGTCAGTTCATAATAATGATTTTATATAATTTTCAAGGGATATTTATCAATTATTTTACACTATGTGTATTATGTCTCATAGTTAAACAAAACTGGGCAACAATTAAAAATTCTTCCTCATAAAGTTATCAACGATGCTGGTGAGGAAGTAGAACTTTGCAGCAGTGTAGAATGCAAAGGTATCATCGGAAATGATTCTCGGCATTATGTATTGGATTTATTGCGAACTTTTCCTCCTGATGTCAATTTTCTTAAATGTAGGTTGATGCAATTGACGACAAAAATTAAAAACTAATTTAAGTTATTATATTTTTATTCTGCTTTCCGTAGTGGAAGAAGTTGAACTAAGTAAAGAAGCTAGAGCTTTAGGTTTCCCAATTGAACACAAGCATAAATTAGCTTGTCTTCGTCAGGAATTGATCGACTCTTTTGTCGAAGCTAGATATATGCAGTTTATCAAACATGCGGCTGTTCATCTGCAACAACTTACATCTGCAAGAAGAGTGCAGAAGGAGAAAGAAACTACTGTTAAGGTAAAAAAAATTTTTTTTAATTATTAATAAACATCAGTGGAAGTATTATTGCTATTTAGTATTGATCTAATTTCAGGAAGGTAAAAAGGAAGAGTCCAGTGTCGTTCCGGTGGATAGTAATAAAGAAGATTCTACTTTGATTGAAACAGATGAAGCAAAAAAAATTGTGGAGAGCATTACTGATTCTATCACTGGTGGAGAGAAACAAGAATGTATGTAACTTAATCTCTCGTTTTTCGTAAAATTTATATTTGAATTATTTTTTTCTTTTTTAGTGGAAGAAAGTACGAAAGAAATAGTTCGAAGAGCTGCAACAGCAGTCGGTAGTTTACGAGAAGCTGAGTTTGATGTAAGATTTAATCCAGATGTATTTTCTCCGGGTGTGAGACATCCAGATCCAAGTGGTCCTGCTTTAAAAAAACAAAAGCAGTTAGTACAAGACGCTGCCGACTTTTTACTCACTGTACAGATTCCTACCTTTGTGAGTTTATTATATTATGTAGTTTCTTAGGTTGATAGAAAGACATATTTAACTGAGTCTTTCGGTTATAGATCCGAGAATGCTTAGATCACACAGCTGCTGCGATGGATGGTAGTACATTGATAGAAGCTTTACATGGTAAAGGTATTAACGTTCGGTATCTTGGTAAATTAGCAGCTATGTTAGCCACTGTTCCACAATTGCAATATCTTCAACGTATCGCCGTTTCGGAACTTATTTTGCGCTCGACGAAACACATTTTTACATTTTACATGCAGGTATGTTGATACGAATTAAAAAAATTTTACTTCAAGTTTAAAGAGTAAAAAAGATTTAATATTTATTTTTCAGGGTACAGAATTAATGAGTCTTTCCGCAGCAATTAGTCATTTCTTAAATTGTTTACTGTCTTCTGCACAAATTATTCATCCACAACAAAACCTAGAAGAGGTATGATTACATTGATCGCCAAATATTTGTTTTATGCACTTAATTACCGCATAAACAGTAGTAATATTAACAAATAAAATAATTTTCTAAGTGAAAAATTTATATAATTTTCGATTTTTAGTTGCAGAGTAAAACTGCCAAACGACGCAATAAAAGAAAGGGTAGAAATAATGGACCACAACAGTCCGAAGTGGAGTGGGCTTCCTTGACGCCTAAGTCTCTTTGGCAACAAATTAAAACGGATTTGAAAAGTTATTATGATTGGGAGACACCGTGTCCGGAATCATTGGATGCTACAATAGAACACTTTCATCTCCAGAAAATTTCTTTGCTTCGAAATTTCTGTATAAAGACTGGTGTTCAAATTTTATTGCGGGAATATAACTTCGAAAACAAAAATAGAGCAACATTCTTCGAAGAAGATATACTTAATATATTTCCTGTTGTGAAGCATATCAATCCTAGAGTAAGTAATTAGCTTAAGAAGATAAGAAATAAGTTGATTGTGAATTTTGCATGATGTAATGTTTAAATTGTTTGAATTTGTTTTTTATTTAGGCTAGTGATGCATATAATTTCTATACAACTGGTCAAAGTAAAATTCAGCAAGGTTACTTGAAAGACGGATATGAATTAATCAGCGAAGCTCTAAATTTATTGAATAACGTTTATGGTGCCATGCATCCTGAGATTGCACAATGTCTTAGAATGCTTGCGCGATTAAATTACATAATGGGTGACCATGGGGAAGCTCTTGCTACTCAACAAAAAGCGGTTCTTATGTCAGAAAGAGTCAATGGAATAGATCACCCATATACTATTACTGAATATGTAAGTATAAGACTGATATACTTAATCACTTATTAAGAATAAATAATATATACCATTAGTTTAATATTATTTTTATATTTCTTAACAGATTCATCTAGCTTTGTATTCTTTTGCCAATGGTCAAGTTTCTGTGTCACTCAGGTTACTATATAGAGCACGTTATTTGGCACTGTTGGTTTGTGGTGAAGATCATCCAGAAGTAGCACTCCTTGATGTAAGTATTAATATGAATATGAAAAATAACCAAATGTTTCGAAACATTATTGACATTACTCATTCATTTAGAGCAACATTTCCTTGATACTTCATGCTGTTGCGGAATACGAATTATCACTCCGCTTTTTGGAGCATGCTTTGGCTCTAAATCTTCGATATCATGGACCACGGTCCTTAAAGGTCGCTGTTTCTTATCATCTCGTTGCGAGAACCCAGTCCTGTATGGGTGATTTCCGGGCAGCTTTAAACAACGAAAAAGAAACTTATGCTATTTATAAACAACAGTTAGGCGAAGATCATGAAAAAACTAAAGAGAGCAGCGACTGTTTAAGACATCTCACACAACAGGCCGTAGTTCTACAGAAAAAGATGAATGAAATTTATACTGGAAAATCGGGTGTTAGCCTACCACCAATTCAGGTGCAACTTCCTAGTATGGGATCTGTACTTGATATGCTGAACGTGATTAATGGTATTCTATTTGTTCAAATCAGCCAACAGGATATCGAGAATTTTAAGGCGGAAATAGAGAAACGGCAAAAGGAACAAACACCGGATGGAGAAATGAAAGCGCTGCAAAATGGAAACAAAAAGAATGAAAAAGAAAGTAAGAAGGAAGAAAAAGACAATAATAAAAAGGAGGAGAAGGAGAATAAAAAGGAAGATAAGGAGAATAAAAAATTAGATAAGAAAGTGGAAGCACAGAAAGTAGAATTGAAAAAGTTAGAGGAAAATAAGACAACGTTAGAACCAGTAGTTGCAGAGAGCTGAGCTCGTTTTAAACCGCTAATGATGATACTTAGTAGTTTTTTTTCCGAATCCTAGTCTTTCCCTACCCGCGTCCGATCTTTTTTAAAGAGTAACGCGAGTACGGCATATATAATTGATTGGGATAAAACGAAAATGACAAGTGTTTGCTCCATCTGAGGATCGTTATTTGGTGTATCGTATATACATTTATAAAGTGCTATCAAAATTGAACTTTTATAGTGTGGCGATCAATGACAGTATGGGTGAAATTTTTCGAGAGAGCTAAATTTCCTAATGCTCGCAGTGCTCGATTATAATAAGCCAAACAACAGAATTTATTTGACTGATTTATGACTGCATATAACAAATATAAAAAACTGGTTCTCCACTTGTGTAAATATTTCTGAACGAAAGAATTTATTGCCTTAGCGCGTATGCTTATCACAATATTTCATTCGTGATTCAGTTCACGAATTATCAAACGAACAAAAAGAAGTATCTTTTGGTAAAGTTATATACAAGTTGCGTCGCCTAATATTGTTGCGTTTTTTCGAAAAGCTCAATTCTACTACGTAACAATAAAAATTACAGATATTGCATACGCTATCCTTCTATTAATCGATAAAATAATACACTAGTATTCGTTCCAGCGTATTGCACAAGTGTTGCTGAAACTCAGAGGAAACGCAATGTACTAGCGAAATTAAACCGGTACGGTAATTGTCTGTGAAAGAAATAACGAATTTTATTAACGTAGTGTATAAGTCATTGTTTTTTTTTCTTTGTTTTTCTACGTTTTCAATAGGTTATTTTATTAGTATACATTTGAGATCATTGTTTTGTGCCATTTAGGCATTACTGTCACTTTCCCATTGTGGTTGCCATCAGTAAATTGAATATATATTAAAATTATAAAAATATTCCTTATTTTTAAGTGCTACTAATTTGTGATTAATACTGCTGAATTTAATGTAAACGTTATAAACGTTTCTATAGATTTCTTTTTAATGAACATAAATTCCTCATAACTGAAATTGATAATTAAAAAATAATACAAGTTACATGAAGATCAATAAGGAACGATATCTGTATTTTATTGAATAAAAGCAATTCATATAACTTTATTAATCAGTTTTATATTGCATATATCACATTAAAAGCTTTCTTTCATCTTTTTATTATCGTTATTTCATCGTCACCATACATGAGGATTTGAATCTGAAAAAAAGTTTAAATTTAAATCATTTTCTGTTTACATGGAGAAGAATATTTTGCAAAGAAACAATAATGGCAGCAAAGCATGGGGTACTGACAGGTGCATTGTTATATTTCACAATCATTGATAACGGTTATCAAAAACGACTCATTAGTTAACATATTATAGAAGTAGTAGCATCAATTTCCTAATTATGATTAGAGATACCACAGTTAGTTTTAGAGTTATAAACATTGAGAGTCATCTGTTACCGAAATGTTGATTCATATTATATTTGTTTCTTAATTATATAATTTTATCGAATAGTATTCGTTATAAAACGAATAGTAGTAACATATCCTACGTTGAAATTTTATCGTACTATCAATCAAATTAATTTGAGAAATGATATTGATACTTTGTTGATATTTATTTTAAATAAAAAGTTGTGTTTTATGTCAGTTATGTTTCCAAGATTGATGATAATAACATTAATATGGATAATAATAATGAAAGGCAAATAAATGAATATGCTGTGTAGTTTCTGTTTAACAAGTTTGGATACTTTACAACATGGAATATTGTATTGCACTTGTTAGTTAAAATGTATGATAAAGAATGCTAGTTAATAAGGACTACTGATTATAAATAAAGTTAAATACTTGATTTACATATGTTACCTGTTATATAATTTCATAATGTTCGCGCATAAAATAAATCATTTTGTATGGAACATGAATTGATATTTTAAATGGATTTCACATTTTCAAATGAATTTTCGACTTGCTTTGACTTAATCTCACTTTCATTTGTTTTTAATCGTTTTCTTTTCTTTTTTTTTGAACTTGCAGATTGTTTTTGAAAATATTCTCTAACGTTTAATTTATTAATTAAGTATTGTCGAAACATTTCTAAAGCGTTTTTGCCACCAGTTCCTTTTTCAAAAATCATAGATATTTTTACATCATCATTTTCAGATTTTTCGTGCTCTATTATCTCAGCAAAAAAATTACATATAAGAAAAGGTTCTTTTGTAACTGATTCTTCTACTGATGTTTGAATATTTTCTGAATCAGTTTTGATTAATTTTCTTGTGGAATTTTTGAGTGTAGTATCATTTACTCCAGCTGTATTTTCTGAATTGCAATCTTTAGATTGGTTCGTTAGTCTTTGTACTAAACGACGTTTTCTACGTGCATGTGTCCAGGTATCATTTTCCATGATTAGTTGACACGACCAACCGTTAAAGTCATCAATAGGCAAATTTAATTCTTTGATTTGCACCTATATGAAAGGTATAATACGAATTAAAGAATTAAACATAATATGAGGTAAAAATTTAAATACAAATGCAATACTACATTTAATTCTTCCATAATTTCTTTCAAAAAGTTAACTAAATTATCAAAAGAAGAAAATCTGTGCTGCATCGGAAATTGTATCTTTATTGGTAATTGTCCCTTCAACAGTTTAGCAATAAAGTCTCCACTTTTTCTAATGACGGGAGCGTTTGTTAAATTAATAATATCTTTTGGTAAAAATGACCAAGCTAATCCCCACCTACTAAAAAAGTACATAAGTATACATCTAAGAAAAATGAGAAAAAATTTATTGAAAAATTCATTTACCGTTTTGTGTAACCTTGACAAAATTCTGTCCATGTTGCATTTTCTATATTTTTTCTCTTTAGAAATTTCAATAAAAACAGTAAATTATTTTTTCTACCAAACATTGTGGTATAAATTTTTACTTTTTGTTTAATCTCAATACTTTCTTCAATCATTTGTATTATAAATGTTCTTTCACCACCTCTAACTGTAAGCTCAGTTTCATTTCCAGTTGGGGCATTTCTTGGTGGTAATCGTTTTATCACGTTTTCTGATGATCCTCCAATTTCAAAGAAAGGTGGATTACACATTGTAAAGTGATAACTGTTATTATCTTTTATAATACCTTTCAAAATTATTCCTTCATTAACTTCAAATACTATAATAAATATATTATAAAGTTAAAAATATAAAATTATATGCAGTTTATAAGACACATAATTAATGTACCTTTTATTAAATGTTGTAAATTATTATTTTCAATCTGTTGAATAGCTGTTTGCACACTAGCTGCATCAACTTCTGTGCCAAACATTTGATTTCTATACATTTTTGCAAATAACAGAGGATAAATGCAAACAGCTCCAGTACCTACGAGAAATAAAACTGTTAGTTTTGTTAAAATTTGTTAATATTAAATTATAGAAATTTAATATACAAATTTATTTATAATACCAATGTCTAGGCCAATAACTTCTTTCATTTCATTGAAAGAAGCATGTTTCATTAAATCTTCAATCCATAAAATGTAATTTAAACGTAATGGTAAAGTTGGTATTAATTTATTTTGAGGTATTTTTACATCCAAATTAAAATCATGTTTCAGTAATACTTCTGTGAGCACTCGTAAACTTTCTTCATTTTTAAAATCAATTTTAATATTGCCTTTTAAATTCTAAAATTTAAGCAAATAATATATATTATATTTTTTATATGACCAAATTTAACAGTACTAAATAATTGTTCAAAAATATATCTTACAATAATTGCAATATTTCGAAATTCTGGATATAATAAAGCAAGTTCTTTAAAATCTGGTATTTTTTGATATCTATTTCTTGGATGCATGAATTTATTTAATGACATTTTTGTTTATTTTGGATAATACCACTGTAAATCATACAAAACACATTTATAATATTATTTATAACAGATACTTTTTGTTTACAAATATATAACAAATTACAATATATGCATTACTTTACAAAATAGTGTATCTGTTATGAATTTTTCTTTCGTTTGAATATTTGATAAAAGTTTTACGTATTATTGCATACGTTAAGAAAAACAATTGTAACACTTTGTTGTCTATCAATTGTTCAAGATATCTAACAAGAAAATATTGTCAAATTGCCTCCTATATCACTTGATTAGAAAAACATTTGTAAACCTTTAGTTGCGTCAACAAATCATCCATCACGTACTTTTAACTTTGTATTTGATACGTATATAAATATAGGAGACCCATTAACTTTCAAACGTTACCAAATGAAATTATCAACTTTTTGGTAGATAATTCAAACAGGGAAAACAATACTAGTACATTCATTATGTAAGAATATTCCTAGAATGGTACACTTAAACTTAGTAACTAAATATAGTAACCTAACGGGTAGATTTCTAATAGCAAATATAGCGTAATTTAATTGTAAAAATCTTGAAATTAATTCAGTTGATCAAAATTTAAAGTAATATAGAGTAATAAAGTAACGAAAGTATATATCTAAGTATATATCTTTCTATAATCTCTCAAAATAAGTGGAATGTTGGCAGCAGTGTGCACGAACGAATCTATCGTGATGACAATTTTAAGTGGTGACAGCCGCGTTTGTACTTCGTTACCTTCATAGTAGCGTTATACCTGTTTTTGCTAACACGAAACTTAATTTTTTGACTTAGTGCGTAATTTGTTTTGCAAGAGGTGTATGAAATATTAATCACATCGAAGGTATGTGCTTTACAATAATTTTAGTGTATATCAGAAACAGATGGTTGTTGCAATTCGTTTTGCCTGACAGTTTGTTAATATGGACAAGTGCCACTCTGACAGTTTTCCTTTTTCGTCATCGTATTGTTAGGCACCTGTTACCGATTGTTCGTTTTTCATATTTTCGGTAGTAAGTTCTCAATACTTTATCTCCAATTTACATGTTACCTGTGTGCGAAACGGTGCTACATGAACAATTTATTCACGGAGTAATTAATGATATCACGTTGAAAATATTTATTTTTTTTGTTATGAATTCTGATTCAAATAAAATGCATTTCATCTTTGATGTTTTCGTTTCTTTTAAAGCGAATTAAACTGAGATTGTAATAAAAAAACATTATTGATAATTGATTTGGGGATATACAAATATTTTTTGATTATGAATAGTTATTGAAGTATGTATTTTAATCAGAATAAAAAATTAAATATATATTAAAGTTATAAAATACAATTGTTTCTTTTACTCATGATATAACTAAATGATTCATGAGTATGTTGTTATTATGATATACCATATGAGTCGATTGAATTTTTAAAGAATATTAAGATTTTAATGTTTTGTAATTTGAATGCTTGGAATTAAGCAACACATGTACACATTGTCCTTTAGAGAAAATAGCTATTATAATCTTACCTTTTATTTATTAAGGAACCATCTTGGATTTAATTTTAAATAAATTTAAATAGATTGATTAAAATTCTGTTAATGTATGTTTTCTATACTTCAGCAAAAAAGAATATAGTTATAAATAGTTTATAAAAAATATTATATAATCCTGTGTGTTTATTGAACTTAAATAAGTTCTGCTATGCCATGAAATTTTATTAACACGGTTTCACTTTATTTAAATGATGTTTTATACAAATCTAACTTTTTATTTCTTGCTCGATAAAATATCAAACCTTACTATTATAATTTTATTGTAAAAAGAAACAAGAAAATAATAAATTCATTGAAACATTGAATAATATTCTTTCAACTACCTAAGCTGACAGTTGCAAAACTTGAATTTTTAATAATGTTATAGCACAAGAAATTGGAAGGAAAGAATTTGAATAAAAAGTGCTTCAACTTTCTTATTTAGGGAGCATTTTCACAGAGCCCCAATAAATTTCATTGATACTAATGCATTTTCTTTAGAGTTTAGTTGCTGAAATTGTAGGGAAGTTTTTTTTTTAATCATCGCATTCCACAATGTGCACGAGTCGACTCTTTCTTTCATTTCTGTTCCTTCCCCCGTTTTTCGACTGCTTTGTTTGCACATACATTTGGATGATTGCTTTTCGTGTATATAAGGCGCATGTGTTGTATAATCGTAACGGTAAAACGATCCGTCATTCATTATTATGGAATAATTAAGAAAACATATTGTAACGAATATAAAAATTCGATGTAACGTACTTACTAATCGTATCGAAGAGTCCAGAATGCCGGACATAATGAAGAATTTGTTTCGGTAAACAGAGACAGGTGAAAGGTTTACTGCTTTTCCGTGTGTAATTGTTTCGTATGCAAGGTGATATATCCTTTTTCAGCGAATTTTGTTAGAAATATATTAGAACTATGTTGTAGTACTTTATCCGTTTCATTCTTCTTTTTTTCAGTATGAATGATTTCGAATTTTATTACGATTAAATAACATTTTATAAGCAAAGTATTTTTTAGAAACAAGAGAAGCGCTTAGGATAGAGAATTTTATACACTTTGGAAAAATTAATAGTTAAGGTAATTTCAATTTTTAATAGTTAATTGTAATTTTATTATTTTTAATAGCATATTATTGAAAATAGATATTATTTTAATCAAGCTTTTCATTAATAATTTCATAGGTAAAGAAGTAAAATAATTTTATATTATATTAACCTCGTAGTTTTTTCTTTGAAGTTTACCATGAAGTTCTATTTAAAAAAAAAAGGTGTACTTGCACTGTACAACTGTATAAATAGCCATATGTATACTATAGTTACATAGAACATTCTAAAACCGATCAATTTTGTCTTATTATAGAGTAGAGCATCCGATACGAGAAACGTACACATTTATGATTAATTAGCATTCCAATTATAGAACGAGAAACATGAGAGGACCACTGTAACTTCTTTACAAACTTTAATAATAAATTAACTTCAATCTATGGTAATAAAGTAATTATTTTCTTTGGTATCAATAAAATTGTAAACCAGTTTAAAGGGATGTCCTGTAATATTTTTATAAGTGATAAATAACAAATTTCTTAAATCTAGTAATTTATTAAAACTTTTTCGATTTCAAAGCTAACAAAAATAACAAATAATTTGTTAGAAGTAAATGGAGTAAGTGTTTAATATTCAAGAACAGTTTCCGAGAAATAACTCAGTTCCGAAAAAATCCACTAACCCCGGTCACATCCCTCTTTAAATACATCAACCTATTAAGCACCAATACGTTGGGTTAACGCGACATTTTATTTACAATTTTTTTCAGTTAATTTACACTGTTAAATGTTGTTATTTAAAAAAGTGAAGAAAGTTCAATAATGTAAATTAACTGAAAATGAAATGTTACAAAATTACTCTATCAAAAGATGTGCCCGTGCGCTATGTTTATATATTCAGCATCTTAACAGATTCAGAGATGATTTAATCATACATTTTGTAACACAAATAAATAGAAATCGATAGAGTTGATTTTTGATCGGTTAATCATCGTGCAAACTATTCCCAACCACCTCTACACTCGTCAATTCATTCCATTCTCAAAATCAACCCGTCTTTTGAACCAATTTCCACGGAAAATTTCCCGTCGCTCCGTCGCCAGGAATCTGTCGTCCTTTTATTTACTCTTGTTACGAAAGAAGAGAGGGAGAAAGAGGGAGAGAGAGAGGTGCGCATGTGGAGCATCCTGGCCTGCGCGGGCTCCATCGACCCTCAAACCATTTCGTATACGTTCTCCAGTACGTGTTTGGCGATCCTACTGTGCTAGTTTGATCGGAAAAGGGAACGAGATAGAATCAACATCGATTGGCCAATTAACCGGCGCCCCTTGTCGGACAATCGTGCCTCGACTGCTTTCGAGACAGAATCGTTATCTTTTGTGTGATATCGTGGTATATTAACCTCGGTTAGGCAATCTTACACAACACAAAACACACACACACACCTGTCATCTCGTTGCCGACTCCTCTTCATCTCGTTCGTTGCGTCCTTTCTCGATAGACGATACTACATGTTTGTTCACCGCGGTGAACAATTCTCTTTTTCTTTTCATCGTGTTCGCGCGGAGAGGGAGAAGGTTAACGGTCGTTTTAAAGGGGAACTGGAGCAGCAGCGTGCATGAGGTGTTGAAATTTACGTAATTGTGCGTTGGACGATCGTACGTTCGGATTTTTATTTTGGACAAAGTATTAACCCTTCGCGTTTGAAAGGCGACTCTTCAGCTCCAACAATTCCCAAATGCAGAGCATTAAAATGCAACAGTATCAGAATTTATTTATACTAAAATTTATCTCATTAGGATAAATAATGTTGAAACTTTTAGATGCGACTATTTGCATTCGAAAATTGGTGGAAATGGTATCATTTGACTAACGAGAGTCACCTTTCGAGTGCAAAGGGTTAAGGGGGTGTGGTATGGTGGGTCGACTGGATAGGTTTATGATTTAGTGTGAGTTAAGAATTGAATGGAAGGGGGCGGGTTGGTCGGAGACGTTGGGTTTGGTTCTTTGAAGAGGTTTGAAATTGAATTAGACGAATTAAAATAATTAATTAATTAGGTGAATTAAATGTTTGTATGGGAACTCTATTTTTTTTTTGGGGGGGTAAAATTGAAAAACGTTTGTAAAGTATAATTAAAATTTATAGAGAGGTAGATGTAATAACCTTTGAGTAACTAAAATGATCTCTGGTCTCGGTATTTATAACAATCGCATCACTGCAATGACGATCCCAAACAAGTTTCTTCGTCAGGACATGAATTTTTTAGCATCTTCGACTCGTCGTTATAACATTGTATATGCAACAAAAAAAGAGATTGTTGATATTTGTACATAAAATAGAAGTCTTCACCGCTAGGTTTATATTTTCAAGGTTTTAATAACATATGAATCATAATCGATCGTCAGGCAGGTATCTTTTTACTGTTAACTGAGTATCTTCAATTATCTAATTAATGAATAGATTTTTAGAGGAAATTACGCGAGCTCCTTTTTTGCTGGATATTTTATACTGCACAAAACTACTGCACGTAATCGTTGTAAAAAGGAATATTACTAGACTAAAAAAAAAAAAAAAAAGGAAAAGGTTGATAGGCCAGCGGTAAACGTTGGAATAATTTGTTTATCGTTTGAATAATTATAAGCTGCTTTATCTGTGAACGAACACTTTGGGTCACCGCACGATGTTTGTTTTCTGGCATGCATTTAGAGCGTGAGATCCTCGGATATATTTCAACGATCAAAAGCATGGTCACACCTAGGTACAATTCGCTAGAATTTTGCCGGTGAATACGAAATAGGACGTGGGCGGGGACCATGGGCTGGTGGTCACGCAATTTTACCTTGGTTCTGTTTTCAGTGGTCAAACAATTGAAACACACAGTGGACAGAGATGTGTAGTATTATAATAGATTCTTAATTATGTTGGCATCAGCGAGGCGTGGGATCGTACACAGATCTTTCGAACGGTGCAAAATTTTAGAAAGTCTGGAAAATTTGAACGTTCTAGAACTTCGTTTCGAAGACATTCGAATTCGTACAGTCTGATACAAAATTTTCAACAACTCGCAACCTAACTCCTTCTTTTTCGATTCACTAATTTTCCATTACATAAAGTGGTGCGAGGTATAGTATTGAATTGTACCAATTAGGCGTTAGTGTATAATTACAACATAATTAAAGTTCCAAAGTATCTCTTTAATAATGTGAAACAGAACATTAGAAAATAGTGAATATGAGAATTTGACGGATATGGGAATTAAGATGATAATTAAAACAATACACGTTTCGGATTATAGCATAATAGGGAATAATTATATAAAAGCTATCTTAATAAAGTAATTAAGAGGAAGAATAAGCACCGATGAAGGCAGCGTTTTGTAATAAGTTCCAACGCAACACGGATCAAGCTAATTCATGTTAATTTCGTTGTAGGACAAGAAAATGCACGAACTTCTTCATTAGCATGACAACACAATTCTTTGCGTGGCGCTATGCTTGAAAGATGACTCGGTACTTGCTCGCAAACTAAAACGACAAAACTAATTTTCCATCTTTTCTCTTTCATTAATTTTTAACTAAAAATGTGTAAATAACGCATAATATTTTTAAATAATTTTTTGAATATATCAGGTATTGCTGTTAATTTCTTAAAGGATATTGGTACATATTTATTTATTTATTAGAGACAATTTCTATTATTGTACAAAAAAAAGGGAAAAAACGAATTGAAACTGGATATGTCGAAAAATGTTTCTCCCTTGCTTTAACAAATTTATCTTTCAAAAGGTTCAAGGGTTCTCACTAAAATAGTAGACACTTGTAATATATTTTACACAATTTGAATTCGTTGAACATCATTCTCGACCGAGTCTCAAGGGCCATTTAAACGTTGTACCACCCTTCCAAGTTAAAATATTTTATCTAGTGTTCAAAAATACTATTAATGAATATACCAATTGGATAGTGATCGTTAAAAAACATTTACTATATAATAATCATAAATTATTTTTAAAAAGTTGTTAAATTATCATACTGTCTTAGAAATGTTGTTTTTAGATTATTGCAAAAACCTTGCAGTTTTCTAAGCTCGTTTAAAATGTAAAACAAAAACGCGTGCAGCTGTATAATAATCATAAATTATTTTTAAAAAATTGTTAAATTATCATACTGTCTTAGAAATTTTGTTTCTAGACCACTGCAAAGCTTTGCAGTTTTCTAAGCTCATTAAAAATGTAAAACAAAAATGCGTGCAGCTGTATAATAATTATAAATTATTTTAAAAAATTGTTAAATTATCATACTGTCTTAGAAATTCTGTTTCTAGACCAGTGCAAAAACCTTGCAGTTTTCTAAGCTCGTTTAAAATGTGAAACAAAAATGCGTGGAACTTCGGATATCTCCGTATCTGTGTTGAAAAATGAAAAACTCCGAGATAGAATATTTTAACCCCTTTACGTGCACGCTCGAGTTAACACGTTCGTCGCCATGTCACCCATATTTGGTTGACGCTTTTTTTCTTGAAGTTAAATAGGATTTTAAATTGGACTTTTAAAAGGAATTCAATGGGATAAATATTGAAGTATAATATATATATATATATAAAATACATAAAATAAAAATAAAAAGTTAAAATTTTTGCTGTTTTTATATTTTTTACCCCAGTTTTCTGTGCAATCGGATTTAAGCCCATCGAGAAACTCAGCCGAATCACGCTCGGCGACGAACGTGTTAACACTATTCCTACCACGACTGGTCAAACGACCGTTTTTAAAATTTTGATTACAATTTCATATACACAACATAATTGAATCGCGTTTAAGCTTTAAACTTTTTCTCAAATATACGTATAATACATTTTTCAGTATAATTCTTTTTTCATTGTTTATTTTTTGAGAAAAATTTGTAGCCTGTCTTACGTGGGAATGTTGCAGTAGGAATAAGTATACGTGAAGTGTCGGTAGGAATAGCGTTAACTCGAGCACGCTAAACTGGCCAAACTGTGCACACTTCAGATAATTCGAGCGACAATAAAACTTAGGATACAATAAAAATTTTGATTATTTTTGTATTTTTTTAATTTTCTTACCAAGACAACGTTCTAAATCGGTATTTCCCAACGGAGGGCGATTCGAAAATGGACTCGACCCAACTTTAACCCATAAATCTATATTAAAATTATTTGGAATTTGAATTTCAGTTTTTCATTACGTGTTTTGAAATTTTACTTACTGTGTTTTGTTAACAATTTCATAGTGATTTCTTCCTAGAACCCATCATTTATGTTTCTTAAGTGAACAAATCAATTTTTTAATTATGTAAAAATTATGTATGTTACATAGGAGGAGGGGGGGGAGCATAAAAACTTCGAAAGGTTAAGGTGGGGCATGACACAAAAAAGGTTGGGAAACACTGTTTTAAATTCTTTTTTTACATTATAAAAAAAAAATTGATCTTTTTGGCCGGTTTTTTTCAAACAAAACCGTGCGTTAAGGGGTTAATTGAGAGAAGAGGGGGGACGCAGATGTTCGTATACGCTTGAAATTCCACGGTAATTCAGAGTACCGAGAAACATAAATTATCCCATCCCGTGTAGGAGCTGGTGTGTATGGCATATTGCCACGATGTTTCGCGCGTTGCGTTCGCTCGCTAATTCATTCGCACGCGCTAATTGCTCGGCTTTCTTCTTGACCTTTTGTTGCTCGTGCGCGTCTGCTGACTTCGAATCGAACCGGAAAATTCGGGACTTCAGTATCGCGAGGATTATCGAAGAATCGACGAGTTGATCGACGAAAACATATTAACCCTTTGTACTCGACTGTCTCCTCTCGTGGGACATCGTAATCCTAGCATATGATAGTTTTGCAAATTTTCAGACGTTAGTTCAGACCCGGACGTTAAATAGTCATATATGTAAATTTTAATATACAATTTAACTAAACTAAATGAAGTTTAATATACGTGAATCATAGTAAATATTTCGAATTTGAAAATGTTTGAAGTTAGTATCGTTAAACGACTAACGGTCACCTCTCGATTGCGAAGCTCATGGGACATCGTAATCCTAGCATATGATAGTTTCGCAAATTGTCAGACGTTAGTTCAGACCCGGACGTTAAATAGTCATATATGTAAATTTTAATATACGACTTAACTAAACTAAATGAAGTTTAATATAGGTGAATCATAGTAAAGATTTCGAATTTGAAAATGTTTGAAGTTAGTATCATTAAACGACTAACGGTCACCTCTCGAGCGCGAAGGGTTAATATGACCATGAATTACTCGCCAACACGGAATTTATTTTTTTGTTCAATCGAAACAAAACCTTTCCAATACGGTATTAGCATACTTAGCTGTAACATTTCATGAGTATAATTAAAAAAGAATGAAAATTCCACGGTAAAACTTGTGATCTAGCATATGCTGAGGGTTAACCCTTTGCACTCGAAAGGTGCTATAATGATACTAAGTTTAAAAATTTTCAAATTCGAAATATTTACTAAGATTCGCCTCTATTAAACGTCATTTAGTTTAATTAAGTGATATATTAAAATTTACATATATGACTGTTTAACCTATGAGTTTAACTAATAAACAAACTAACTAAAGTCTGAAAATTTGCGAAACTATCATTTGGTGACTAACAGTCACCTCTCGAGCGTAAAGGGTGAATGAACTATAACTCTTCCAGCATACGTTCATACACAATTATAATCGGTATAATATACAGAGTGAATCTCAAAATTTGGTCACCTTGAATAATTTGTGAATTATTTGTTATAAGAAAATATCATAGTGCCATGTGTCCTTCTTGATACTATTCAATTTTTATATTTCCACCCGGTATACGATCATGCTAATAAATTATAGTTATTGTTTCGGAAGTATAAAAGCTCGAATTTTTAAGTATTTTGAAATAGTGAGGAAAAAAAAGAAGGATTCGTTCAATTTCTTTAATCGTAACGTTTTTCCTGATCGACAAGGATTGGCTAGAGAAACTTCAGTTCAAGGAGAGGTTGTGAAGTCTTCGATATCCAAGCATGAGTCATTTAGCGTGATTGCTCTGCAGGTTTCAAGGAAAGTGTGCGTTCGTTTCGTCTAAGATGAAAAGCAATCGAGGAAATCTCGATGAAAGCTAAATTTCTCGTGTCCTGGCGATTTTCTACGGTTCTTAGTCCAAGAAACTTTCGTTCCCATAATAATTTCCAATCGTCATCACTACAGGCACATCTATAAACCTATCTAAGCTTCAAAAGAATCAATATCCGAATCTCCAATCAAAACAATTACTATCATTGTCATTTTAACCCTTTACCGCATATGGGTCCCCATATATGGTACTGCAGTTTTGATTCAATTTTATTTCCAAATTAAGTATCATAAAATCATAGACAATTGTTTTGCGTATCATTATTGCTAAATATATATTTGATGGATAAAAATAGTTTGAATTATTTTATAATGCTTAATTTGGAAATAAAATTGAATCAAAACTGCAATACCATATATGGGCCCATATACGGTAAAGGGTTAACAAAACAATTCCGTGCCTGAGAGCTAAACCAACCTAAGTCCATGTTCTTTTTTTTTCGAAATCGAAGTATGCATACCTTTCTTTTATTCAGTAAGGTAGTACACAAAAAATGGCTCTGGGGAACGGAATTATTTTTTATCAGAACCACTGTAACACCTACACGATATTATTGTGGATTGTATCACTCTTTGAGAGATACCTACAACACTGAAACAGAACTGTAATTCATTCCAGCTACCCTTTCTCGTAAAAATTCTCAACTGAAGTTCGGATTGTCTTAACCAGAAAATTATGTATTCCCAGAAAAAGATGGCCGTGAGCCAGATACGTGAAACGGTTCCGCGGAAAATCGCTGGCCGCGGCGAGCGTTTCGTGGAAAAATCGAAAGTGATCGGTTGGGCCGCGTGAGCGGTCGATTTTTCGATCGAAAGTTTCGCGAGCGGGGAACAAAATTTCTCGATGGTTCTTCGTGGCTTGCTGGCACCAGCGGCGGCGCGATGGACACGAAATAAAACGTCGAAAAGGTAGAATGAACACGTTAATTGAGGTTTAACGAACGTCGAACAGCGTTCAAAGAGAAACGAGAGAGAGAGAGAGAGAGAGGTGGGAGAAGAGAGAGAGATGGGAGAGGAGAGAGAGAAATAGGGAGAGTGATGGGGAGGAGAGAGAGAGAGAAAGAGGGAGAGTGATGGGGAGGAGAGAGAAAGAGGGAGAGAGTGATGGGGAGGAGAGAGAAAGAGGGAGAGAGTGATGGGGAGGAGAGAGAGAGAGAAAGAGGGGGGAGTAATTGGGAGGAGAGAGAAATGGGAGAGGAGAGAGTGATGGGGGAGGAGAAAGAGAGGAGAGAGAAAGAGTGATGGGGGAGGGGAGAGAGAGAAAGAGGGAGCGTGATGTGGGAGGATAGAGAGGGGTGAGGGAAGAGAGAGAGGTGGGGTGGGAGAGGAGAGAGAGACGGGGAGGGGAGGGGGGTCGCTAATGAACGTTCATTGGAACCTTTCGCGCGATTCCGCGCAGAGGGTTGAAAAGCATAGACGGCAGGTTCGAGCTTTAATTAGAATTCGAATGGGGTCCACTCGTCGCCACTTGAACCCATTCATTTTGCTTGAACGATACCTTGTTTAACGGTGAACGAGTTAATACGATAACATAAATTAAAGTCGATTCGTTAGCGAGATTTTTCTGTCTCTCACCCTCTTGCCCTTTCGCCCTGTATCCCCCTCGCTTAGTTTTTGTTAATCATTTAATTCATTGAAAAGGCGAGTGGCGCTCTGTAAACCCCCGTGGTACCTTGTCGGCAAATTTCTCTGACTGCGAAGAAATAATAATGAAATGGAAATAGAAAACGGTTATTCGTAGTTGTGCGGCTTTCCTTTCCCAAATGGTAATTTTTCACGCGTAACAGCTCGAGCCTAGTCCGGGAAAGGAAAGGAAAAGTGGTGAAAAGATGATAAATTGAGAAGTTACTTTATTCACCTTATATATATTTACATTTATTTTCGTTACTGGTGTAATTTCCATAGAAAAAAGAAGAAGAATGAACCATTAATAAACGAGTATGTAACTTTCGAGTTATATACAGCGCTGTTTTAAAAGTCAGTGGCTCAGTAATGGTCTATAAAAAGCTACAGTAGCGTATACAAGTTTCAGACCAAAGGGTCGAAGAAAATAAATTAATTACTTAATAAGAAGTAACGGTATACATAAAATTTGTATTCTATTCTAATGTATAAATAGTGTCCTATAGTAATGATAATAAAAATAAATAGATAAACAATATATCTGAAAACCATAAAATTGTTTTATTTTAGGGGTATTTACCCCGAAAAATTGGACAAAACCCTTTCCATATTCAATCAGTCTTTAAACTGACACAACTTTGCTGAAATTTATTCAAATTGGATCAAACAAAGACGATTTTAAAGTTAACCCTTTGCAGTCCTATGACCAACGAGTCTCGACAGATCTTCGACGTAGGACCTGCTGAAACGAAATTACGAATGCAGCGCGGTCCGCAAAGGGTTAAACTTGTCTCCGCTACTTGTAACATCTACTGTTCTGTTACATCAACCTCGTATCGATCTGAGATGATAATCATGTTGCAGGGGTCAAGAGAAACAGGCAGCCGGACAATTAGGATTATCGCGTTATGGACCGCAGGTGATGAGCGTGTTGTGTTTATGCACCACTGTACAGCAGACCGGTCAAAACAACAGCCAGGCCAGCAAGATACTCCCGAGCACGCCGCCCATCTCATCCGAGGAAGAGAGGATAAACTCGTCGCAGGAAATACCCACCGACGAGCTGGCTCTATTAGCTAAGCTGGAGGAAGCCAATAGGTGAATTATTGCCGCGCTGACTAACGTGTTCACCCGTTGTCACTGCATGCGCAAGCGAATTATGCTTTAGATATTACGTACAGTGGCTCCAAATAGTATTCGTACACTTTGTATTGTAAAGAAATTCATCTACTTTTGAAACTCTGATTTCAATGAAATTTTGATTTCATTGCGTGTCCTGCGTGAAGCAATCTTTTTGGCGGCAAAATATTTTGTAAGGGGGCGGATAATGAATCTCAAAGCTTCAGCGATTTTTCACGCTTTGAATACAAACTTTTCTGTGGTCTTTTCTTATGACAGGGCGATAGAGTATTAAAAATTGTATTCATACACTTTGTATTGTAAAGAAATTCATCTACTTTTGAAACTCTGATTTCAATGAAATTTTGATTTCATTGTGTGTCCTGCGTGAAGCAATCTTTTTGGCGGCAAAATATTTTGTAAGGGGGCGGATAACGAATCTCAAAGTTTCAAAGATTTGTCAAGCTTTGAATACAAGCTTTTTTCTGTTCTTTTCTTATGACAGGGCGATAGAGTATTAAAAATTGTATTCGTAAACTTTGTATTGTAAAGAAATTCATCTACTTTTGAAACTTTGATTTTAATGAAACTTTATGTGTGTACAGAGCATTGTGTGTCCTGCGTGAAGCAATCTTTTTGGTGGCAAAATGTTTGTAATAGGACGAATAACGAATCTCAAAGTTTCAAAGATTTGTCAAGCTTTGAATACAAGCTTTTCTGTGGTCTTTTCTTATGACAGGGTGATAGAGTATTAAAAATTTAAATATTTTCTATTTGAAAGGTTTTGCTTTATCAAGTACCATTACAAAGTTATCTTTAAAAAATAAGAGAAAACTCAGAAACTTCAACACTGGTTTCATCCCTTTAAAATGGCATTTAGATGAAAAAAAGAGATTAATTCATACGTATACTATTACGATCTACATACCCACAAAATTTTATTAAATACTTCTATCAGACTCAGAATTTCAGGGTTAAACGAATTTATTTGTGACATAGTGTACGAATACTTTTTGGAGTCACTGTACGTCACCGCTTTACAATTCGATTATGTACCTGTACGTTAATACGTGATTCAATGTAATTACAGGATCGATTACTTCTGAATGAGAAAGGGCATAGTTTGAGCGAAAAAAAGAAAAAATAAATAAATGATGATCGGCATTCAGTTACTCGGAGGGGGTGTAAAGACTTGGATACTTGATGAATTAGTGCATGTAACATGATTTTTGCTGCTAAATATTTCATACATTTTTGCGTCTATACAAACAGCCGAACTTTTATTCCTATTTATGAAGTTTTACTGACATTGGTATATAATGTATCTCATACAGTGTCGGTTTTATATAAGATCCTTGAATTATTATGAATAGTATGTTTTTATGTTCATTTGCCAATTCTGCTTATCATGTGTCTTTATGTTTCTATCTCAGGATTAAAACGATACCAAACACATATCTATAGGAAACAGTATATACTCTTGCATTAATTAGGATACGTGCTGTAATTTGGGTTGTAACATATGAAAATAGTTTTATAAGATTTACCGTACCGTTAAGTGGTGTTGTTGCAAACAACAACCTTCTTGTCGATCATCAGGCGGAACTGGCATTTGTTAGTTAAAAAGGATTTTTCGTATCCCATGATAATATTCAGCCGTGTTAGTCTATTGTATGTCTCAAATTTACAATACTAAATAGAGTTGAAATCGTGCAACAAATTGATACAGATATTTTGATTCGTATCCATTTAATTCATCCACTGTTTCAAGCAATACAAGCTTCTTTCTTATCAGCACAAATATCTCATATGTTACTACTCAACAGTATTTTAACCCTTTGTGCTTGAGAGGCGAGTGTTAGTCCCCAAATGATAGTTTTGCAAATTGTCAGACCACAGTTAGTTTGTATATTGGTCAGACCCGGAGGTTAAATAGTCAAATAGTAAAATTTAATTAAATAAATGAAGTTCAATATAAGCGAATCTTAATAAATAGTTTGCAATTGGAAATCTTTGAAGCTGATATTGTTAAACGACTAACAGTCACCCTCTCGAGCGCAAAGGGTTAATGCTGTTGCGTTAAGTTGAAGTGCGTGTGCTAAGAGTTTCATGTAATTAATAACAGGCTTATCGAATCGGATGCAAAGTCATTGAACTCGCTGCAAAGCAATCACAGTAGAAAAGGTTCTGACACATCACAGGTGTCGGTGGCGTCGGGGGGTAGCGGAGGAAACGGCGATGCTGCACCCCGACGCCATAACTCGGCCGATGGCGAAGAAAATACGTGGACCCTATGGGGTCACATCGTCGCCGATTGGGATTATCATTGGAAGAAGAGGAAAGAGTTCGTCAAAGAATTAGTACGTCAAGGAATACCTCATCATTTTAGGTAATCAACCGTTTAAAAAAAGTCTTGAATTCGTTAAGTTCACACCCGGTGACCTTGGACGATTCACGAATTTTTCTAAATTCAATAAAATTCACCAATAAATTACGTTAGACAGAAAATGTATTTTAATGGAAACACACTGATTCCTGTTCATTATTGCAGAGGTATTGTTTGGCAATTATTAAGCGGTGCTCATGACTCTCCTGTGAAAAAGCAATTCGCTGAATATATCAAGGCCACATCCGCGTGCGAAAGGATAATCAGGAGGGATATAGCCAGAACGTATCCCGAGCATGATTTCTTTAAGGAGAAAGACGGGCTTGGTCAGGAGAGTCTGTTCAATGTTATGAAAGCGTATAGTCTTCATGATCGTGAAGTGGGATACTGTCAAGGTTCGGGATTTATTGTAGGATTACTCCTTATGCAGGTACACTTTAATGTTTGAAAGGAGGTAGAGGAGAGTAAAAGAATAAAGATAATCGTTGTAAGAAAAGAAAAAGAAAAGCAGGGGATGAGTTATATTGAGTCGATCAGAATTAAATAGGTATATCAATTTGTTGTTACAGCAAATGCCAGAGGAAGAAGCTTTCGCTGTACTGGTAGCGCTTATGCAAGAGTATCGTTTGCGAGATATGTTCAAGCCGAGTATGGCTGAATTAGGGGTGTGCATGTATCAGCTAGAACATTTAGTTGCTGACACGCATCCCGAGTTACACGCTCATTTTACGGCTCAAGGTTTTCACACATCGATGTACGCATCGTCTTGGTTTCTTACGCTTTTCACCACAGCGCTCAGCCTACCGCTGGCCTGCCGCATTTTTGACGTGTTTCTGTCCGAAGGCATGGAAATTATTTTCAAAGTTGCGCTGGCCATGTTGCATTTAGGCAAGGAAGATTTGTTAAGCTTGGACATGGAAGGCATGTTGAAGGTAATTTTTATCGTCGGAGTCCTATATCTTGTTCGTAAATAAGAACGTCCACGAAAAGAATTTATTATGTCTGTTTGTAGAAAGAAAATCAAGCATTGTGAGCTTGATAGTTCAAAAAAAAAAAAAATTTGTCCCCACATGTGAGTCTACGTTGGTCCTTTTCTCGTTTCACTAATATTTACCAGTTGTTTCGCGTGTAGTTCTTCCAGAAACAGCTACCTGGAAGAGCCGAAAAAGATCCTGATGGCCTCATGAATCTTGCCTATGGTATGAAAATAAATCCGAAGAGAATGAAAAAATTAGAGAAAGACTATACCGTGTTGAAAATGAAAGAGCAAGAGGAAATGGTTGAGCTTCGTAGGCTCAGAGCCGAGAATAGGTTACTTAGGCAGAGAACAGAACTTCTGGAAGCTGAGTCTGCAGAATTGGCGGATAGATTAGTTAGGGGCCAAGTTTCTCGTGCAGAAGAAGAGGAAACTGCTTTCGTTGTACAGAGGGAATTAGCAGCTCTTCGACATACGCATCTCGAAACCAGTCATCAACTTGAACAAGCTCACGAGGAATTGAGATCTTTGTCGCTTCTGTTAGAGGAAAATGTGACGTCAAAGCAGTCGTCTCTAGATGAAATTTTATCGAAACAGGAAGCGTTGTCGCAAAAAGAGGAGATGATACAGTGTTTGCAAGAGGAATTGGTAAGGGTTCGACTGCACGAAGCAGAGAACGATGCAACGATAAGGGAGCTTAGAGGAAGAATACAGGAATTGGAGCAAGATAAAAAAACATTGCGCGAGTCGACACCAGATAATTCTGTTGCTCATTTACAAGAAGAACTGATTGCCGTGAAGCTACGGGAAGCAGAAGCTAATTTATCCTTAAAGGTAATTATTTTACAGCACTTTTGTGAATCTTTTACATTTATTTTCGATTCTGATAATATATTAAAGTGTGTGCGTATTTAATAAACTTATCATAATATAAGAAATTTGTTAGGACCTTCGACAAAGAGTGATGGAATTAAGTAGCGCTTGGCAAAGGCATTTGCAAGAACATCGTTCTGCTCAGACGCAACCTGCGAGCGATTCCACGCCGAAGAAACTGCTGTTTTGGGAGAACAGAGGTCATGAGGTGCAAAAGTTTGAAGAAGATTTGATGACTACTAGAATTCGAGAAATGGAGGCTTTAACGGAAGTGAAGGAGCTCAGATTGAAGGTCATGGAGCTAGAGACGCAAGTGCAGGTAGCTACGAATCAACTTCGTCGGCAAGACGAAGGAGGGAAATTACTTAAAGAAGAGCTAGAAGCTGCCTTAGGTAGAGAAAAGGAACTTACTGCCAAATTACGGGAGCAACAACATAAATATTCTGACTTGGAGTCAAAAATGAAAGATGAAGCCATGATGGCGAGGATACGCGATGCGGAGCATGCACAGCAAGTGGCAGAACTCACTCAAAAAATATCTCTTCTTGAATTAAAAGTACTGTCTTTTTACCATTCCATTGATTATTGTTGTATAATTTGAATACAGATGTTAGTAGTACCGATTCTGCTTTGCTGTTATAGAATGAAGAGATGCATGCAGAAGGTGAGCTTAGGAATAATTTAGATGACAGTGAGAGAGTGAGAGAACTACAGGATAAGGTTGCAGAATTGAAGGCTGAGGTATGCCGAAATTCCTTATTTTATTTATGCTGCATTAATGAAAGCATTGACTTAAAAAGTTGCAGTAAGAGGTGAATGACAGAAAACTTTTCATAAAAAGTAAACGGATATTTAGCTACCATGGAAAATATTTAGTTTAATATTTTTTTGCATGTACCGATCAAAAATTTATTTAGATTTTTTGTTGAAACTGAAACTGTTTTTGTTTGAGAATGTAACCATTCATGTAAATTTCAGACAAGCATATTCTAGTATTGAAAATATAATTACGAATGCTTTCAATCATGCACAAATATAATTACTATTATATATGTTTACAATCATCGATGATTCTTGTTAAATCTTCTCGATGAAAGCTGAAACTCATTTCTCTGTTTTAAACGTATGAACTACAGTATCAGTTCAATGTATCGATGGTAGAAGTAATGGCGGTAGACCATCAAAACGTAGAATTATGGATCATCTTTACAGTAGCTTAAAATCTAATCCAATTGAATTTTTATCCGATTTGCTACTAGACTGCAAGTTAGTCAATTTCAAAGCTTGTAGGTATTAAGTAATTATTGAAACTTATCGTATATTTGAGAATAGAAGTAATCCCAGTTGGTAGTCTGTTACAGAATTTTAATTTATTGTTTCAGTTTCCATATATTCATAAATCCACATAACTCGTCATCATTAACATGTTTAACTATTTTTGATCCCAAAATTTTTTTTAATAAGTATTTATGTTTTTAAATTCTATATATAAAATTATTAATGGAATCTTTTATCTTTATAATGTTTGTATAATTTATTGTGTGTCACAATTTTTTCAACATGTTTTTACATTTGTGATGTTGCACATTTTTTGTGACACCATTTTGTGAAGTATCCATGTTTTTCACACACACAAATTGTTTACCTTAAAAATCATATCAATGGAGACTTAACACTATTGTTGCTCTGTTTTACTTGCACCATTAACTCACATGTCACACAGAGCTAAATCTTTCAGGTGTTACTAATAATCGTTTAACAATAATGCCCTCTTGCTAAGAAGGATTGTGCAACAATCTCATGTATATAATTCGATTGGATCCGTTGAACGCACAAAGTTACGTTTATCGTGATAACATGTAAAATAAGCGAAGATGTAATTTATGCTTTTGTGTTATTATTGTGATTCACAGAATTATGCACAAATTGCACCTCTTACTGCAATGTAATGCCAATCGTCACGCAAATAAACAATTTCTTTTTTTATCGATAAAATCACGTGCTATAAAAAAAAGTTGGTAATAATTTTTATTTCAGATTATTTTTTCTAATAGGTTTACTATAAAATTTCTTATTCAATGATTCATTTTTGTATTGTCGGTCTATCAATTTATTACTACTGAAAAAGTTATGTGTAATCTGCAAAATTAATGAATCAAACACTAATAATAATAACAGTAAATATTTTCCATAGTTGTGATTAACAGTTAATAATTACAATGGACGATAAAAAGCAGCCTTTTCACTTTTCACATGGACAGATAACATATTCCTGCAGAGGTACCTGTACACATTAAGAATTCATTGTATTTCATCATCAAATGTGCATTACTAATTGTTTCAGTCCATTCCCAGTTTTGTGTATTCACGTAATTTGTATGAACTATTATAGGTCATTTAAGGAATTATTTATGTACCAGAGCTTTGAGGATAGGGTGCATTCACAGCTTGTTATGTTTCTGCTGCAATACGAACTATAAATAATAAATGTCGAATTGCTTTTGAATTTAATTGTGATTACAATATTTGCTAAGTTAGTGTTATTTTTGCACTTGTAATGGTGTAATAATCATCATTGTATCGAACTAAAATTTATATCTTTGAGGGCACCATAATATAAGAAGATATCTTTTAGAATAAGATATGTATATTTTAATTTATTGGACATTGAAAATTTGTAAAAAAAAAAAAAAAAAAAATATAGGAAGTGCATTTATAACGTATTAATCAGAGATTCCAAAGGTAGAAAATATGTACTGCCTCCTATTAAAATTTATTGTAAACACCAAATTTTCAATGTTTCACCATTAACATTTAAACTGTTTTGTGTAGACACATACTAAAATCATTTTACGATAAATCAAGCTTGCTATTTATTCTACTAATTGTGCTTCAAAGACGTTGTATTAGAAGCTAAGAGCTAGCACAGCACGGAGTAGTAATTGGTTTAAATTTTACAAATAATTTTAATCATAAAAATAGATGTGGTAAGATGTGATGTAAAAAATAAACCTTCAAAGATATCGTTCGTTTGCTTCAATACTTTGTACCTCGTAGACATTCAGCAGAAAATGCATTGTTATATGTATTGATGAAAAAGAAAAAAAAAATGCCGAACAAAATCATTTATGCAGAAAGAAATGATGATGGAGCGTTACTTGAACGTGGTTTCGATTATCAAGCGAATTCTTATTGTGTATAGGTACCAAACACTAACACAAAGAAACTAATGGTCTTGTAAAACTAACCCTCTATTGCTGTGTTATCTCTGTCTCCTTAGTTCCCTACGCCAATCACCAGCCCGGAGACTGAGCCTTGGCGCTGGCTCGAGTAAGTCTTTACCCATCCGTAAGCATTATTTTTTTTCCATTTCATGTACATAGCATGACGTCAACGTGTGCTATATCAGAGGACTACAACTTTCTTTTCTGTATCATTTTGTGTATATGAGATAATTACATGCTATAATTAAGTTTCAGGGCAATTTATCTCCATCTGTGAAGCATCTATGAGATCTTGAAAAATGTTAAAACGATAAATTATTTATTACTGTACATGTAGCAGAGCACTGGTTTAATTTGATAGTAATTTAATGTATGACACATGCTTTGCAACATGCATATTGCAATCATCATTTGCATGCTTTATTTCAGTTTCATTTGTTTTCATTCTTTATGGCTACAAACAAGGTTTTCTGTTGCATAAAGGAAGGCAGGTAGAGAATATTTATGGGCAATCTTACTAGTATTTTCATTTAATACGTTGCTTAATCAGTGTGTTAAGTAGTGCACGTTAATCATAATTTTTAGCATAATTTTCCACTCAGTATGCTTTAGATGAAATCTGAAGTTGATGTTATTCAGTAAGTTGTTAGATATAATAGGAGAAATGTATATTAAGGATCATTTAACAGTTGGAAACTTTGAAAATAAGAAGGACTATTTTCATTTACTGTTCCAGTAGGGATAGTTACTCAATTATCTTCTTATTATCGTTTATCGCATTTTTTTTAAACGAACTCTTAAACATACGGTTAAAATGCATGCAATCATTTTATTCATTTTACTTATAATTATTTGTATTTATTTTTTGCATTTTTTAAAACACATCATCATTTAATTTTAGGCAATTTTCACCTATTTTATACAAATAGAGTAGAGAGCTCAAGAAAATAAAAAAAATAGAATATCAATCTCTGAACATATGAATGAGTTTCATAAAGATTGAATACCACAAAAATTGCATCCTATGCTGACTTATCATCTGATAAAACTGTCTTAAAATTAAATTTCCGTACACTGAACCTTATAATCAATAGATTACAATTTCATACAATTTAGAAGCTGTTACATACACTTACCCAGATAAATTAGAAAGTAGTATTGTGCTAAATGAAATGTTTTTTTTTTTTTTTTTTTTAGAAAAGCAGTCATAAAGCACATTTTTTCCAAAGTGGTGATGTACAAAGTCTGGAAAACGATTATGTACAAAGTTTCACGGAAATATTTGTTAATCTATATTTAACAGATGTTATTGTATATCATGTCTGTGTCACAGGTCATGAGGCTAGAAAGCTGGAAGCAACGTTGGACAGGTCACGGTGGGCAGAATGTGAGAAGTTTCAGTGTTGACACTGAAAGCGAGCTGGATGAGCGGGATCTCAGAATTTGTTTACAGGATCATATCAATGCAACAACACAAAACTCACCAGAGGTATAGAATTCCACGTATACAAGACATTTAGGCAGCTAATTGTCGTTCGACACACATAACAGAAGTATTCCGTTGTCAGAGCAAATGGGACCTTTCACGTTTCATATGATCATGCTTTCGCTGTAGAAAAAGAAAACGACGAGTTAATAACGCACATAGAAATATTATAAATCGAATACACATAGGGGATAATAGCGATATTATGTTTTTAGTTAACGTGTAATATCACTATAGCTCGTGATGTATTAACAGCATATTAGCAATTATCTAGGTGTAATCTGGTGGTCATTAATAACGCAATATAAAATTATATTGTAATCAGACTTCGATGTACTTACTTAGTGTTTGTAAAAATACTCTTTTAATAATTTATACCGTAGAATGGCAATATGTAGAGCGTCTTTTAATGTCTCCTAGGAATTTTGTTTTATCTTTTAACATGGTACAGCGATGTTTGTGATTTTTATTATTTAACGTAGAATATAATATAGAACCTTTTATCCATTCCATTAACTCTTAAGAGTCGGTGCATCGCATTTCGAAGTCTGTTTACAATCTATAGGTACCATAGATTAAATATAACTGTGTGACGCATAAACGACACGTTTTTATACGTATTACGCATTCTGTGTATTTTTTGTAATTTAAACCAAATGTAATTCCATTTAAGGAATTGTATATTGAATAGAATGAGGTCCGTCGACGGGGAATACCGACGAGTTAGAAATTGTCTTTTATGAATAAAAGAGGAAAGAAAAGAAAATAGAAAACCGACAAAAAAAAAAGAAATAATGCGTTTTTCCTGATACGACGGAACACACTTAGAGTCTCGTTAACGAGTCGCAGTAGCGTATAATTGCTCCGGTTGTGTAGAATTCTACGAAACACGAAACCATAGAACAAAAACAGAACACAGATGCGACAGCAAAAAAGCAAAACATTTTTCGAAACGTTCCCTGAATTTATCGTGTATAATTCTTCTTACGTGCATTCACGTGTTTATAACGTGCTTTCGAAACAAAGAAACGACACGAATTGATTTGAACGGTCCAATATTAACACGAGTAAAGAAACGAACTTACGCACAAGATCAACACTACGCATACAGAGTAGAGGACAAAAGTTTAAAACGACAGGACAATGCGAAACGTAGTTTTATGATTTTTATTGTCATATTTTTTTTTTATTATTTAAAAATTTCCTTTTTATTGTCATCAAGGTTTATTTATTAATTAGCATAGAATACAAATTTTATTCATACTGTTACTTCTTATTAATTAATTTATTAATTTGTTTTCTTTGACCCTTTCGGTCTCTTAAACTTTTGTCCGCTACATATATATATATACATACGTACACTTACACTTAGGACAATTGTTGAAAAGGAAAGCAAACGTGATTTCATTTAGCGTAAAGATGAAAGAAAATGTTGGTAACTTCGGTAAATTGGATCTAAGCAGCTGCTGATCGTTGAACGATGTGAATCGGTTATTCTTTAAAATCAATTTACTAATTGCAGATTATTGAAAGTGAAAGTGAAACCGAACGAGATAATCGGGAGTACAGTTGTAAAACTTAAGTAGCCCGGATAGCTCGTTCCTTATAGCGACTTCCTAGGACATGATAATTGCTTCCAAAGTAAGTAATTTGCGCAGATCAGAACGTCAAACTGCTTTGTTTCTCGATTTCTTTCTTTCTTTCTTTCTCAATTTCTTTTTCATTCTTTCTGATTTTCTTTTTTCTTTTCTCTTGTAATCTGTCACGTCCATTTTTGTTCTTTTCGTTTTTTTTTTTCTTTTTCTGTTTTCAGCTTACTCTCGAACCCTTAACGATCCATTCAAATGATCCCACCACGATCGTGTGTTTCGAGGCGATTTAAGAACTAAAGCGAATACCGGAGACGTATTTACTTTTGAGAATAGAGGGACCCAGCTGATCGATAAAGAAGCGGCAGCCCCTCTTTTGTCAGCAATGACGATGAACGCAAATTTTCTGAGATTCTCCGTTTTATTTTGTCGCTCGTTTTTACGTTCTCGTCGACATTTAGCGCGATCAACTTGTACTTTTTCTTCGTTTCACGAACAGATACCATTGTTTATGCTTCTCAGCATATCTTTAACGAGATATCGATAAAAACAAGCATCGGGAAGCGTTCTTGAGAGACGGTGCAAATAGGTGATTTTTATTATTACAATTTTTATCAGCTAGCTCGTTCTACAAATATTTCCTTCGAGTTAGTTCTCTTGTTTGTCCCTTCGAAAATTGCTTCCGACGCAAAGTACGCAGAAATTTAAAGATCCTGCGAACTCGAAGGAATTTTATTGCTCGTAAAAATGGCAGCGGAATGAGGATTCGAGAAAAACGATGCTTAATCATTATTAAACTTAATTCCTTGACGTACAATGACGTTTGGAGGACGTCGTTCGTTTCGTGTACCATTATAGACTTTGACGTCTTTCGAGATGTCAAGAAACTGCCTACATATTCCAGCTTATTATTTTTGCAATGTTCACTTAACGCTTTACCGACCGGGAACCTATTAATCGGCTTTTTGCATGCTTCGTTTGTACAATTTTATAACGTCCCTCTATACGATGGTAACGTTTCTGAGCGATATCATATGTATACTGTAAAGAGATGTTTAACCATTTGCGCTCGAATTTAATATGACCATGAATTACCGCCAATTCGGAATTTATTTTTTTATTCAATCAAAACAAAACTTTTCTAATACGTTGTTAGCATGCTTAGCTGTAACATTTCATGAGTATAATTAAAAAAAAAATGAAAATTCCACGGTAAAACTTGTGATGTCGCATACGCTGAGACATACGAGTGCAAAGGGTTAACTATTAATGAACCGATCAGGAGTGCGTATGTTGAACCACTAGCGGTCGGTAAAGTGTTAACCCTTTGCACTCGAGAGGTGACCGTTAGTCGTCTGACGATACTAACTTTAAAAATTTTCAAATTCGAAATCTTTACTATGATTCACGTATATTAAACTTCATTTAGTTTAGTTAAGTCGTATATTAAAATTTACATATAAGACTATTTAACGTCCGGGTCTGAACTAACGTCTGAAAATTTGCGAAACTATCATATGCTAGGATTACTATGTTCCATAAGAGGAGACAGCCGAGTGCAAAGGGTTAATATATCAACCTGATTAACACGTTCGTCGCCCAGCGTGATTCGGCTGAGTTTCTTTTTGGGCCCAAATCCGATTGCATAGAAAACTGGGTTAAAAAAAAGATAAAAACAGCAAAAATTTCAACTTTTTATTTTTATTTTATGTATTTTATATCTATATAAATAAATTCCATTGAATTCCTTTTATAATTTCAATTTAAAATCTTATTTAACTTTAAGAAAAAGAGCGTCACCCAAATGTGGCGACGAACGTGTTAATTTTTTTAATGAACCGATCAGGAGTGCGTATGTTGAACCACTAGCGGTCGGTAAAGTGTTAACCCTTTGCATTCGAGAGGCGACCGTAAGTCGTCTGACGATACTAACTTCAAAAATTTTCAAATTCGAAATGTTTACTATGATTCACGTATATTAAACTTCATTTAGTTTAGTTACATATATGACTATTTAACGTCCGGGTCTGAACTAACGTCTGAAAATTTGCGAAACTATCATATGCTAGGATTACTATGTTCCATGAGAGGGGACAGCCGAGTGCAAAGGGTTAATATATCAACCTGATTAACACGTTCGTCGCCCAGCGTGATTCGGCCGAGTTTCTTTTTGGGCCCAAATGCGATTGCATAGAAAACTGGGTTAAAAAAAAAGATAAAAACAGCAAAAATTTTAACTTTATTTTTATTCTATATATTTTATATTTGTATATATTACACTTCAATACTTATTCCATTGAATTCATTTTAAAATTCTGATTTAAAATCCTATTTAACTTTAAGAAAAAGAGCGTCACCAAAAAATGGGTGACGTGGCGACGTACGTGTTAAATGTTATACAAATTTCAAAATAAAATGTTTCATTTTTAACACGTTGAATGCCGTGGGGGTCACCGGTGACCGGCGCGCTCAGATTGGTAAAAATACATAATTTGAACAAATGTCAATACTTATCAATTTTTCATTATTACCATCGTTAATGCAATGGCGTGAAGAAATTAATGCAGTAAAAAGTATCTAAAAGTGGTTACACTTATTTATTGTAAGTAATATTTCAACAGTGTATGCGCCACGGGCAAATCCTGTAAAACTGGCGTGGCATTCAACGTGTTAAGCTTGCGCATAACTGTTCGGTTCAGCCGGATTAAATATTATTTTTCGGATGCATCAAATTGTATTTGTATGTCAAGGGGTTAAAGTTTGCAAGTGTATGTTCTCGATACCGATTGTTAATTAATCGCCGCCGGTGAACTTTAACTTTTAATCGTTTTAGAGACGTAGTGTATAGTTTCGCGCGTCGATAATTGGTAACTGGTTTTTTATCGAAAGACCAATCTCGGGGTCAATTTAAAAAAAAAAAAAAAAACGAAATCCCACGAAATTGCGTGTCGCAGTATTTTGTATCGGCATTCACGTTCCGTTCGTCACGTTTCGTTGCGAGGACTGATCTTTGTCGGCAACGAATTTTACCTAATGCATAGCGTTTGGAACGTTAAGGGTTGTACGCGTTTACAGATTTTACGCTTTGGCCTAAATTATGCTGTACACACTTTGTCACGAGTAATTGGCACGAGAATCGCGAGGATCGATCGTGAACGCACTGAACACGAAAAAAAAAAGAAAAAAAAAGAAAACAAGACGTCTCGAAACAGTCGAGACTTTCTGCTTTCGTATGCACGTTATTTGATCAATTGAAACAGCATGCGTATCTTCTGCAAAAATCGTAGAATCTTAATCGTATGTAAATTATTGACATTGGATAAATTTGTTCACCAAAGGGAGAGCGACGAATTGTATTTGTTTTAACGTAGGCACCCGAGGTTCACATTTTCACTCGCTTTCTAGCTATGTACTGTAAAAATGTCAAGAGTATTCCGTTGCTGTTGTCGGCTATAGTCAGTTGCAAATATTGGTTTGTTCCGGGGATTCTTTGCAAATTTCTTTTCGTGGACGAACTTCCACCACCGATATTTTATGCAAAGTATTTAACACTAGGTTTTCGAACTTCGGGAATTTGCAAAAATAATTATTATTATTCCTAGCAATTTTTGCTGAGTTAACACTAGGTTTTCGAACGTCATGAGTAAAATTTGCAAAAATAATTATTATTATTCCTAGCAATTTTTGCTGAGTGAACACTAGGTTTTCGATTGTCGTGAATAAAATTTGCAAAAATAATAATTATTATTCCTAGCAATTTTTGCTGAGTTAACACTAAGTTTTCGAACTTCGTGAGCAAAATTTGCAAAAATAATTATTGTTATTCCTGGCAATTTTTGCTGAGTTCTATTCATGGTACGATACGATATAAATCTATTTCCCTCTCAGTCCTGCAATTTCAAATTCTTTTTTTATGTATACCTATTCCTTAATATATAAATATTAGATATAGACATACAAAAAATGTCCGTAAATCTAGTGTTAAAAAAACGTTATTAATTCTGTCAAAGAATATTTTACTAAACTTTATACGATATTTTATTTATTACTCTTAATTTTTTAATTTCTACTAATTTTATGGTATAATAATAAAAAATAATCACGCTTTTGAATTTAACGAAATTGTTTCAATTTATTTTTTTTTAAATCGTAAAGTTAGACGAGCGTTAAAAATTCCCCGTAGCAATTCAATCTTGTTCGGCAGAATTACAGAAGAGTTAATAAATCGTGTCGCTTTTATGTAATTCACAAAGCAAAACAAAAAAAAAAAGAAAAAACAGAAATTTTCTACGAAAGATCATTCCATAGCAGTCTAATTTTTAACGAACGTAGAGGTACGCTAAGGCAACGCTTAATGGCACAAGCTCAATAATTTATTATTAAGGGAGGCTTAGTTTCTCGTCTTTTCAGATATTTCGCCAGGGAAATCGAACACGTTTCGTTTGTCTAGAAAGATAAGGGGAGTAATAGGAATAATTTCGATACTGCCTGATATTATTCGAACCGACTGGGTGTTAACTATGTAACGGCTAAAGAGAGTGTCCATTAAATATACCTAAAATTCTCTCACGTCGCCTCCGTGAATAATATGTAGGTGTGCGATTATCTGAAAGTTAATTTTAACACAGAGTGTTGCATTTTTTTAATCTTAGGTTTGTTCTAATAATTGATGATAAAAAAAATAAATAAACAAATAAATAAAAGAGAATCTTGCGCGAAATATGAAAGAAATGATTAATTTGCACTTAACCGCAAATTTGTTGAAATGTACGAACTGTATAACTAATTTAGCTGCAGATTTTTTATTAAAACTTATCGAATTGTGATATGTGTACGTGTATACATCAGTATTTGTTATTTGCAATAATTAACCAGAAAATGCATTTAAAAACAATCAGATTTGTTAATTTTATTCAGGAAAATTCTTTTTCTTTTCAACGAAGACGAATTTCATTGCTTCTCGAGCATAATGATTGAACTTAACGTGATACAGTTCGCGAAAGATTAATCAGTACATTATCAGTATGGATCAATCGATCCCCTGTAAGCTGTTGGATGTTTTCTCAGAGAAAAAAGTTTGGTACAGAGAACTGTAATATAATTTTAATGTACATTTTTCAACTAGTATACTGTGGATCATTCATTTATATCTAATAAAGTCGTCTTAAAATATCGCACTACAGTAATCAGTATTCGAAATGTAAAATATTTTTCTAGAAAGTATTAATTCTACTTTTTTATTTAATCTATTATCTCTTTTATTAAACACGTATTCGATCAAGTTTTCAAGAAATTCAAATTTTTATAACCAGTTCCGTTTAAAGTTATTTATGTAATATTTAAAATCTTTTTTAAATCTCAGTTAAACAAATGTTGTAAAGATCAATTTTTATTAATCATTATGATTTCAATAACGATTGTGTTTTTAAAGTTTTTAAAATACAAATTTTCCCGGCAATTTATTGGCCACGATTATCAATAATATCGATCTTTTAGTGCTAGTATTCGATTGTTTCCATAATCGATAATGCCATCTTCAGTCGAGAAAGAATATCACTGAAACACGTACGGAACTTTTTTCTGAGCGCTGAAGTATGAGAGTGACGAATATTATATATTATTATCATTATTTATTCCTTTCTACGCATTTGTATTTCGAGAAACTGTTATAAAATTCTCCGGGTACAGGTAACAGCTCATCCATTCAATATTTTACAATACATACAACGATTCTGAATACACTTTGGTGTCTTATTACAAATCACTTCGCACTAACTACATATACACATTGTATGCATTCAGCGCATTTAAATTGTATTCCAAGAACATTCGTAGACGAATCATTTATTAGTAATTTTTCGACTATTGTATACAAGATTCTTCGACAGATAACGCGCACACTGTGGACAACGATATGAATTTGTCATGAACATTGTGGGGAATATTATAACATCTGGAGTAAATAAATTTTTATTCACTTTTAAGGTTGTTTACTTCTTCCCCTATTTGTAACGCAGTATAACAGATGCACAATATTTACGGTAACGTACATCTCTTTTTTTTTACTTTATCGATAATCCAGATCGCGTTGAATTTCAATTCTTATCTCCCTGATCATTAATTCGTGTTTCAAGAGGAGGGAGACTCGATCGTCTCTTTCCACCTACTGATGGTTCTCGAGCGAAGCTGTACCCTACAAGAGAGATATAATCCCGCTTATAGACTTACAATCTGAGAACCATATTCCAAAAGAGTAAAAATGAAATGAAGCATAAGCGTTAAGGAAAGTGAAAGAAAATAAGGACACCGGACGCAAGGATAAAAGTAAGGATTCGAGGAGTTACATTTATCGGTAGCGCAAGTTGTAGCAGGTAGTTTTCCAAATGGAGTCTATCGGCCAGAGAGCGGAAAAAAGTAATCCGTGAAAAGGGGTTCGTTGTTACGTCCGTCTGATGCAGCGTTGCCAATTCTGTGTGAGTGAGAAAAGTGGACGGACGGCCGGGTTGGTCCAGGACCGATACTAGAATATTGTAAGGCCCCCTGTGTGGTCATTCTTGAGGGAGCGTTCAAATAGTAATATAGATTTCAAGCATTTAAATATATGATGCGAAAATATAAATTATTAATGAAGGTACTATTCGTACTATGAGAACCTAAGAAAGATAATATTACCACTAGAGTTATAGAAGCTATTCTTGCCGATGATAAATGCAAAAATGCACAATTATTGTAACAATGTATTTCATAGCTTATTTCGGAGCACCCAAATACATAGTTGCGAGTTTGTTGGTTCTCTCTTGAGGTGGTGGTGGCGGCAGTGTTGCCAGGCGAGACTAACCACTGCGAAGTGGAAGCGAGCCCGCTTATGGGGGTTTCGCGAGAGGGAAGGAGGGATTTGAAGGGAGTTGGATGAAGAAAGAAAGGTAGAATCGACAGAGAAAGAGAGAATAAGCGGCACGCGGACCAGGCAGGGGTGGCGGACCAATTAAATATGGCGACAGCAGTGGGGTGTGGCGCTTGCGCATGCGCAACGTTACTTTCAGCTGGGGGGACAGGAGCCACGGACAGAACGGGGCAACGACGAGAAGGAACCGGCCGGCAAGCAGAGGGATCGACGAGTTATCCGGCGTACGTTTGTGTGGTGCGCGCTGTCTTCGAGAGATAGGCTTCCAGTGTCGCTCGAGAACTTGTCCGTCGACGTTTGTTCGTTTGCTCGCTCGCTCGTACGAAGCGTTTTCTCGTCTTTACTGAAACCGGTCGGTCCTTGTGAAAAGTAATCGAGATGACGATGGCAACGGAGACAGAAAATACTGGGCCGGAAAGCAAGGAAATTAAGGACGTGAAAGAGATGAAGGAGGCGTTGAAGGACGAAATGCCGCCGGACAATAAACAGGAGGAAAAAGATGCGGCGAAAAAGGAAGAAAGTGGGAAAAAGGAGGAGACTGCCGACGCCGCGGCAGCTACGCCATCCTCGGCACCGACCAAGGCTATCAACGTGCATAAGACCAACTATGAGAAGGACGTTGTTTATCTCTATCAGTTCTCCCGAATGCCACTTTTACCCTCCATCTCACCGTATTGTCTCAAGGTGGAGACATGGTTGCGACTTACCGGCATCAGATACGAGGTAAATGTTTTTACTTATTATATACCGATTGTCGAAAATCAATTCATATTTTAAATCTTGTGTTACCGAGAGTAATAGGAAGATCGATGCGAGTACAATTCTCTTAAGATTGTACTCTAGGCATCATGTTTCTTCCGGGTAATCAAGAACGCGTCCTTTTGACTTTTCGTTAGTATAGAATGATCGAATAAAGGTTGATTGTATATTTTATGGCGAAACTTGGATATTTACGATTTAATTGAATTAAGAAGTATGGTGTATTTAAAAAAGAATAGAAAAGGTGGATCCTTTACCGATTATTTCAAAATGGCGACTCTTGTCAACCTTTGTGCGCACAGCAATGTTTAAATGCGCTTTCAACATGGTATTCAATTGCTTTCCATTGCTCTCTGCGCAATCAGGATTCCCATTCAATCATAGGTTCGTTCTCGTATTGTTCACCATTCGTTTTTTCATAATTGATAACTTTTCGCAAGATTTAAAAATAGTTTCCAACACGATATCGATTTATTTTTATGGTAAATTTCGAAGAGAGATTTATATCTTTTGAATTATTGATCTTTAATGCGAGTATATGAAACTTTTCATTTATTTAATTCATGCGCCGGCGAACGCATTTATAATTGAAATGTCATAACGTGTTAAAATTGCAAATCTTTATTTTAACAAAAAGATACAGTACTCCGGTAGCTCCTTCGAATTTCAAACGTAAATATTTATAGAAAGTGTAGTGTTTACATCCGGACTTTTAGCAAGCAGCGATAATATACCCACAACTCTTTCGATGGGGACGAAACTCAAGCATGTAATCGCGCATGTAATAGTTAAACACACAAGGATCTAATTCCCATTACACGATATGTACACTCGTTAACTTTATCTGTTCTGGAACATCAAACCTGTTATACTTTTCCGAAGCCTCGCAATCTTTATAGGCTATCACAATAGATTTCGCTCTGATACATACTACCTCATAGGTCCTCGAAAACGTCTTTCCCAATGAAATATCCGTGACCTGGTTAGGGTCGTGTTTCGATTTTCATTACGCTTGGAAAAAAAATATAGCTTAAGAAACGATTTCTCTCTGGGCTGTTTTCCATCGTAAAATTTTATATATCCACCGCGAGAGCAAAGCGCGGCCGGATGGCGGGCGCACGCAATCAAAAAGCATGGAAATACATTTTCTCGCGAAAGAGGTGAAAGGCCCGCCGGCATGCATTCCTACGGACTTTTAAAACGGGTTTCAGCAGCTTGCGTGGGGGGCGAGCTGGGGAAGCCTATTGGAGGGCTTCTAACTTGAACAGAGGCAAAATGCCCCCGTGTGCATCACCGTGGCTCGATCCTGCGCGTTCCTGTTTTCGAGGGGGGTGGAAAGAACGCGTTGTAACAGACCCCCTTCGGTCTCCGGACATACGCACCGAGATGGGGTTCGCGCGCCGATCAAGAGTTGTTTCGTTGAGCCATGCGTCGCTTGACTCTCGACTTTTAAACACAATGCGTCGATCGATATCGTGTGATATATTGAACGATGATTTTTTTTGGCCGTGGTGAAATCGGTGTTGCGTGTCGTATTTTTAAGCGGCCAGCACACTTGCGCGTTCACAATGGCTTGTTGCACATAGGCAAAGAGATAAAGATTTCTTGTTGTTTCTCTCGGGATGGCGAGCTTATACGACCACCTATCTCCATGGATGTTTACGCTTGTTTTTGCTTCGACTTATTTATATCGTCAGCACGGTGCAGAGGGGCGATATTGGTTGCGGGTCGCGAAACAGATGATAAATCAAAACGTCTCGTCGCGGAACTTATAAGACAAGTAACTCGTTAGATAGCGCTGTTAGATATTTTTTTGTAATTTACTCGACATTTTATTTAAACAAGGGATAATCTGTTGCGGCTGATAGGTAAATTCGAGGTTCGACTATATATGGTATAGTTAATTTCTCTTCACAATTTTTGTGACTTCAGAACGATGAAATTTTCTATAAAAGAAAACGAAGGAATTAAAATAATTATCTTCCATCGCCAAAAATTTAAAGTTGAGTCAAACGATGAAGCAATTCAGGAGTTTCTTTGTAGTGTGATCGGAACGAATGGAATTTCATCCCATGGTGGTCGCCACTTTTGAAACACTTTTAAAAGCTCTTTCTCCCTCCATCCTTCAACCGTTGCCACAGTGGTGTTCCTTTTCATCTGGCCGCCAGTACCGTTGGGGTCTTCTTACGACATCTGTTGAACATATAACGCTTTTCCCTGAAAAGGAGCTACAGATAATGTTTGCGCGAAGGCTTCGAAAAGCAGATTTCGGGATGTCGATATTTTTCTACGTAATACTCATTCCTATCTGCTTTCCTCCAATAAAATAAGCGTTTACAATGTTCAGCTGCTATCACGTTTGTAACATTTGAAAACGATCCACTTATAAAAATGAAAAAAAAAAATATTCTAACCACAATTTCGTCAAAAATTAAGATTTTTATAGAATCTGAGATATTGTTTCGTCTGGCTGGTTGGATTATTTTTAGACACCTCAATGAACGATTGCACTTTATGTAATTTATCAGTTGCGATTGTCAAGTGTTACCGACGCCTCCACTTCCGGTACCCGCCGCTTCTGGATTCTCCGATCACGACTCATGATTTCATGGCTAGTGAAAGTAATTGTATTATTTATTACTTGCCAAAAAGTTGTGATTTTTTTATTGTTATATATTTCCACAATTGCCTTAGGAAAGTTGTTGCATTTAAAAGGGACACAGTTATGTGCAAATGTATGAATGACAAAAAATATTGTATTATATTTTGTACAACTGAAAAATGTTTCGTTTGTAAAAGTGATTCTCCGATCACTCGTGGGGAATATATTTAATTAATTCGTTTACTACGTTAAGTACCACAAAGAGTGCGGTATGTACAAAGATAGGAAAAGCATTTCTTTTGTTCGAACCCGGCTGCGAATCGCGCTCTTAAACAATTATAGATTGTATTCCCATACTAAGAATCGTGGTAACTCTTTCGTAATGAGTGCTCGTTCGAATGGTAAAATGGCAGAACTGGAACAAAAGAGGTCACAGGTAATACGGAGGAAGTTCCTATTGAACTGACCATTACCAAGATAGGTATAAATAACGCGTGGAGTGGCCCGGATCAATTGGTCAACTTGACCAATTTTGCATCGGGTATGAACAGTGTCCATAATTTCCAAGAAATGCTTTCTAACCTTACATCTTATTATAAATGGAATATAGTATCGGTACGATATCTTTATATTTGTTTATCTCGAGATTAGATCAGTACAATGTATCACAATAGTATGTTATGAATATTTTAATTTTTCGTTTACAAATGGAAAAATATAACTGATTGGTCAGTTAAACAGTTTCATTTTGGTAACTTTTAGATCAAAGGATAAAAAAGGTGCCATTTTTTATCTTCGTCGTTTTTTAACAACCTTTTCAAAGTTTCAAGTATCTCATTGATGTTCTTTGTTTAAAATATCATTGAAGTTTCATTCAAGGTTGGGTGAATAATTGTACTATAGAAATCGAAGACGTATTCTCGGTTATTGTGCATTGTTATTTATTTTCTTGGGCTTAAATTATATAGGATGTGCCGTGTAAAGTGTTACGAGCTGTTTCTTTGGTTACTGCGTTGAGATTAGGGGGAAGTTTCTGGGCTAGTATTTTAAAAGATTCCTACAGCTCCTTCATGGTGTCTCAAATCCGTGGTATACTGTGTTTCTTATCCAATTTTAGACAGCACTTGAAAGATCTCTGCCTTCCCTTCTTTTTTTCTTTCGAATTCCTCAAATATTTAGGTTTATATTTTTAGATTAGTTTTTTGAAAGCAAATCAAACAAAGGTCTAAAAATATCATGCGCAATATTCAGTTAAAAAAAAATGACAGTAATTGAGTAGTCTGATTTCTTTGCAATTGCAATAAAAATTTGTTGAAAAAGGAAGTATAAAAATTGTGAAACGGTATAACAATCGTTTTAACGGGACCTCCTCAAGAATACCATAATTGGCGTGTTTCATTCTATTAAATACGCAGAGGTGTTATATGGTGTACATTTGAATATTCATCGGTATATTGGAAGTCCTTGAAAGGATGCATGATTTGCATAGCATTGCGAAACAAAAGAGAAGGAAGAGGCCACTTTCGAAGGTGTGTATAGAGGGATACTTGGGTAGTATGAACCGAACCGCTAATACGCGAAACTAGGTTATGAAAAAATCTGAAACAAGAATTCTCTGTTTCATATCTGCTTCTCACGCTTTCTTGGCAAGATGCGCTTTTCGGTGCGAAAGTTAGCAGGAGACGGGAACGCGTGAAATTGTGTTAATTTATCCAATGGCTTTTCTCTTTTCCTGCCGAGTTTTTCCCCCTCCGAAGATGGTACTTGGAATCCTCCTGCGTTTTATCACATTTGATTTCCTATTGACGAATCAAAACTTTCATAAATCTTCATCTTGGAAAACCTCATATTAACCCTCCGCTAGTCTGGTATACTTTTATAGGTCTTATACTGTGGGCTCTTATAGTCTCCTAATCTCCGCTTGACACGTGTATTTTCCGAATGATTTAAAAGATCGATAATCGTACCAAAGCGATATTCGAAATCAAAGAGGTATGTCTTGTATCCTTGCGGATGGATAAATCAATACACAGTTCAGCAGTTTCTTAAATTGTGCCTTCAGCGATGCCAACAAAAATCGTTTCTTCAACGTTGCGTTCCAAATATGGTCTCCTCCCGGTGTCTGCAAGGTTGACCATCAAAACTTCAATGACCAGTCGATGATACACCTCCTCGGCGAACAGGGACCGCAAAGGAGCAGACAGAGGCCAACGAATCACGCGTGTTAACGACTGAGAAAGGGGGAGCAAGATGGAAAAGAGAGACGCGCGTACGTGGCGCGCATGCCCCCATGAAGGCTCGTGTCGGGCTGAGCCATTTATGCCCCGGACAATCGATTGTTTCCGACGTTTCTCCAACACGCTAAACTCGTTTCCGGTCCGATTTACCCGCGACCGGTATCCGCGATACATACTGAGCACGAGAAGTCGACTACGAAAGCGATACATTATAATTGCATCGCGTCGCCCGTTAAACGGAGTATCGCAGAGGAAGTGGCTCGTTAAAATCGGGTGGAGGGGGCAGAACCGATGGATAACAGGGAGGCAGCGTGCACGGAGTAGGTGTATCGCATTCGCACTTTTGGAATAAGCAGCCGGCTGGCTCGTCCGACGAGGAGGATCCTCTCGGTGCTCCATCGAGCATAAGCATTATACTTTCATGACGGCGTGTAATGAGAGAAAGCAGATCTCGTTGCGGGTAACTCTGGTGAATTCGATCGAGGCCACGCATCTCGTTCTAATGATCTTGCGTATGCCCACTTTATGGGTCCAGATGGAATTAATTAGGGGTACGAAATTTTCGAGAGTTCTCAAGTAGAGGAATTGGACATTTGTTGGTACTCATATGAAAATTTGGAGATCTGAAATTGATCTCAGTATTTTTCTCTCTCGTTTCCCTTTTTTTTATCTTCGACAAAAAGAAAAACTTTTGGCCCTCTTCGTTTAGAAAGTTTCAAAGAAAGGATTTCGAGTTAATCTATGAAGTCAAGTTACCATTAGGAGAGTTAAGATAAAACGTGTATCCACCATCGGCTACAGATCACAGATGATGGATGGAGCGCAAGTTGCAAGGCAACGGTGTCGAAATTCTTTCAGGGAAGACGGGCTCTAAAGGAAATAATCTAAAGCCTCCAGTTATGGCATGGGTTGGGTCGGGATTTAACGAGCCATGGAATGAGCTGACTCATAGGAACTGTGAAGAGAACGCAGTTCGCGAGGAAAAACAAAGTGGCCTGGTATTTAGGTTGGGAGAAGTCAGCAGCCATGGACACCTTTAGCGGGGCTTCATTATATCGTCCAAGTGTTTTTGATTAAATTATCGTTGCAGTTCGTTCGAGTTGTTAAATTACATGATTGATCTATTTTGTTAGCCACAAATCATGAGACTGACCTTCGTGCTGGTTCAAGGGGTAAAATGATCATATCAGGTATAAATTAATCTTGCAAATCGTATCTGGCTCTGGCGATTCATTTCATCGTTTATCGATCGGAGATCATTGTTTATTTATTAAAATTCCATATGAAAACCTTTTTTTTGATAGTGTAATAAGGGTTTCAGAAAAAGATAGAAGGAAGGTACGTATACAATATGTTATTAAAAAAAGGAAATTAAATTATTGTAAATTTTTTTTGGTGTTATACCTTCTTTCAGTTAGTTCTTAAAAAAAAACATCATTGATTGTCAATTGTAACTTAACATATTCCTTCTTTTCGGTCAAATTCGACGAACCCTGAATTTGCATACTTGAATACAATTACTTCTACTTTGTTTCTCAAGCTCCTTTAGACAATTTGTTCTTTTAATCAGTTCTTAGAGGATTATAAATGTAGATAAGGGTGTTAAGCACCGAGAAATATATATCTTGGGTTTCTCTAGTTCCCCACATCCTATATCAGTTAGAGAAGCATAGGCTCTGTTGGCCTTAATTCGGAAAACCAATTCGTGTCCTCCAAGTTCTGGGTGTTCCCGGGGGTTTACAGCGCGTCGATCCCTATTGAGACAGGCCAGGCTAGTCCCAAGCCTAATTAGAATTCGTAACTTCCTAACCCATAAATAACTGGACTGAACAATGGTGTGGCAAACAGTAGTTTATTCCTAGTTCTCAGAAAGTTCAAGAAGTTATGTTTCATGGAAACTGTTATAATGAAACATGAATAAAATTGCACAATTGTACCAAAAAAAAGAAAGCAATAATAAATAATAAAGAAAAATTCAGAAAAAAAGAAAAATATTTGAGGTAGTTTTTCTGACTCTGTTGTTATAAACTCTCTAAATGCAATATTTTAATCTTTAGAGAGCTAGACAAGCCACTATGTAGTTCACATTTTTTATGAGAATTTATGTTTTACTGTGTTTAAAATTACTTTTCTATAATTCCTTTATTAAGTTTAAAATTAATGATCATTAAAATATTTCACGTTGCTTTTCCCGGTATTTCATCTCAGTAGATAATGGTTCATGAAAATTTAAATTCAAAGAAAGAGCATTTATAAATGATAGAAATTTTTCTATACACCTAATACACATATATTAATTTTTTGAACAAATCTATCGATTTACATTCTATTTGCGGGTTAGTCTTCCGAAGGGTAATATGGTCGCTCCCCCGAAGGTTCGTGCGATTATTCTAACCCAACGCGTTATCAGAGTCGCCTAAATACTTCAAAGCATGATCGCCGAACGAAATGACTCCGTGCTCGCAATAATTTCACAATGTTACCCGGCTCTATTAGTCCCAGTTGGCAAGCGTGTTAACTCAGCAATTACGCCGGGCTATAGTACGTGAAATTGCGTTAATAAGACTTTCATTCTGGATGGCGCACGGTTGGCCTACTGCCGCCACCTCCTCTCGATCGGCTCGAGCTAAAGTGAACATAAGGGGCGAGGAGCTGCGAACGAACGAAGCGAGTGAGGCGTGCGTGGTGTGCACGTTTCACGCTTGAGGCAGGTCAGGCTCTTTAAATCACCGGAAACGCGCAGGTAGAGAAGATGTGGGTAAACCGTTCCCCTTCCTTGTCCCCGTTCCCCGGCTGCACTTTTTAAAACAGTTTCGTGGAAGGCCTATCAGCCTGAAAATGCGTGTTTAACGGTGCACCATGAAAAATTTGTACCCTTGGAATTTCTAAACATGTGTCACTCGGACGCACGGTCACTCCTGTTTGGCTCGTTGGCCGCAGGAGGGAGGAAGGGTAGGAGTGAGGAAGGGAGGTGGAGTTTTACGACTCAGTCACGGTGCTAAATCTTTGATGCGGAGGCTCGGGGATTAGCTTGGTTTACTTGGTCCAGTATGAGAGTTTAAGGAGGGCTTATACGCTCTGCATGGGGTATTTTGAAGTTTATATGTATACATTTATGCGAAAGGATAAACTTTGTCTGATAAGCAACGAGATTTATTTAGGGAAATAAACTGAAGATGTAATCGTTCTAAATGTAATTGTTGCTAATCGTTCGAATAGAAGTATACCACTGATATTCTGTGTGCTGAAAGATTACAGCAAACAAATTGTATTTTATTTTTCAATATGTAACCAACTATCTCTTTTATTTAAAAGTTGTATATTATATGTTTTTTATCAATGTTTGTTTTCATAACGTTTGGGAGAAAAATAAAAAGGCATCGATTTAGAGGCAATTAATTTTGTTTTCAATTTTCGGGACGTAAATGCTTTGGTTCTTCGTGGGCGATACTCGATACGTCTTCCTGCTGTTGGTGCGCGTAACTTGATTGTCTTCATTGAAGTTGCTGAACATATAGACGTCAATGAGCGCTGAATTTTTTCTTTAATTCCCGATAACAATCTTAATAGAATTGTTAATGAAATGAACGTATTGGTAGACGCTAATAATAGAAGCATTTTGATGTGGACGTTTTATGAAGCAGCAGCGTGTTCTGTTTGGACTCATAGTTGGTTTATATTAAGTGCAATTGTTTTTCAGCAGATGATAGTGCCATTTTTTGGATTTTTACTACAGCTTTTCTGTTAAATAAAATAACATACGAAACAGGTATTTTCTCCATGTTTCTAAACATATTCCATAAAAATACGTAACAACAAAATAAGAAACCAACAGATCAAATTTTATAATAATTATGTCATACAAATTTACCACTACCATTTATCTTTTGTATAGTTCCTTCTAATTTTATAAATTACGATGTGCTTTTAATTAAAACGGTACCATGGAATGTAATTAAACAAATTCGTTAACGTACCCGTGTACCGCCTTATGGCGAGTTTCATTTCAACCACGAATATCGTCACGTACGTGACAAAGTATGCAAATGAAATTTTTCTCTCAGCTGAAATGGCGCTGGAAAGAATTTTAAAGGGGGGGTAAGCGGAAAGGGGGAAGGGAAGGAGGCCTCTCAGTGGGGGCGTTCTCAAATATCCTTGAATTGATGAATCCACACGTGCAGTAAGCAAATGCATTTTTCCCATGCCTATGCGTGCACGGTGATTACCTTGCGCAGACTACGACGTGCCTTGGCTATTTTATATCTCGAACCGGTCTTTGTTCTTTGTGCAATAACCAAACACAACAAGAATAATTCTTTCTTCCTGTTTCGTATTGAAATATATATATGTCATTACAAGTGTGGATTAGATTTATTTTCTTTTATTTTTCTTCGAATGTATACCGATATTACTTCAGAAAATTTTTCTAGTTTTTTTTTTAAGCGACCTTTTGATACTGGAACCACTAGAGTGATTAAAATGACCAATTCGTAATTCTTCATAGAAACTCCGTGACTTTACTGGGTAAACTGTGAGGTTTATATTTTTCTCACATAATTTTCGATTTGAATTCTTTATTGAGAATAAATACACCTCGGTCCTTAATTTCTTATGAATAGTTTCTTGCATCAATTAATCTCGTTTGGTCTAACACGTGGAACACCACGCCATTCTCCTTTACAGCTGTTCCCCAAAGAAAGTTTCACAACCCCTTTACACGTGACTCTTTTGTGCAACTTCTTGCTTTACAACTTAAGCAATCGGCACGATCGTAGGCAGCAGCAGCAGCAGCAGCAGCAGTGTAGATTTTATCGTCAATTGAAGACAGAAAATTTCTAACGGAGTAACGTGATCGTTTCGAGTGCATACAACTTTACAGCCATTCGTCACGGTTATCTTTTTCTTTGCATTTTCTGTTCCCTTGCACTTTTTTTTCCCACGAGAGCCGATCTCTGGTTTCGGTGGATTATCTACATTGCGGTTGCTCGGACCGTTTTTTTTTCTGGTAACTGTTTGTTATTTCTGACGTAAATTCGGTTAGAAAAATTGCTGTTTAGTTCCGCTGTTCCTGTCGATGCTTTTTCCCGATCGAATTACATGCAACGTGAATTCATCGATTTTGAAGAAAGCGCTTCAAGAGCGAGAGAGAAAGACTTTCATTTGTTTTCTCTCTCGATTTCCCGAAACCGTCCGAAACGCTGAACTCGGTTACGCGCGGCTCGTGCGGTAGTGTGCGTAGTGGAAGGGGGTGTTCTCGAGAACTCTCGTCCTCAGTCTGGCATCACAGATGCATATATACGTTGGTCAGATAGTAGCAATAACAGTGTCGCTGAAATCTTTGCTCTTCTGCACTACATTATTTACCACCATCCGGCCATCCTTGTAATGCTATACTCTCCTAATTGACACACCCCGCTTCAAGCACTGCAATGTTAGAGTACTTGAAACAAGTACTACTCGAAACTCGATTCCCACTAAACCTCCATAAATTCCGTGAAATTGAATCACCCACTTGTTCAACGATACCAGTTCTAATAAGATTAAAACAAAAAAAAAACTGAAACAACTATCCATTCTACCGTTACTCCATTTTCTCAAATCATACCGAACAACTAACCTCATCTTCTCCCCTTGATCTCTTTCCAACGAGCAGCACAATGGCACGTCTCGTTATTCACATCAGATTGTAACGCGCCTGCAATCACGCGCGCACAATAATAATCATCGCACGCTCATCCCCTCCAATAGAGAGAAATCAATTTCGATCTGCCATTCAACGAACGCGAGATCACATTCTCCGCATATGTGCACGCGCAGTTGCATATGTACGGACATAAAAGAGCGGGTAGAGTATGTGTAACACACGCCTTAACGCGCATGGGGAAGTTGTTTTCCATCGACGGCCGTCAATATAGGTATCGCATTTATAAACCGACGCGACGCGGTTTCCGTCCGTGGACGGTGTCCATTCGAAGACGCAATATGCGATATACGCGTTCTTTCGATCGCTATATAAAGCATCCTCCGTTTCATTCGCCTCGACACTGTCGTCCGTGGCTTGGTCTATTGAATCGCTTCTCGTCGTCGTCGTCCTGTCGCGCTCTATGAATACAGATTTACTTGTCGCCTGCACGCGCCGTTCCTTCTGCTCCTCGAAATTTCTGCGCATGCGTGCAGAAACGCGTTCACGCGATCCATTGCTAGTAGCCACCCGTAGAAAGCAAAGCATTCCTACTTGGCTGTTACGACGTTACGGGTGTGGAGTAATATGTATTTAGATTCGAAGGACGGGGAGGCATGCTTTTGTGAATCTTATTTACGATATAGGGGGATAAGGTTATGATCGAACAAATTCTCGTTTACCTACTTTTGAAAAGATTTTGTTATTCGATACGAATAGTTATCTTAATACGTTGACTGCTTCGGTAGAAGAGAAAAATTGTATTGTCGTAGCGAAAGCTATTTTCTCGTTCAGAAACTTTTTATGAACATCGTGTCGCGTATGTAAAGAGGAGCTCGTTGTTAGCAAAGGAGGTTCGTTTTAACACCTGATTTTACGACAGACTTTTTCTAATGTTGCAGTGAAACCGACATTGCACGCCCTAGTTACTATCGCTTCGGCAGTAAATAACGATGAACGCTGCAAATATATTAGCCGTGCATATACATGCAAACATATCATAAGCCTAACATTTAGATTCCATGTAACAGATAAATATATTTAATTTTTTATTTTTATCTTCTGCTAATTTCCCTACATTTCTGTTCCGCTCGTTCGAGGATATAATAAAATAGCTAGGTTCTTTTTTCATTCGATGGATCACAACAACGTTTATACCGCACATACAAGCGAGGCATTGATCCGAAAAAGCTTGTCAATAATATTTTTGCAGTTATCGAATGTGACTGGACCAGTGTACGGGCGATAAACGCCGCCTTATCCTAACGAGGTAACTACAAATTAGCGGATTTCAACGAAATGCGATTATACCTCGGAAACACGGAGGCTCTTTATCGACCAAAGCGATCAGAAAACAAACGGTAATTATTCATGGCCGGTGATTCACTGGAATGGGTATATCCTGGAATCGAGACCGTTGAATCCTCCATTGTCACCGTGTCGAGGTTGGTGATAAAAGTTTTTCTGAAAAAAAAGGTCTGTTCGTAGTTTAGTATGTAGGTTATCGGTTTTACGGTTATCGACGTTAAATACGAACTCGAGAGGCCGAAGAGAATATCTTCGATTTCATTTTTTAACAAAGTTTTCATGTTTTTTTTAGCGAACCTTTAAATCAACATTCACGTATATTTAGGATCGTTTTTGGTTTCAAATTCTTTTAGCGGGATGTGTTCAACTCATGTTCTGCCAGTTGTCATATCTATTGTCAGATTTTCGAATTGCTTCGTGCAACTCTTTTCGTCAAAATATTATTAAATTCGTGACAGATGTGGCAGGTCATGTTTTGTTACACATGAATACAATTCTCTAGGGAAATTTTTGAAGATTTCGTGATCAATTTTCGCTAAATTATAACCGATTGGTTACCACCGAATCTATTCACAATTACCCGGAACCTTCGCTCAAACTTTGCAAGATAAATCTACCTTTATCGATCATTTCTGTTGCTCATTCTCTTTTCTCGAGTGTTTGAAAGGTTCAGATTATAAAACTTCTTTAAGATCTATAACTGATGATAAACAGCCGCGTGTAATACTGCTTGTCTCTGGTAATCTGTAACATGACACCGGGGCGATATTAACCGTTCCCATTACATTGGCACTACTGACTGCGCGCGGCGCGCGAGAGTTTTCTAACCTACAAATAGAGAGAGAGAGAGAAAGAAAGAGTACATGCAAAAGCGGCGTTCGCCACCTGGATGAATCAACGATGCCGTAAATTGCGCGTAATCAGGTCTGCAAACGAAAAAACTTGCTCGGAAACGTTTCGTTTCGTTTCTTACTGGGAATCGCCGTGCGTGTTTGTGCACTGATTATTTATGCTGATGATATAATAGCCAGGTGTACGACACGTTCTTCCACAGTGGCGCAACGTCGATGTGTGTGCACGGTAATTGAAATTTATCGCTCGATAACATTTCATTCGAGCTATATCGAGCAAAATAGGAATACTTGTGGATCTAGGAAACGATGCCGGTGTAATTACGATTTAGTGGGGAATAGAGATCTGGGAAGGAAACTAGCGACGGATGGTGGTGATTTAAAGCGCTCTCGTATGGATACATACACATGTATGGAAGAAAATGAAATTTCACGGTGATTTCTAGGATTTCGATTTTTAAACCTTTTTGCTCTTGAAATTCATGAAAATTCTTCGTTTGTTTTGCACTCGTAGATAAGACAATCGCGAGTGAAAAGGGATTAGGAAACGAGGTTCCTCAGTTTAGAAAGTTAAGGAAAAACGTTCTTAATTTTCTGCATATATGTTGTTGTACCAAGGAATCTCTGAGAACAGCTATTTATTGATTAGCATAGAATGCAAATTTTATTTATCATGGTATTCCTTATAAATTGGTTGGTTTAATTTCGTTGACTCTTTAGTCTTAAACTTTTGTCCGCTACTGTACTGTATCGTTTTACAATTCGCGTTAAATCGAATGTTGTGTACTATTTGAATTCGCATTAATCGAGATCTATCTGTATAAATTCAAATACATACAAGGTAGATGTCTGAACATGTTTTCGTTCGAGCGCGGACAGCTTTGATATACATATTTTGTGGAACGCAATACGAGAAACAGCGGAGCGTGTGCATCAATGGTGTGTAACCAACCGGTCGATCGTTTCAAGTGTACAGCCTATTTTCATTTTTACAGCGATCGATACATATTTATTAATGATCTCTCCTCGTTTCATTTCTTAAGCTACGCTTATTTCTCGCATTTTCACGAGAACCTACTTCCATCCTAAATGCTCTTTCGTATATGATCGGTAAGGTGTTTATAACTTTTGAAAATGTCGTGCACGTGTAATTTTAGTTGCGATAGTGTGTTTTAAAAATATTTTTCTTTTGATTTTTAGGTTTTTGTACCTTTTGTATTTTTTTTTTTTGCTTGGTAAAGTAGCCATTTTTTTTTGTTCATCTTCTAAAATACGTTCATGTAAATTGTATGTATGGAGTACATGAACAGAACATTGTATTTTTGCGTTTGCCATTTCTTTCTAATATTGTTTGAAATAAATGTAGATAGTTATACCGGTCACAGTTAATTTAAACTTTAAACGTATTACAGATTTAGTTTACGATGGAGATTCGTGTCACTTAAACTCTTGCTTAAAAGTAAGAAAAGAAGGCTAGAAGGGTAAGCGGGATATCTCGCATCAATTCGTCAAGATTTTTCTCTTTCATTAATAATGAAAATATTTTTAGAACTGGGTTAGAAGTGTAATTATTGCAGTACCAATAACACTGTTTATCTTTTAATTCGGCTCCCTAGAGATTTAATCGAATCGATGTCAAGTTGCCTCCGATTTCCCCCGACTGAAAAGTTTCTATTCTTAAAAATTCGCGAATTCCCCGATTAAATTCATTTTATCATAATTATTCTCCCAGTTCAGTTAACCTCATCAATTAAAAATAATCGCATAAACCTCAATTTTCTCGGACATTTCGAAACATTTTGTTAAACAGAATTATTCGAACTCGATACTACTCTCGCCGATTCGTAATGGGATACACATCAATTACGTAAATTGTTTTCTCCTGACGGTTACATATTTTGGGACATTCTGTGTGTTGATTGTGTATCATCGAAGTACGTCTCGAATCGAGTGACACGACGCATATCGGGGGGGCGCGAGTCTCGCGTGGTAGAACGTGCACGCGTGCACTCTCTCGGTGGTTTGTGTATCGTCGGGCAAAAATAAAGTCGTCGAAACGAATGCGGGGGCGCTGCGGCTTCTTAAAATAGCGGCGTAGACCTCTGGAGCCTCCGATTGTGCGTATCTTCTCGCGTGTGCACCGAGGGACAAAGAGAAGATCATCGTCGTTTCTTATCGGAGGAGTTACAGGGAGCAAATACGTATAGGGTGTTTTGTTACATCCTAGGAATTGTAATAAGATAAAGAAGAAAAAATAGCGGAAACGTTTCGTAAATATTTAATTCAATATAGGAATGTTTAATGAGATAAACCGTGCGATGGGTTTAGGTTAGAAAAGTATGTTTGGCCATTTTTTTAACGCTCGCGATATAGTTAGTGAAATATCTCTAATAATTTTGTACCCTGAAATCAAACTAACTCGAGTCCATTATTTTTTTTCAATCGTCTGAAAAAGGAACTATTGCATAGTAAGGGTTAAGTAAGATAATATAAGTTTTTCAACGGTTTCGAAAAAAAAAATGTAGACGGGTCAGTCTGGTTCTCAGTTAACAGAAATTGTTCGTTTTTTGATGTCGTTTTTCATATAACCGTCCCAGCCACATTTTCTCGAACAAACGCTATAGAAAATAATCAGACGTTCTATAGAAAAACTGACGTACGTGAAAAGAAGAGTAAAAGAAAAGACGTAGATGGTAGGGGAAGAAAGAGGCGAAGAAAAAGAAAAAGACGGTCGTTTTGTTCAAGGAGAGGTTGATTAGCGACCGACCAATCGACGCGCTCCGAAACTCATTCCGTTCCCCTCTTCTTCCTATACCTCTTCTTTTTTTTTCTCTACTGGATGATCCCACATATGTAGTCGGATAATTTAAGTCGGTTTCCTTCGTGACGACGTTCGTTTCGGGAATGCAGGGTCGTTTAACCTTTGACTCTGTCGCCACCACCGGAATCGCGTGGAAAAGCATTCGAGGGATTTCGAACATCTGTTTGATACTACGTATATACATTTATCTTCGACTTTGTTTACCAGTGTCTGATCGTCATTACTAAACGGGATACTCGATGGTTAGACGTGAAAAACTACGTAATTGTTTTTTTCTGTTGCACAAGAAAAAAATGTCTCGAGGATGATTTATATAGGTATCACTTATAGTGGATAAAAGACAAATATTGGGACGTTTCGATATTTTTTGTTGAAATATCTTTTCCTTTTTTGTTTTTTGTTTTTATAATGCCAAATTTGTGTAGATGTTAGATGTTAAGAGTGTATATTAACTATAGAGGCTTAGTTCAATAAAACTATGATAAATGTTAAAGTAGCGTATTAATAATTTTCTTGCGTACTGTATGTATATTGAGAAAGATAGAACATATGGTAATTAAATGGTCGATGCAAGTAGCTTAATTACGTATGGTTGATGTAATTTTATCTTTAATCAAAACTGTTATTATTATTCTCGTTCCGCTGAGCTATTTTTTCCCCTAGTCTCTTCTTTATTAAAATCGATAAAATATTTATACAAGGTTCTTCACCTCTGGGAGGTTATTTAAAGTATAACGTGGAAGATGCTCTTATGTGTTTATATAAATATATAGCCTTATACTTCCGTAAAGTTTGCAAATTTAATAATTTTTCTTTTCATACATAAATTAAAATACTCTACAATTATATCAACGTTAATTACTAACTACTGCCACTATTATTATTACTGGTTAGAGTCAGATATAAAAACAAAATATCATTTATCATGTATAATAGCACCATGAAATAAAAATCCATAAAAATTGGCCTGCAATGCATTGCCTGATCCGCGCCTTAAAACAAGAACTCGAAAAAAGCATTTCATGGTTCAACCTGCTATCAATCCAACCGTGCACTGTAATCATTACGTTGAATCGCGTTCAGGAATTCCACAGGAGATCGACTAACCTAGCCGATCTATTTCTCGGTATAATAAAGCGAATGCCGGTGTGTGTATGTTACTTTTAATGGAATTACATAACTCTTACCGCCAAGGGAAATTGAACGGTACCGTTAGATATATCGCGGCCGCTATAATCGGACCCCGCCCATAATTAAATTACCCATTAATTGGATTACAATGCGACCGTACAGGGGGCCCACGTTTCTACGCTATGCATCATGGGGGCCCCCTGAATATTTCTTTCTGAATCCTCCTCCTTCATTAATACCTACTACCTTCTGTATTTACCACATAAATACATCCTGGCTCATAATTGCTATTTGTTTTCTCTTACTTACAGTATTTTTAGCTACTAGTGCACGTGTGTACTCAGTTTTGAATTCTCTTATTTCATAACCTCAATTTAATTTCCAGTTTTGTGGAGAAGACTTTTTTTCAGACACCTATTTGATATTATGTTCTTTTTATAGTAATCTTGAAAACACATAACAATGGAACATTCTTTTGAAACATTTTTCTGGTAGATTCAAGTTGAAGCTCCCTCTCATCATTTGCTCTCTCGCTATCTTTCTCTTTCTCTTTCTTTCCCAGTTATAGAGAAGACCTATGGCGGTCAGTTGACTATGGCGGGGCAAGCATCATGCCGGCATACCACCGCAATGTACCCAATTTATCCCCTTTGCCGCGGGTCTTAATTAATTAATCTTCCAATTGAACCTCATTACTGCTTATCTTATCGCGGTGGAACGCTCGAAAGGCTCCACGCGGGCAAACGCTCTCTTCTGCGCGCGCTCTCTCTCTCTCTCTCTTTCTCTCTTTATGTTTCTCTCTATGTTTCTCTCTAGTATTTCTTGACCGCGAGAAATTCGATTCGTCGCATGCGTAGGTTCATTGCACCATTTTAACAGCAGAAGAAGAGCTAGACCGATTGTAGGCTCGTTTACGTCTCTCTTTTTGCCTTCGATGCTCTCTTCTTCTCTTTTGATGTTTTTTCCCTCATTTTACTCACCGTGGGTCGTTTCATCCGGCTACTATGCAATTACACGAATCTTATCCGATACGGGTCAGTGGTTTGACACGAATTCATATACGTGGATGTATAGCGAAGAAACAGTTAGGGGAAGGGCTGAAACTGTATTTAAAATTTTATGTTTGGATCGAGTAACGTTGGACATCCTTGAAACATCCTTGACACTTCGTTTCTCTTTTATATTTACTTTAACTGGAACTGTGAGTCAGAGTACATGTTTATATGTCTTATAGAAGTTATACCCTTGGTGACTGTCTTGGATCGCTGGGGTGACCCCTGTGAAACTGTGCTATTGCTAAAAAAAGACTTGCTCCTAAACATTTTGTCATCTCTTTATATCGGTGCCACCAAGTGTGCACACAGTTTTCTGATGTTTTTTTACAAAACCCTGTCTCCAATGTTGTACCTATTTTTATCGAGGATAACGGATAACGCTACATCGTCCGGTTAAAATACTCTGTTAGTCTGATACCGAATAATTCTGACGCTAGAGGGCCCAAAGTCAGCGCCACCATAAAGCATCTTAGCTAGAACGCCATGTATGTTTATATGCATACATTTCAATTGATCTTTACTATAACCTAATAGACCAGTATCGCTTTCGTACAGCAGCGCAAACAGCGTGTGTTATTTGATGTTAGATCTCACAATTAGAAGTGTCTAGTAAATACGTTTTTCTTCGTTGAGTGCGAGTGAGATAGAAATACATGTTATGGGATATATCGATGGCTCGGTTAACTTAAAGACGTAGACACGCTTGGGTCACTGGGACAATCGTGACGAAGAAAGTATTAGGAGACGTCTTTTCCAAGAACTGGTGGGAATGGCGACCGATCAATTTCCAAGGTAAAGTCCTAGTCAATTTCCAAGGCATCGCTTTACTTCATCTCGTCTGTAACGATGGTATGTCAGACCTGGAACGAGAGGAGACGTTTCCTTTGGGTCTCTACCATTGTCCGGATATCAAGGAAGAATTATCTCGAACGTTTCATAAGACGTCTCACGCGGCAATGAAGGAAGTTCATTGTTCGGTGGCCGGCGATCTATCGGGACGTGGCCATAGAAGCAGTAACTTTCAGATAATTCCCTATACGCAATGGGAAACGGAGGATCCTTATCTGTTCGATTGACTGAAATTTTCTTTTTTACTTGATAGAGGACTCTCTTTAGAATAGTGCTAGTGTATACTAATTATTTATAATATCTCGTGCAATTGAATGGAGTCTCTTTAAACTTGAAAGATGTCATTGTAAAAGATCTTTCACAATTCTCGAGATAATATTAAAAAATTCTACTTTCTTTTTTTTTATTTCACTCCATAATAAATCGCGATGAATGTTTTGGGCAACGTAATACATATCGCAACATATAATTTTATATCGTACGTGTGCACTTTCGTTCATCGATTTGTTCAGAAACTTAAACCTTCGCAGCTTTTGCGGTATAAAATGTGTGCGACGTTTCGCGCTATATCGTAGAGGCGGTAGCCCGTGAAACGTCCGCGCTGTTGCACGTTGACGCGGAAACGCGGTGAACAAGGTGAACTATCTGGACGCACACGTGTTGAACTGCTGGCCGACATGTGCCGCATCGAGTGTCGATACGTTGAGGTAGGCCGGCCACCGACCTCTCTACCGAGTTCTAGACTCGCTCGTTCTCCGTGCGAGACTCGTTCTCCATTCGCGACCGGTGTCCCGGCGCGTACGACTGGATTTTTATCGCGTTCTCAGCCTGCTTCGTTCCTGGACGTAATAAAAAAAAAAAAAAAAAGTGGATCACGAATCGAGATGGATGAAAAGCGATCTTCACGCGTTAACACGTTTCCTGCCAGGTGGACGATCGATTTGTAATTGGCTATTGAAAATCGACGTTAGACAAACTGAGAGACATGTTTCTGAAAGATATCATTTCAACGAAGTTTTCGTCTAGGATTGTAATTCTTTTTTTATTCTCACTTATAATTAATTTCTTTCTGCAATAATTTTCTGTATTCTAAAATTACACTTAACTCTTTGCACTCGAATTTAATATGACCATGAATTACCGCCAACTCGGAATTTATTTTTTTATTCAATCGAAACAAAACTTTTCCAATACGTTATTAGCATACTTAGCTGTAACATTTCATGAGCGTAATTTAAAAAAATGAAAATTCCACGGTAAAACTTGTGATGTCGCATACGCTGAGACATTCGAGTGCAAAGGGTTAATACCTATTTATTTTCACTATACAAAATAGTAATCTCATCGATGAGTTACATTGCAAGAGTTAGCGAGTCACGTATGTACGAATATGGTGTACACCGTTTGTGAAAGAGCATTGAATTGATACGTACGAGTGTGTTAGGCTTATTTGGGTGGATGTAACTCGGCGTAAGAGGTGGAGGTTAGTATTCAGGATTGCAAGAATGGCGTTGGTGAATGTTAATTACCAGGCTCGCCATTCAAGCAGCCTTTTTAAAGGATTCTCATAATTTTCTACTTCCACCGGTTAAAAGTGTTTATCGTTCGCTAAGTAGGCGTCTTGAAATGAATGTAACCGAGGATCTTCATTATGTGCTATGATGAAACCGTTGTTCTCCATAATTAGCGCTGCAATCTTGCAACGGTGAAGGGACCCTTAACCCTTCCGATTGTTAAGCCAAGGTCAATGTGGGTCAAATAAAAAATTGTACAGGGCAGAGATTAAGTACAGTGGTGTCCACGAGTTTGTCCGTTATCGCATTCAGTGCGAGATCTGAAAAACTGTCGCGCGTAGGTTTTGTCCAATGCTTGCTAATGCTTAGAGTGAAGTGGTCGTCGTTTGAAGTGGCTTTGGTTGTGCCTCCAATCAATATTTTTTTGACAATTCGAGATTCTTCTCGATGGATCTGTATCGCGTTAATGCATTTCTTATGGAACTTAAAAAACCGTCGCATAAGTTTGGTCTCAGTCACGCTAGTGTGTAAAATCACCAGTATCAGTTTCATTGAATGTCTCTATTCGGCCAATACCTTTCCGTCAGTTTCATTGGACAACTTTATTCGGTCAATACCTTCCCGTCAGTTTCATTGAATGACTTTATTCGGTCAATACCTTCCTGTCAGTTTCATTGAATGTCTCTATTCGGCCAATACATTTTCGTCAGTTTCATTGGATGACTCTATTCGGCCAATACCTTTCCGTCAGTTTCATTGGACAACTTCATTCGGTCAATACTTTTCCATCAGTTTCTTTGAATGACTCTATTCGGCCAATACATTTTCGTCAGTTTCATTGGATGACTTTATTCGGTCAATACCTTCCTGTCAGTTTCATTGAATGTCTCTATTAGGCCAATACATTTTCGTCAGTTTCATTGGATGACTTTATTCGGTCAATACCTTCCTGTCAGTTTCATTGAATGTCTCTATTCGGCCAATACATTTTCGTCAGTTTCATTGGATGACTCTATTCGGCCAATACCTTTCCGTCAGTTTCATTGGACAACTTCATTCGGTCAATACTTTTCCATCAGTTTCTTTGAATGACTCTATTCGGCCAATACATTTTCGTCAGGATTCTCCTCGACAGAGTTCCGTCGACGTCACCATTGAACCCGTCAAACGGACACCACCGTGCTGGACTTCACGTGCAACGCCAAAAGCGATAATCAAGAATTTTAATTTATAACTGAACCCAGCGATCCGATTAGTCCACCAACAGGTCGGACACGAAATCGAGCGGTCGCTCCAACTATAGCGCGTCTCTCTTACCCGGCGTCGTTGAATATAAAGTATCAAGTACAGTTCCACGAGCGTGCAGCGGCGGGGTGTCCGTTAAAAAATTTAATTGTATGATTGTGGATCGGAATTTCGTGGCAGGGCGGGGGGGGGGGCCCAGGCAACGAGCAACGAGAATTAGGCGGTCGCCACAACGAATGCGACGATCTTCTTTCGAGTAATTTATGCTCATAGGCTTTTCAGATTCGTCGTAAATGGATGGGCAGCAGGCTGTTGCTGCATCCCACATACGGCCGCACATTACGTAGGATTTCCTTGTGCCATTCCGTTTGGCAGGGGTAATTGGCACGTAAGTGTTGCTTCGAGATATCCATGATTGTGTCCTCCTCGTTCGGAATCCTAATGTGAAACGAGGACCTTCTATTTATGAGCGATACGTTCCCCGGTGGTGGGGAAGAATTTCGAAAAGGCACACAGACAATTTCTAGATGATCTATAGACCAGTGTTTTTTCCCTGTTCACAATCTCTTTCTCAGTTTCAATCTTACAACAATCAAATAAGCTCCGACCTCTCTGCCACCCTCTTTTTGTATACGAGAAAACACTTTTAATCCTTGGTTGCCACCCGAAATCGAATTAATCCAAGAGGTATTTTCGAACTGTGACATTGCTTCGGGTTTTAATTTTTTTATTTTCACACCATTCGAGCTGCGTTTCAAAATTTCTTTGATATAACGTCACCGTTACCTTTTAAATAATAGATGGAAATTGAACTAGCTCTAGAACAAGCGCGACAATCGGGGGTAAGTAAGTGAACATAAACAAAATAAATATGTCAGGACGTGATTTCAACGTTTACTTATTTTAACATATTCAGCATATTTAAAAGTTTCAACTAAAAATAACCTCGACGACCCCTCGAAAAACGCACCCACAGTTTGGAAGCCAGAGGGGTATGTAGGTACAAACAGTTTAAATATACAGTGGATCCAAAAAGTATTCGTACACTTTGTATTACAAGGAAATTCATCTGCTTCTGAAACTCTGATTTCAATGAAATTTTATCTGTGTACAAAGCACGGTGTGTCCTGCGAGGAGCAATTTTTTGGCGGCATAATATCTTCCAAGGGGGCTGATAACGAATTTCAAAGTTTCAGCGATTTTTCACGCTTTGAATGCAAGTTTTCCTGTGGTCTTTTTTTATAGCAACTCGATAGGGTATTAAAAATTAAACATTTTCTATTTGAAAAGTTTTGCTTCATCAACTACCATTACAAAGTTATCTTTAAAAAATGAGAAAAAATTCAGAAACCTCAACGCTGGTTTCACCCCTTTAAAATGACATTTAGATGAAAAGAAGAGATTAATTCATACGTATACTATTACGATCTACATACCCACAAAATTTTATCAAATACTTCTATCAGACTCAAAATTTCAGGGTTAAACGAATTTATTTGTGACATAGTGTACGAATCCTTTTTGGAGCCACTGTACACATGCTCGGTTACCGCAACATTCAATTGCTATTCCGCGAGAATCCCAACCGACAATGTCGTCGAGAAATCCTCCGATTCACACTGGTCGCAGATAGCGTCAACGAGTAGTCCCTCCTTCGACCTCTCTCCTCGTCCTGTGTATCGCTTTCAGCCTCTTCTAATCCCGCGAAGTTAATCACCGGTGAAGACCCACGGGCACAGAATATAAGGGCCACACTCGTTTTACAGCTTCTGAACATCGCGACGGGGCGCCCATTAGGAATATTTATGGGGTACACGATTCTGTCACGTCCAGAAAGTCTCTGTTTCGCTCCTCCGCCGCCCTCCCTCTCTCTTTCTTCCCTTCCGTGGACGTAATCGAGCGATGGGGTCATTTGTTAACGGTTAGATAGGCGGCCAGCCTGGTGTGTACGAGTTAGACTATAGAGAGAATGGGGACCACTTTCAGTCCTCTCCATTACGGAGGAAGAGGACGAGGAGGAGGAGGAGGTTGTACCGGCACTCTCAAAAGGTCGAAGCGCATCAAAGTGGACCGGGCTATACGGCCATTTTACGCAACAAATTGCTCATTGTTCGCGGAGTACGCGAAAACCCGACCAGGAGGGAACTCTTCCCTCTGATCTGTCCTCCTAGAGTATTCTTCGCGAAAGTCACAGTCCACGGGGACCATTGTCGTCAGATACGCCGTGCAATTTTGCGTTTCCTCTTTTTTTCTTCTGCACAAGCTCTTTTTACTTGCGAAACGCGTGTGGGTATGAGGGGGGGGGGGGACTGTTGTTTCGGGGTTCACTTCGCATCTTATTTTTATCGAAATATTTTAAAGCTGTTGTTAACACATTCGTCGTCTCTTTCTCTTAACGTTAAACAGGATCTTTTTTTGGAATTTTAAAAGGAATTCAATCGAATAAGCATTGAAGTATAATACGTATAATTATAAAATACATAGAATAAAAATAAAAAGTTAAAATTTTTCCTGTTTTTATATTCTTTTAATCCAATTTTCTGTGTAATCGGATTTGGACCCAGCAAGAAACTCAGCCGAATCATGCTGGGCTCACGAACGTGTTAATGTAGTTGCTATAAGATTATGAGTTATATTTCAGTCTCCACTTTTATTTAAACTTCGGGTGACAAATGTTGATTTAGGTTTGAATCCATCTTAACTGTTGGCCAAGCGAATGAGGAGATCTCCCATTCTTTCCTCTGCCATTGATTCTGATTACTTTTGTTAACATTAAATCTTGAACTAGCGTTGTTCACGGTTCATCAAACGGCATTTTCTGCTCTTCCAAAGTACAATTTTTAATAAATAAATTCGACTCCGATTCAACACTAACTAATAACAAAAGTAAATAGAATCGGTGGAAGTGATTTTGTTGAGGAAGAAAATTGGGCATTTTCCCATTCGGTTGGTTAACTGTTAATTTTTTGCATATTTTGAAGTTTTCATAAAATTTCGCAATTTCACATTGGGGTCTGGAAAGACCCGGCCACCGCCGCCTGCGTGGGTTTAGAAACTGCTGGCAATAAATTGCTCGACCTTCGAAACGAAGGCCTGGAAAATTCTTGCGTTACATTTTTCAATCCACGACCATGAATCTTCGATAAAACATCGTGCTCTGTAATTTTCGTTCATTACTACCCCGTTATAGTGGCTGTACACATATTACGTGGCTATAAATTACTCGAGACGCTCTGTAAACTTAGTTCCAACGGTGCTCATGCATGAATTATATACCCTCTGTGTGTGTGTGCAACATCTATCCCCCCCCCTCGCAACCCCCGTGAGTCATACGTGAATCATCCCCCTACGGCAAATAATAATTTCGAATGCACGTTTCACGTCCGATTAGAATCATCTATAACATCCCCTAAATCACCAAACCCACCGATGAAACCAACCAGCTCGCAGGAGGGTGTAGGGGGTAAGGTATTTCATTCAAGAAATTCGTCTGATTCATCGTGGCCGTAGAACGGGATCGGTGTATACCTAATTCCACGGATGCCAATAACAATTTTCGAGCCAACTCCAACATTTCCCAAGTTAATGTGGATTTAGGTTTACCGACTTTGCCATTAAGCCGCGTTCGCAACGTTCACATAATTTGCAAACGTTTGTGAGAGCTTTCGAATAACTGGGGATCCCATAATTAAAAGTGTTAACCCGTTAGCGCTCCGTATATCTTTTTTATTTATATACAACAGCACCTTTCTCAGACAATTCTGATTACTTCGTACAAAATCCATCTTTATTATCGCCCAGTTTTACATTCTTAACTGTAACATTCTTCTGTGCCCTTAACTACGAAAATAGGTCGGAAAATAACTAATGGCAAAGCATTTGGAATGTAATCGTATCAAATATAGAATGTCTCCAAGCGCCAACGGAGCGCTAAGGGTTAAGCTTGTTTAAAAAAAAAGAGAAATTACATTTTGCATATTGTAAGTTGTTCAGTTTTTAAAATAATAGTGTACCGTATTAGACCGAACAGCGCAAAGGGATATCTTGATTTTGCACCTTTGACTTGCTGTCCTCTGTAATTTGGAAAGTGTGACTTGATATAGTTTGTCTTTGAAGTCCGGATATATTTGTGCATCAAATATTCAGTACTGTCTAAGTCTGGACTCCTCTCCGCTTGCACGTATCATCTTGTATAAGATACTGAAGTTACAAAAACAAAAGGAAGTTATGTTAGATCTGTTGATCTATTTCTGTACTTTTTTTTTTGTTCCGTATAGCAACGATCCGTTGAAAGAGGGCCAAATCGTAAAAAGCTGTAGAGATAGTACTGCATGTTACGCTAAAGCCACACGTGTGTTATATTTAGAATTTGTGCCGTATCAGTGACCCGCGTTAGATAAGGTTACAAAAATTTCATAGTGCCACGATAAAACGACCAGTAGTAAACAGAGACGAATGGCTATCATCTTCAGGAACTGTAAAAGCGCTTCACAAGAGAAACGTTTTATGTATCAACAATTTGCTCGTTCCGCTAGTGTTTTTCTGATGAAACCTCATTTCCCTATAAATTCCCCTCGTTAATGCTTATGAAAGTTTGCTGCATGCATTCTGTAGGGACTCCGGTGTGTACGCCGCTTAAGGTGTATTATAAGTGTTCGGCGTTGAAAACACTCTTCAGAAATATATGTATAGAATGGCCAGAGGTTCGTTGGACTTGGCAGTCACGGTTTCGTTTGCTTTCGTTTTCGGCCGATTGGTTCTTCCTGGCAGCGGCCAACTTTACGACATAGCTTAGCCTTGTGTAGTGAAACTATTTTCACGTGCGCAACCATTCACCTACAGTCGGTATTTTCATCGGGCGGCAGGCGTCATTGATACCGGCAGACATTTCTGTGAGCCGCGTAGGTGTCGGCGAACCCGTGTTTTCCACTTGCGAGTGGCGAACAATAGAAATGTTGTGTGGACATATTTATGGTCCATCTCCATGTATTCCAAGCAATTTCTGATCGGCTCTGGAAAAAGGAACGCGATCGTTCAAGAGTTGGCCTTTCGATCGTAAAGATCAAGGAGAGGGAGGGTATGAATTGCGATAGGCGCAGTTGTAGTTCGGTTATTTTAAGACATATCGTGGTATAATTAGACGAGCGTTCGATGTTTAACGGGGAGAAGTCACGGTGGTCGGGTCATTGGTTTGATGCTCGCGTTCTGTGCACATGTGGCACATGTGAGACACGGCTGTTGAACACTGCTGTGTGTACGCGGAGGGTGTTATGCAAAATTTGGCCCCAGGAATTTATATGTGTGTACGGCTATAAATTATTCACGATGAATCTTCGAAGGAAAAATCGTCTGAGAAGTATTTCTCGATGTCTGTACCATTTTGGGGAGAGAATATTATTTTTAGGGGAGAATTTCAAATTAAATATTTAACGTATTCCTATTTAATTGCAAGGGATCAGCAACCTTACACAGAATATTAATAACCATTTATATTTACCCCTTTCAATTTTAACAATCTCCCAGCATCCAGAAAACAGTATCCAGCAGACTATCTATTACGCTCGTCTTTAAACGTTCAGAGTAGTGAGAACAAGCCAAGTAAAAAACCAAGAGAGAGAAAGAGGTGGTCTTATTGGCCGTCGGTGTAGGGTTGTGGCTAAAGCTCACTGTTAGCTGGCGCTGGAGCAGCAGCCAGCAACCAGCAGCAGTAGCAGCAGCTAGCAGCATCCTGTACGATCAATACGCAAGCTGCGAGCCACGACTACGTGAAAATACGGCAACGACTACCATGATCGTCACCGACGAAGACGATGACACGACTACTACGTCCATGACGAGGACTGCCTACGTACGATACCACGACATAACGGCTTGGAGCCTCAGGGAGAGGAGGAGGAGGTGGAGGAAAAGGGAGGAGGACGTTGCCAAGCGACGGAAGCTGCCTACCGCCAGAGTTCATCGTCCTCCGGCTTGTTTCTTCTCCCTTCCACCCACCCATTCACCCTCCGTTTATCCTTCTTCTCCCCTCTCCCCATGCCACTCGACTTTGTCTTGTTCTCGCTCTTTCTCATTTTTCATGTTCCCTCTTTCTCTCTCTTTCCCTCCCTAACCCCACGCGTTCCCCCTCTATGGTTCGCTGTTGTACCACTCCCTGATTCTCTCTCTGGCTTCTCTTTTACATTCTCGTTCCCTCTTGCCCCCTCTTCTCTTTCTCTTTCAATCTTATTTCTTCTATATATCTGATTAATTTGATCAACCTTTTTTCGGAATACATTTTCCCCGACGGTTTCTGTACTTTAAATCTCTTCGGTTTCTTCTCCTCCCTGGAAAATCACTTCGGTCGGTTATCTCTCCCTTTGATTCGCTTTCCACCCTCGTCTTACCTCCACGCATTTAATTTTCCCCTCTCGCGTCAGTTTGTTTTCCCTCTTCAACCCCAGCTCCCCTTGGTGTGCAAGCAAACGTACACAGAGAACGCGCATGCGCGATGGACTTCCGTGTATATACACACCTGATTCGACTAGAATCGCGCACGGAGGGCAGCTGCCCCGCGGTAATTTGTACTCCACCTACCTTCCGTCTCTGCTCGACTTTTCATCTCTCGAAATTGATACACGCTTCTCCACGATATTTCACCGGCGGTTCACTCTCTTTTTCCCAGTTATTATGCACTTCTGAATACGTGCGGACGTTTTTAACGATCGTCTGTCGTCGGCTGCCGGTGCACTTTGGTTATTGCGCCATCTACGAAACCTTGGACCCGTGAATTAATCAGTACCGACCGCGCGCGGCCATCGATTTTACGCCAGAGGATATTTAATTCCACCACGGCATATCGGATTTTCGCGCCATTCTGGTTAAGTCGTTGCCCTGTTCGGATAAGGCTTCAGCTTTGTGTTCATTTTTCTCTTTTTTCCTGTCGTCGGACGGTATAGAGTGTTTGTTTCAAACACACCGTCCGAGTTCAACGTCCACAGTGAATGCCGGTTTCCAATAATATTCCAGCGAACAGAGTATCTCCTTCGTATCCCCTTTATCTTTCCAGCCACTGTTACATGTGTCTCGTTTCTTTTTTTGGTCCTCCAGTTTAAGTTCCTCTTTTTTTAAGTTTGTTCTCCCTCTTGATTGTTTATCCTGTTTTTCTCTTCTTCTTTTTCCCCTCTTCGTGTTTTTTCTTCCTACACTTTTTTTCTCTGAAATTTGTATTGGCATACATTCTCTGCTGCTCTTAGTTTCCCTCGCCTAACCTCTCTCCCTCATTTCTTTTCTCCTACTCCCACCCCTTGTATTCTACCACCCGTTCGTTACTCACCATGATCACCACGACTCGCTCGCATTGCAAAACAGCCGTTGCACCTCCGTCGTCGTCGTCGTCGTCGTCGTTTCCATCATCGCTATTATCGCTCATACATGAAGATGCAGCGCACAGAGGCCCTCAATCCCCTCCCTACCGGCTGCCTCAGGGATCTTCCTATTCGACTTACTTTCGTTTATTTCCGATGACGGCGCAGCTGCATGCGGCACTCGCTGATTGCCGACGATGATGAGCTCTTTCCGAAGAGGTATTTCCCACGTATATATCGCGACGCACTGTGTTCCCCTTTTCGTGGGACCGGACTCGATGCTCCGGTCTCTTCGTGCATTATTGTACAGTTAATTCAGGTGATTTCTATAGATGCGAACGCGCGCGCCCTGTTTCGTTTGTCGAACCATGATTGACACGAGAAACGTTTTTCCTGCGTGCCGTCGTGTCTTCTGTTCTTTGTCTTGTATAAGCTGTCGCATCTTCATTCTACAACGATACCACACGGTGATCTATAAAAGTATTATGGGCAATACCTGCGTTATTTAAGTAAATGTTTCATTTGAAATACGTGAAGCAGAAGTACGAATTTTTTCTGAACTGAAAATGGTAGTTCTGGGTTAGTCAAGTATAGGCTAAATGAAAAGCGGAAATTTGTTAGAGCGGAAGCTTTTATCTAAATTGTGAGACATTTAAAAGATTCCCTTTTTATTCCCGTAAGGTATCATAATAAATAGCAACACAGTTTTTCCTTGCGTGATATATTAAAATTATGTCATGTCTCTTAATATTAAAATCTTCGATTGTCAAGTAAACATGTTTGGGTGTCTTTACTAAACTAGTTTTAAGAACTGATGAATAGACGACAGATCGTTACTAAAGAAGAAGCCTGGTCTCTTAATACGATACTACTACTGTACCTCACTCTTGCATCGTTATATCTATTAGATACCTTGGAAAGTTCATAATAAAATACCTACATATTATATCATTTATTATCTTGTACCAATTTACTTGAAAGAATGGCAAATCGTGAGATTTCACGAATGGTATTCTAGGTCACTGTTCATTCACAATAAAATGTGTTAACAGATGGCCAGCAAGTGGTTAGAAAGTTTTCTATGTATTCCGGTGAAATCTCGGCGATATAGATGTTATTCCCATTGACAGTACTTTATAAATCTCCTAACCATTGTGCACCGAGAGTTTCAAGAAAGTAGACCACATCCGTATTAATTTTCACCTCTGCCGGGCCATTGTTACCAATCGTAACCGAACGATTACCAGCTATAGAATTTCACATTTTATTTACACAGATCCGATTTTTGTTTCGTAAAATTTATCAAAGTTCGTCAGAATCGTTTCTTCACTTTAAAGTGATATGCATGAAACCTTTGCACGCGTATATATCATATTATCAATACTGCTTTGCAATATGATCCACCTATAAAGGACACCAGATATCTTATTGACTTATGATGTACTCCATGTGTGGCACTGACGCGTATAAATAGAGCGGCCGTATGTTGCAGGTGCATTTATTTTGTACATGCACCGTGTGCACCATTTGGGTTAAATATCTTATTTGACCTTTTCGCTGTTTTTTTTTTTATTTTCCTTTAAACTTTATATGCTTAGAAAATGTATGGATAAATGTTGGCGCATGGCAAATATTTTCTTTACGTGCTCTTAAAGGTAGTTGAAGGAGAGAGAGATTGAGAAATAACATTTGTTTCTGCGTGGGGTTTCGAACTCGAGTCGAATGCGTTACGAAGCGAGCGCCTCAGCCGTAACGCCACTGAAGCCCCTCGATGCCCTTCTACTTTTTTTTCACCTTTTTCTCCACTTTTTTCCTGTGAATCTACCATTTATGTCGCAGAGGTTTCCAGTCTCATGAGTACGCGAACTTTCGAACGTTGCGTAGTATGTAAAGAACTAAGGAAATAAAAGATTCTAAAATGTTGTCCCTTTTCTCTTGTTACAGAATGTAGACCATAAATTGAAATTCCGCTCCAAGAAAGGTTTGCTGCCGTTCGTAGAGCTAAACGGCGAGGAGATTGCGGACAGCACGATTATTATTCGCGAGCTAAGCCAGAAGTTTGGCAAAGACCTGGACGCCGGCCTCACGTCCGAGCAACGAAGCGTTTCCCATGCAATGATATCGATGATCGAGAACCACCTGGCCTGGGTGGTCACGTGCTGGCGCACCAAGAATCTCGATCAGGTTTTAAAGGGTTACAAGGTGAACCTTCAACACGTGCTCGGCACTCGCATCCCCAATAGCATACTCAACTTTTTCTTCAAATTTACGTTTGGACGTAAGGTAAACTTCAATTATTACGCCTACAAAATTACTTCTACAGTTTAGATAAAGAAACGTGAAATTTTCTCTATTAAAAATCAATCATACAGTTCTACTGCTTAAGTCTTATGTATATTTTCTATATTGGTGTTAGAGGGATGTACCCTCTACTTGACAGAGGCAGAGTTATTTTTATCACTTCCTGGAAGAATTCCAGGTCTACGTTATCTGTGATTCGTGATTAGAAAGCAGCTAATCAAACCTTTCTAACTTCTTCGCTCACACTCAGTGTTGCTTACTCTCGTTTCCGGTAAACCTAAGTAAGCAAACGAAGAAAGATAACGATCGACAATCCTTAAGAATGTATTTCTCTTGATAACAGATAATTTCTGGTAGAAGAAGCGGCCAATTTTTACTATATATATACTTTATCTGAATATAGATGATAGATATTATTAAATTAAAAGAATCTAAACATTGAACGTTTAATATACTGAACGTGTAATATCACTTTATAATACGGTACACGTTATTTGTTCCAGGGCGCAAAGAAAGTGAAGGCGCAGGGTATGGGCGTGCATACTCCAGAAGAGGTGTCCCAATTCGGTTGCGCCGATCTCAAGGTTCTCTCCGACATGCTTGCTGACAAGCCTTTCTTCTTCGGAGATGAACCGACTACGGTAAATTCGAGTTCGCTTGCTTATCAATTATTCGTATTTAATGTTTAATAAATTTTCTTATCGATTCATTTGGAAACAGTTGGACGTAGTGGCGTTCGCACATCTTGCTCAAATCCTCTACATTGACAAAGACACGCCGTACAGTCTGCGAGACTACATGCAGGAGAATTGTCCGAATTTGGTTGGGCACTGTTCGCGCATGAAGGAACGATGCTTCCCGGATTGGGATGAGATTTGCTCCACCCTCGAGATGAACACGCATCTACCGAAGCCAGAGAAGCAAGAGGAGAAGGAGAGCAAGGAGGAGTCGAAGGAATCGAAGGAGGAGAAGGAGGGTGACAAAGAGAAGGCGGACAAGGAGGAGAAAGAGCTAGAGAAGGATAAGGAGATTGATGAGAACAAAGAAAAGGAGAAGGAAGGGAAATAAGCTGTCTCGAGAGGACAGGAAGTAAATAAGTCGTTCAAAAAAGGGGGAAAGGAGATTTAAAATTGAGAAAAATTGAGGGTGTAATGTGGTGAGATATGGTTAGAGAGGGATGAAAAGGTGGGAAGAATGCATGTGTGTGTGAATGCGAATGCGTTTTGTGTGAATGCTTTGCTCGATAGGAAGGAATAAAGAAGACAGAAAGATAGGGGGTGTAGAGAGCATGACAGATATTGGGGAGAGGGGTAGAATGTGCATGAAAGAAGAAGCGGGAGGGATTCGACGATCGCTAGAAAAAAAGAGGGGTGGGTAGGGGGGGGGGGCAGGTTTAAAGCTCTCTACTTATACGTATAGATATTAATAGACTCATAACGTTAAATACTTCGTTTATATACGTTCGTAACACGTTACGCCATTTCTCATCAACATCCCAGCGCACCCGAATCGATCAACAACAAACTTATTATTATATCCGACCCAGGGCCCTTTTTCCCCTCGCGAAACATAATATAACAAAGATTGATAAAAAGGAAAACGAAGGATAATAATAACAGAACGGGGCTATCTCATAAGTCATTAGAATATCGTAGGTTTGCAATATATCAAATGCAATAGCCTGGTACATGGCAGGTATGTGAGAGATCTTTGATGAACAGTGGCCAAAATGAGTGCATCGTACCATCGTGTGGACAGACATGATGCATATTTGTACACGATGCAGTTTTACGTGAAACGTAATAGCGAGATCATTTATGGTTGCGATACACGACGATAGATAGCATCACCTGACAGTGATTCAGGGAGAAGGCGTCTTGCGGTCGTTTCTTGTACCATTGGCCCTTACTGTGCAAAATGAGTTACGTACCTAGCGTTCCAGCAACGTGCCGTATATCATATTATGATCTTCGTTTGATCGTGATTTTTAGTTACACGCGCATTCGAACTTTTAAAAGTCGCCATTCGATATAGAGATCTTATCATTCTCTTTATGCAATCGGACTCCGTTCGGATCTTCGGTCAAACGCGACATCATAGATTCGTTTTCCGGGCATTCACGTTTGAATGCTTGAATGATCTCTAAAGAATCATATTTCACGCAGCGATGATCAGAGATTGAATATCGAATAGGCCAGGAGTATTAGAAAAAAGAATGGGTGATAACTGTTTTTAACTTTGACTTAAATCTTTTATATTTTTTTACTTTGTACGACACGTCTCAAGTAATTCAATCGATTGAATGTGTTTTAGAATTTATTAACAGCGATACCCCGACGAACGAAGAATCATTTGCGATAACGGATCGACAGCAAATGATATTTACGATGATTTGTATATTATTAGAGATATTTGTATTGTGTACACGCGGATGCAATCCAAGTGACGGCGTTGCCGGAAACGGAAACGGCACTGTCGGCGCGTCTCGAAATCGTTTCAGGCGCTTTGTTTATTTTTCTTTCGTCTAGATAAAAAGCAAGTGCGAATGAATTAAAAAATTGAAAGAAATAAAAAAGAAACCAGAAAAGAGGTACATGCGAACATCGGTCCACCTCTGTCTAGGTTTCCTTTCGTTTCTCGAAAATGAAATGAAGACGAAAACGAAAAAGAAAAACAAACGAAACGCTGTGCTGTCCCCGTGTGTTAGTTCAACTTTATTAGATAACTTTTTTCTTCGGATGTGTGAGGAAAATATTGCATAACGAAGTAAAAGGAAAAAAAAGAAAATACAAAAAAGTGTCTTTCACGCATCGAAATGAAGAAAAGGAAACATATAAACACACAACACATGCATACACGTACAGTCATTTTGATGTATAATGTTATATCGAACGGGAATTGAATGTTTTTTGTACGAGGTCTGCTTTTAATAAAGTATTGACCGAAAAAGTAATTCCACAAAGACACAAGGTTAATATAATTAATATTTAAGTAGCTTACTATAATTAAACGACGATTACAATTACATAAAGGATAAAAGGAAAAAGCAAGTAAACAATTAGTGTGTGGAAGCTGTTTATACCTTAGGACAACGCATACGTTTACACCCGTGGTTACATTATTATTATTATTATTATTATTAATTATGGATTATTACGAGTACGAGTAAAGTAATAAATAATTAAAGATTAGTGACGAGTAACGGAAAAGAAAAAAAAAAGTAAGTAATAAGAAAACAGTTGGACAAGACCATAAACGTTGCAAGCACAGTAGGTAGGCACACATCCAGTACAGTAAGATTATTATAAGAGGAATATTAATAATAATTATAATATGACTGCTCGTTTTATGCTCGGCGCTATACATTTCATTGTCATTATTATATCACCATTTATTAATGATATACATACGAACAAATAAAATGTGTTTATAAATATAACGTGATCTTTACGAAATTTTCATCGAACTTTATTAATTGACCCAATACGATGGATGGTGCATTTCACAAAAAAGAAAAGAAAAAAAAGAAAAAAAGGTTTCATTTTATACTGTCTGTATTGCGATCACTTTTTCATTATACATTTTGACAATAGCACATATATGTGTACTGCATGCAAATTAGGTTAGACGATACACAGTTTAGTTTTACGTTTTTAAGGAAATTTTTATTTCTTTTATTGCGGCAAGAAACGTGTCAGGATTGTTCGGTTATTTTCATTTTAATTTCTTTTTAATTATAACAGTAGCAAATATGTACATATGTCGTGTATAAGTTGTACGATTAATAATTTTCATAAACTCGGTATAAGTTTTATATTGATATAAATGGAATTATTAAAATAATTATAACCAAGTAGAGGTATGTGCATTATATTATGATAAGTAAGAATACAGTACGATGTCGAGTTAGAAGTTTAATAAAACATAAAAAAATATATTCACGATGATCGATATTTTGTTTAATGTTAGTTTATTTTAAAGTGCCATAAGATGAAAAAGATAATAATAAAAAATGAAGCGTTTGGATAGAATAAACTTATGATTGGACCAACTCTTGTTTATTATCTAAAATCTGAAGATTTTTACATAACAACGAACGATTGAAACGATCCTCAAAGATCGTTTTGAAATATAATTATTTCTAATTTAGTGTAATGTTCATCTATAGCTGTATTCTTTTTAAACATGTTTATCTTAAAATATTTGAATTAACACCAAGCCATGATATCCATATTTTCATAATAAACACTTGGGATATCAGCTTTTAAAGTGATTGCTTTTAAAAGAATACAGCTAAATAATACTTTTGATTAATTATAGCTTTTTTTGACGATTTTCTATTTGTTACTGCGATATGTATAATATTGCTATATTTTAACGCTACGATTAATTTATGTATAACTGTTCAATATCACTCAGATAGCTTTTTATTTTTCAAATCTTTTAAATTTAATGAGAACCATACATTGAATTTTTATTCTCTATGCATAGTTAACTTCTTATGATTTTTGTATTAACTTTAAAACGACAATTTCATTAGGAAAGAATACTTTAACCGAGTTGTAAAATAGCAATAATCATCTTTAGCATAAGCTTCAAATACCAATTCTCGTTTTTTTCATTCTAATAATATTCTTATTAGTTTCTAATTCGCTGGCAAGTTATATTTTTAAAAGCCAGATTTCTAGATATGTAAAAATAGACAAGCAATTGATATCGTTATACATGTGGTCCCTACTGGTCCAAAAATATTTTTAATTATGTTCTGAAACTGTCATTAAAATATTATTAGTGTGTTAATTACCATTTTGAAAAAAACTTTTTTCCGCTAAAAACTTAGAAAAAACAAATGATTAATATTTGAAAAAAATATATATACATCCATTATTTTGAAAATAATTTATAATCGGATATTTTATGAAACAGAACAACGTTTAGCGCGAATTATATAGCGTCGGGTTTCTAGAATAATCTATCGCACATTTATCTGTGTATTTGTATTTTTCAATATTTATATTACTTTAAGTATCATGACGAACTCGATCTCAAATCGAGAGCACCATGTTCGAGGTAGTACATACTTTGGTTTAATTTTTTATACTCGCTAATGTCCTTCTTCTGGGAAGGAACGCTTAATTTCTAAAAGTATGGAAAATAATAAATAAATTTGACTATGGATTAAATTTTTCCAATTTGCTTATTAGACTAATAAAATATCGTGCTTAATACACGGTGCTTCCATCTTTGCCATTTTGCTCTTATCTTTCTATACATATATTTTCCTATACTTTCTGAAGTTAAATCACAAAAACATTGATATATGTATATCCTTCGTAAACTGTAGGAAGTGCCATTGCAACGAATTAACTATCTTAATTTAATATCTTAATTTATACGCAGATATTCCACCAACGAGTTTCAATCTGTAACTACGCAAAATCTTGCGTTTATCGTACCATAGCCATCATTCTTAATCAAGTGAGCCAATCCGAAAGAATTGCACGAACGATAAGATGCAAACAGTATTACGGCAGCCCCCTTAAAAGGCTGTGTTAGCCGTGGACGACTGCACGCCGGACTTAGAATTTGATTGTCCGGCGTGTGGTTATAGCTACGTGGACGCAGCGAGGCTTATTGATGTTGATTCAGTAACAGCTGATCGTGGTTTTACGTCTAACGAATCGTAAAGCGGAAATTCACAGCAGAAGAGAAATTTCAGGAAATGCGGCACCTCAATGTAGATCGATGGCGGCATTGGTATCAATGGTGACGTGGATTGCTTATAATAGCGATACTCAGCATTACTACAAGGAGATAAAAATACTTTTGTATGTACATTTTCCTCGCTGAGAAAAGTAGAACATGTATGTATTGTACAATACATTTCCAAAAATTCAACAAATATTTGAAGTCTTCGTAATAACAGTGTTATGGTTATTAGGCTAATACTAAATATCATAAATCTCATACTTACTCACGATACCTCTCGTCAGAAGCTCTTTCCAATAGAGGCATTCCAGACAAAAATAGAATGATGAATGTGGTGAAGATTGGGGAGGCTATAGCGATCCATTCGAAGCCTTCGATTACGTTCAACGATATTACGAAGATACCCCACCATACTACTATTTCACCAAAATAATTTGGATGCCTGGACAGCCTCCATAGCCCTGCAATAAAATGTAAAAGGCATGCTAGTTTACGTGCAGCTTATATCACCTAATAATTCAGATAAATTGATGTATAGAATATATACCATCGTTACACCATTTTCCATTATTTATTGGATCTTGCTTGAAAGAAAACTTTTGTAGATCAGCATAAGTTTCAGCTAATAAACCAGTTACAAAGAGCCCTGTGCCGGCGCTGTCCAGGGTTGTCATAGTTTTAGGGGCCGGTGGTATTTTGTGTCGCGGTGAGTTGATGATAATTACTGGTAAACTTACCACATAAACCCATACAGCCTGAAAATTAAATTTTACCAGTATATAAGTTCATCAGCGGTAAACGTTTAAAACATAAATAAACGTTTCCTAGTCAATTTTGAATAAGAAACCAGACTTTAAGTTGTAAGTAGTTAGGCCAAGTTATAGCCAAGTTACAGGTAGTTCATTACTACCTGAAACGTCCAAAATATAGCGAAACGAATCACGTTACTGCGACGATCTTCAAATCTCTTGTCACGACCAATTTTAATGATCCGGTATAATAGATATCCAGAGAGACGAACACCCCATAGGCAAATAAATATGGTGACCATCAATTGTCTGCTGTCATAAGGCTGAAACACAAATAGGGGTTTTTGGTTCAGATTACAATCAATTACAAATTTTAGTACGAGTTTGGTATACAATAACATGAATGGTTTCTTGAAACCACAGACAAGTGTTCCAATCGTTTCTTAATGATGTCATTGTCGGCAGACGTGAATCTCTTGAAAGCAACCGTTCTTACGAAAATAAACTATAGCGGTTGAAACAAGCGTTCTGCAGTTTCCCGACCAGACGATTTGCGTTGGTATTCGTTTGTACGCACGTATGCACGCACACGCAGCACACACACACGCGTGCATGCGGAAGCGGTTTTATAATTAGAGTACCTTGCCCACTTGGCCGAGAAAGAAAGTGAGAAGGGCGAGGATGATGAAGTTCGTGCCGCCGGCGAAATCCGTCAGCTTGTCCAACTGGAAGGTCGCCGCGATCGTGAAGAAGATGATTTGCATGCCGACGGTGACGATCGCGCTCACCGCGAAGTGGTCCTCGTCCAAAATATCGACCGCCATTGATCCTCGTTGATTGCCCACTCCCGCGCTCGATGAACTATTTTCGAATCTGGAATCGTTAATGAAGCTGTTACCGCCGATGCTACGTGGAAATTTATAATTTTTGCTGCGTGTACAGGAAACAACGCTTTTTAATTAAGCGACGATTAATCCGATGACCTTATGATTGGATTCGTTGTTTTAGAAATATTTTATACTTCATTCTTTTATTTGGAATCGTTAGCGATGGATGTACGAACAAAATTTTTTAATTACTGATAATAATCTTATAATTGTGAAACTTTATAATTTGTAGTTTTTTAAAGTTCCTTTTCTTTTTAGAAATATTTTATACCTTACTTGTTTAAGTATAATCTGTAGCATATTGTAATCGCTTTTTATTGTTTCTTAATGTGCGATGTTATAGTATACAACGTTAGAAAATGTTCGTGGGTAGAACAGTAGTATTGTAGCTAGTAGTGCAGATGAACGTTTAATCAGACTTGAGAGGACTGTATATTGACACAGAAACCGGGCACCTGATATTTTTATGTTTCTATTTTATATCCCGTATAAGAGGCCTTGGTACCTCTTCCATGTTTCTCATTTATCGATTATATCGGTACGTTATATTGTTAACAAATTAATATGTTTATAAGAGCGTAATAGCTGAAAATAAGCAGTTAGTATTAATGATTTTAATTTGCAATTTAAATTGTTTAATTAACAATCAGTTTATTAACTTAGTAGAATATTTAAAGAATAATTCAAAAACATGCAGAAGTGAAAATCTTTAATTTTTTACTTTAGCATTGCGTATCCTTTGATTTCTGCGGATAGGTTCTAACAATTCTTATTTAGGTAAATGCTTCCACAATAGAACGCCGCAATGCAGCTCATTTCGCACACTATTCTCACAAAAAAAAGGTTAAAAAATAGTTCTATTTCATATCACAAACATTCCCGATGCTTGAACAGTCTACTTTGTTTGATTCATTAGAATTATGTGAAATATTTTCAAACATGAAAAATGCAAAAAAGCATAAATATTTTACTTATACTTACCGTTCCTTAATTCGAAACTTTTGCATCATAGTCACAATTGAATTTTTAAACATTCATCAAATAAAATCTCAACATACTCTTACTCAAATGAAAAAGAGAAGATACAATTGCTTGTTTAAAACAGTAAGTGTTTTCGAAAACTTCAATTTAATACCACCTTCAAACTGACACTAGAAACTCATATCATTTTATTAACGTTAACATGACAGGATGAAAGTTCTTTAAAACTGTGAACGAAAGACAACGCCAAGCACCATTTATAAAATCAGCTGTTCACACTGCCGTTAAAAATCGAATGCGATATCGTTAATCGTCATTCGATTAACCGTTATCCTTGTGTCTCGCGTCGAACGCTACGAGATGAATGCGGATCACACGAATCACTATCACCTCGAGAATGGCACTAAAATTCAAGCGAGCCCAGAATATCTTTATTCCACACGAGGACGCTGAATTTTTCGTTAGCAGAGAACGCCGCCTGTGCAAGGTGCATCAGTTAAGAGGAAACGATTACCTCGGAAGAGTAGAGCCTCATCGCAGTAACTGGCAGAACGGGTGGACCTGCTTCCACCCGCGGCGACAGGCAGCGGCAGGACTACGAGGGATTCAATGTCGAGTCTAAAACGAGAAACCCATGATCACGTGCTATGAGTCGACTGCGAGCGCATCGGGCGCTCTTCTTCTAGCTCGATCCTTCTCTTACCACACCTAGCGTCTCCCTCTGGTCGGTATTCTATGGTGTCGACCTATTGGGTTTCTCGATTTACGTTCATCATTTGACATTACGATAAATTATAATTAACTTTAGTATTAGAAATCGGTTTTCGTGATTGCAGCATAAGCTTATAAATGTTTTCGTTAAAGAATTCAAAGTATAAGAGAACAGAAATTATGGGTGGTGTTTAGATGTGTGTATGTTGGAAAAGTTGGAAATTCAAAAGAATTGTAAAACTGAAAAGAATATTCTTAGTTAAATGGTAATAGGTCTTATTTTATTTTTACTTCTTTTATGAAAATAATATGTTTATAGCATATTGTTTATCGGAATTGTATAGGGAACGTTTTCTCGAAAGGTCCTTTTTATTTGTTTATTGATGAAATTTATAACTATTTTTTTAGTTTCTTGTAGTTAGTTTATCGTGATTGCTTCCTTTTCGTAGGACGCTCTAACCCGCGCCCATTCAGCATGGAATCAATACATACACGCGAGCGCGAATGAGTTTCTACTTAAATGGAACATGGCGCATTACGTTTTTCATTCGTATTGTACTACTGAAGACAATGCGTATCTTTTATTATACAATTTCTAGAATCACTTGTTTTATATTGAATTTGAATTTCTTTTAGAATCATACAACAATAGATGAACATGAAAAAAATTTGACTGCCGTTTAATTTGATTAAGAATAATTTATTTTAATATTGTACATTATATTATTATAATAATAATAATCTTATAAACAACAACTGGTATGTCTTATCTTGTTCACGTATAACGCGTGCATACAATTAGTTTCAAGGTATTCTTTTTTAATAAATGGTGCAAACGGTTTGATAAAAAAATGAATACAAAAATGGTGTTTATGATCATTCATTAAATTTTAGTCTTGCTTTTCAATAAAAAGGTGTACAGATTCATTTTATGCAAATGTAAATGTACTTTGTAACATGGAGCATTTTGATTTCTTTAAATCAAGTAAGAAGTAATGTTAAAACTGTAGTAAGCTTTCAAGAGTTATATTGACCTTTCTCTTAAAAAATCTTCTTAATATCGATTCCATAAAGTCTTCTTGATTGCACAACACAGTTTTTTCTGATGTCTTCAGTTCTTTTACATGTTTTGAAATTTAAGATCTAGTATATTTGCCCCAAATATGAAGCATAAAAACAGATGCAATGAAGAGCAGAGACATAACGAGTACAGGTACTGGTCCTCTATAAACATATGTTTATATATTAATGAAATTTAAACTAACAAAAATTTGCTCTATATATTTGTTCACATTTACTTACACTTTGATTCCTGGAGAATCATCTGTATAAAACCTCCACATGCCATCGGAACCAGCTCCTGTATTTCTACTCCTAGTTGAAGTGGTTGTAGCAGTTTTTCTTTGTCTAACCGTACCACCACCACCTGCTCTAGGTGCTATAGCTTTGCTAGGTGATCGTCCAGCAGCTCCCACTGATGTAGAACTAGGTGCAGCAGGCTTAAAAAGGTAAACAAAGTATAACCATACAATTTTATTGTTACAAATTTGTGCTTATGTTTGAATTTGAATTTTAAGAAATTATTCACCATCGTTTATTATTGTTTCTTAGCGTATGTTTTGTGCAGTAGATAATCACCAAAAATTTAATTTACAGCTTTTAATACTAATTAAACAAATAAAGATTTTAATGTATTTCACTTTCTTAATACATGTACTCGTTTTATTGTGAACGATATTGAAAGAATACTAAAATAAATTATTTAACGCTGTTGTACCGTGAGGATCCAGCCTACTACTACTGAATTGTTTGAACGGTTGCTAAAAATGAAAGCGACGTGTCACACACATAACATCCACGTAGTGAGTACTAGACACGTCATCACCTGATGATCAATTCACATTGATGCGAGAGTGCTGCTATAATGCCGCGATTCCATGAAAAAGATTTTATGGCAGAGTCAGTAAAAGATGCGTGAATGGTAGGGGTAAGAAATTAATGAAGCTACTCGGAGTTCTGATTGCTTACTGAAAGGTAGGGTTTGCCACTAGATGTCACATTCCGTTATTACCATTAATATACAATTATTAACTTTTTATATTCGTTAAATCTATTACAGACGGCGTATAGAAGAAACCATGTGTTTATTAATTTAATTATAGAAATTATTAATTTAATTTAATTATAGAAATAACAGCTATAGAAGTTCTCAAATTAATTTACGAATATTATATCATACCACTTTATTCTTCTTTTTTAACTACAATAAATGTATATGTACATACACATATGGTTAAGCATTAGTCACTCATAGTGGCATACAATAATTATACAATTAATCTTTTTGCAATATATAAAATTATATTTAAATTTCCCGCATATCTAAACCATTTTAAAAACGTTAGTGACGCCATCTCTCCAAAAAGTGTCCAAACTGGTAACAAACATTTATCGACAAGTAAACAAAAGTGGTAACAGGAATTGATGAGGACTGCCATCTATTAAAGAAACCCGCAAACAACTCACACATGTTTACCAACAATAAACAGGGAGAGAGAAAAAACGACATAGCTGCTCCACCTATACGGTAAACAATCGAACTATTTCGTTAACAGTTTCAATCATTCTTCAATAGATGGAGCAGCAAACTAAAGTTACTTAATTTGTGCGCGAAAATTTAAAATTACTTTCTTCGTTTATGTTTTTACTTAATTTTTATTTCTCCCAGGTCTTACTTTCAACAAGAGTTCTCAATTTCAACAATAAATTAAATGAAATTTTAAGATGCAGAATAAAGAAATTTAATTAAAAAGTTATGTAGGTATTAATTTCTTAGTGGCAATCATTACATTACGATGAAAAATTTCAATGATCATTTTTCATACATAATATTGATAATTTACTGCTGTGTTAAATCATTTTTCATCGCAGTGCTATGATTGCTAATAAGTTCCTTGCCTTATTTCAGTCAATTCTGAGGCGAACATTAATTGTTAATAACTAATTAATGAAGTCCTTCGCGGAATTTCGTCGATTCTGATTTTTGACTTGTCTCAACTCGTAGAATTAACCCTTTCATTTCAGCCCACCTGTAGGTTTACCCTCTGTTTACGGTAGGTAGGTAAATTTAAAAAATCTGACACATAAAAAAAAAGCTTTATTGGTTTTCAATTTATGAATTTTATCACACAGTTGAACGGTTAATATTGAATATAAAAATAAATATTGTTACAGAACTCGTCTGGACATGGAAATGAACAACGGAACAACTCCCAGCATGGGAAATCTCCAGAAGAAATAACATACATATTACAAAATCAGATTATTTATTGTATGATTATTTTATACAATGTATTTTACAAAAATCATAATAAATCAGATTAATTTAACAGTATTACAATGCATTATCATTTATTCCCTCTCCTATCTTACATAATAATAATAAACAATATCCTGCAAAAAATTAAAAATAAGATTCGAAAAAACTGGTAAAAAACGCGAAATAATAAAAAAAGTAACGAAATCTGGTCAAAAATTATGAGAAATGACGTCAAATTCCGAGACGAATAGTTGGTTGTCACGAATTCCTGGAATTAGGACGTAACTTCCAAAAAAATTTCGGGCATGAGAGATACGATATTTCCTTTTGGATTTATGGCGAAATTTGAAATTTTGTATCAGGAGAACATAATACGGGAAGAGGTGGCACGAATTTCCCGCGCTTTCGAATTCTCGGAACGTGACGTCATTTCTTAGAATTTCGCGATTTCCTGGAACGTGACGTCATTTCTTAGAATTTCGCGATTTCTTGGGACGTGACGTCATTTCTCAGAATTTCTCGAGCGCGGAATTTTCGAATCGTAACCGAACTTTGCTCCGAAAATCGAGATTTTGTATCAGGAGAACATAACAACCGAGGAGGTAGCACGTAATATTTTTCTTGGAACGTGACGTCATTTCTTGGCATTTCTTAATTTCTCAGAATTTCTCGAGCGCGGAATTTTCGAATCGGAACTGAAATTTACTGCGAAAATCGAGATTTTGTATCAGGAGAACATAACAACCGAGGAGGTGGCACAAAATATTTTTCTTGGAACGTGACGTCATTTCTTGGAATTTCGCGATTTCTTGGAACGTGACGTCATTTCTCAGAATTTCGCGATTTCCTGGAACGTGATGTCATTTCTTAGAATTTCGCAATTTCTTGGAACGTGACGTCATTTCTCAGAATTTCTCGAGCGCGGAATTTTCGAATGGTAACCGAATTTTTCTCCGAAAATCGAGATTTTGTATCAGGAGAACATAACAACCGAGGAGGTAGCACGGAATATTTTTCTTGGAACGCGACGTCATTTCTTAATTTCTCAGAATTTCTCGAGCGCGGAATTTTCGAATCGGAACTGAACTTTACTGCGAAAATCGAAATTTTGTATCAGGAGAACATAACAACCGAGGAGGTAGCACGTAATATTTTTCTTGGAACGTGACGTCATTTCTTAATTTCTCAGAATTTCTCGAGCGCGGAATTTTCGAATCGGAACTGAACTTTACTGCGAAAATCGAAATTTTGTATCAGGAGAACATAACAACCGAGGAGGTGGCACAAAATATTTTTCTTGGAACGTGACGTCATTTCTTGGAATTTCGCGATTTCTTGGAACGTGACGTCATTTCTCAGAATTTCGCGATTTCCTGGAACGTGATGTCATTTCTTAGAATTTCGCAATTTCTTGGAACGTGACGTCATTTCTCAGAATTTCTCGAGCGCGGAATTTTCGAATGGTAACCGAATTTTTCTCCGAAAATCGAGATTTTGTATCAGGAGAACATAACAACCGAGGAGGTAGCACGGAATATTTTTCTTGGAACGCGACGTCATTTCTTAATTTCTCAGAATTTCTCGAGCGCGGAATTTTCGAATCGGAACTGAACTTTACTGCGAAAATCGAAATTTTGTATCAGGAGAACATAACAACCGAGGAGGTGGCACAGAATATTTTTCTTGGAACGTGACGTCATTTATTGGAATTTCGCGATTTTTTGGAACATAACGTCATTTCTCAGAATTTCTCGAGCGCGGAATTTTCGAATCGTAACCGAACTTTGCTCCGAAAATCGAGATTTTGTATCAGGAGAACATAACAACCGAGGAGATGGCACAAAATATTTTTCTTGGAACGTGACGTCATTTCTTGGAATTTCGCAATTTCTCGCAACTTAACGTCATTTCTTGGAATTTCGCGATTTTTCGGAATTCGACGTCATTTCTCGGAATTTTTCACTGGATTTCGTAACTCTTTTTATTTTTTCGCAATGTTTACTAATTTTTTCGAACCTTACTTTTAATTTTTGCAAGTTATTGTTTATTATTATCTTAGATAAGATAGGAGAGGGAGTAAATGATAAAGCATTGTAATACTGTTAACTTAATATGATTTATTATGATTTTTGTAAAATACATAGTATAAAATAATTTTACAATAAATAATCTGATTTCGAAATATGTGTGTTATTTCTTCTGTAGGTTTCCGATACTGGGAGTTGTTTCGTTGTTCATTTCGAGGTCCAGACGAGTTCTGTAACAATATAGAAATCCCGAACATAATTATATAAAATGAAATATTCGCCAAGACAATACCAATTCAGGACTAAAATGAAAGTTCCTGCAAAAGAAATTAGTAAGTACATAATTTTTTAATTAAATTTTTTATGCTGCATCATAAAATATCAATTAATTTATTGTTTGTCTGTTGAAAATGTAGTATAGTAATACACTTAATATCACGTCCTTTACATAGATTTATTGCCCATAGAAAGATTCATCATAGAATCGTTGTCGCCATTTCTTTGTTACGATATCAATTATAATAGCAGAAATTGTGCTTCCACGGTTCATAAAGTTATCAAAAGATTTTTATTTCGTCACTGTAAGAGAGAGAGAGATATTATAAAGATAGTGTGTTATGTGATATAGCTTTTAGAGTGCCATAAAATTCTTACCTGTAGACCAGTCTACGATTTGCATGTTTTAATCAAATAGACTGGACTACAGGTATGCGTAGTTCTTAGCTTGGTATCGTTTTCTAAAGATTTATACTTTTGAAAACGATACCAATTACCAGGTCTCACCACGAGGAGGTGACTACGCTTACAAGGAGAATCTCAGGGCTTATCCTCTCCGATTTGGTAGACTTGTAGCGCACAATAATTGCAATCAGAATTACAACTGCAGATGGGCAATCGTTCTCAAGAAAAATGAGTGTAAAATTTGGGAAAACTGCTTATTCGGGAGTATTTAAATAATAAAAACACGTAATACTTTGTCTCTGATTCAAATCATGTCACTTGTTGTCATAAATTGTTTTTTAGTTAACAATTATTATATGTCAACTTATGGTTAACTAAAAAATATTTATGAAGAAAGTGTGACGAGATTTGAACCAGAGAAAAATTATTACGAGTCCTTATTACTTAAATATACCCAAATAAGTGGGTTCCACAACGTTTGCATTCACTTTTTTGCGAATGGCTGCTCATCTACGATTATACTTCCGGTTACAATTACTGTACACATACACCAATAAACCTACCAAATTTCAACACATTATGAGAGGATTTATTCTGAGATTCTCCTTGTTAAAGACCCGCCGGAAACACACTTAACAATACAACAAAATATAATACAACAATATGAAGGCGCCTTCAAAAACCCAACACTAAAACCAACGAGTTCGCAAGCTGCAGCTTAAGACGTTTTGGAATATGCAACGAAAAACTAAGAGCAAAAGATTTTCAATAGCAGTACAATACCATGAACATCTCGTATTATGATAAAGTTGGTATAAATTTACCAAAGTTTGTTTTAAAAAACCTGATAAACATTTGGCTCGATAACGCGAATACTATTTGTACTTCCCATCCCATTCCCTTAACCCTTAACGCGTACCCCAAAACCCCCTATCGCTAATCTACACCCCATAGCCCCCAAAAACCACCCCATATCCTACACCGATTCTAAAAACCCCACCGCCTAACTCGCGACCCTCCCAACCCCCGCCATCTAAGCCACCCTCACGGAAAACAGAACTACCACAGGGCAGATGACCGTACATAGGTACACATAAGCTCCGGTGTGAGCCGGAGGGCCCCATGAGACCGACGGTGCCAGATCCCTGTGCTAGTTCTCCCAACCCGTACCCCCCAACTACAACTCCCGAACCCCCCAAATATACCCCTGAAGTAGCAAAAGGCAGATGTCCGTACATAGGTAACATAAGCTCCGGTGTTAGCCGGAGGGCCCCATGAGACCGACGGCCCCAGATCCTTGTGCTACTTCCCCACCGTACCCCCACCCCCGCGACGCGACCCAACTCCCTACCCTTCGCGAAACCCACCCGCCCAAACACCCCTGAACTACCACAAGGCAGATGACCGTACATAGGTACACATAAGCTCCGGTGTCAGCCGGAGGGCCCCATGAGACCGACGGTGCCAGATCCTTGTGCTAGTTCCCCCCCTACCCCCGCACCTTCCCACCCACAAACCCACCACACCACATCAACCCCACGGACGGATAACCCACGAGCGAACCCCCCCAACCCACCACCCATAACCGACGCGCCCCGATTACCCCTTACCCAAAACCCCCTAACTGTTAGAAAACCCCCCTACCCTTAACCCCCTAACGCGAACTACTAACCTAACACTAATCCCCTCAAATAGTATTCACGTTACAGAACCAATTTTCGGAAACGCGATTAAATGTTCGCAACACTACTATCTAAATCGCGAGATATATAGTGGCACTGCACGGCTACTCGGTTATCATGTTGCTGTTAAACCGCAACGATCGATCGAAAAGGCTCGCGAAAACTCGCGATAGTCAGAAGAAAATACGCTCGAAAGATCGAAACGATTGACCGAAAAGGCTCGCGAAAACTCGCGATAGTCAGAAGAAAAGACACGCGAGAGATCGTAGCGATCGATAGAAGAAGCTCGCCAAAACTCGCGATAGTCAGAAGAAAAGACACGCGAGAGATCGTAACAATCGATAGAAGAAGCTCGCGGTAGTCAGAAGAAAATACGTGCGAAGAATCGCAATAGTCGATAGCGAACTCGGGTAATAATATGCGGTAACGCATGAAGAAAAGGTCGCGAGAGTACGCGCGTACCCGTGACGTCACGGCTCGATATGTCAACATGTGTTCGGAAACACAACCGACACAGAGACGTCGTCGGTAAGAAGGTCAGCCGACGACTGACGTGTTACCAATGAATGAGCAGTATATCACCCACGAGTTGCGCAGTTGTGCGACATGCGCAATAGTGCATGCTCCGTGGCATACCATTGATCATCACTGAATGAAGTATGATCATGAATATGAACATTTATTTTCCTATATTAATAATAATTTACCAAATTTTAATTGTTTACGCAATAAATTATCACTACACCCGTTGTTTTTTATTTCCTAATTATCATTTATTATGCGAATATAGCGGTATTTTACGTTAAACAGAGTTATTCTTAAATTTCTTCGTACTTAATGAACTGCAACTAAATTCTTCATAGTTTTTAAACATTTCGATTATATTTGCAATAGCTTATATAAAATTTATTATATTTTGTAAAAAAAGTAATAATAAATACCAAGAATATTTAATATAATAAATACAGAACATATTCTTTTAACAATTAGCGATGTTTTAGAATCGTAAATTTATGGTATCTTTAAGCACACGAATAATTTATTAAATTTTAATTGTTCGTGCAATAAATTATTACAGTATCTAGTGATCGACATTGTTTAATTAATTGTTAGTTTACAAATATAGCCAATTTTTAACGCGAAGTAGTTATTCCTAAATTCTTTTTGTGCTCAACGAAGTGCCACTAAATTATTTATGTTTCTATGATTTTTAAACATTTCGTAACTATTTTCAATGCTTAATGTAAGATTTTTTAATAATTTATTAAAGTTCTAATTATTAATACTTAATTTATAATTTTTGGTTGGTTGATGTTTAACAAGCTCAAAAAGGCCAATTGGAAACCATCAAAACGACAGATGAGTCTTATAGAATTAATAACATTTTACTCTGTTATACAAATGTGAACTGTAATAGATTATTTGTAATTTTCCATATAATGTTCTCCTGATACAAAATTGTAGTTTCAATGGAAAGATAAAGGATTTTTTACCTTTTTTCTTTTTTGTTGTTGTTGTATTGGGTATAAATAAAATAATACAATGTATTATGAATAATAATGTTGATTTAGTATTAATATTACACCGATTATACAATACTGTATACCATTATTTTATATATAATCGTTATATTATATTTTATATGTATATTATGTTCTACCTAATGTACGCTACGGCAAAATATATGCTTTTGCAGTCAGTACATTTAATATAATATAATTCGTATATTGTATAATATATATAATGAAAATATAGATTATATGTTATATTAATGATAAACGAAGAAAGTGATATTAAATTTTCGCGTATAAATGAAGTAACTTTAGTTGGAGGCTCCATCTATTGAACAACGGTTCAAACCGTTAACGGTAAGTAGTTTGTTTATTTACCTCTTTACCGTCTTGTTTACTGTCTCCTTTTACTGTTGGTAAACATGTGCAAGTTGTTTACGGGTTTCTTTGGTAGATGGCTGACCTCATCAAAGTCCGTTATCACTTTTGCTTACTTGTCGATAAATGTTTGTTACCAGTTTGAACACTTTCTGGATAGATGGCAGCATTAACGTTTTTAAAATGGTTTAGATATGCGGGAAATCGAATGATAATTTTATTTATTGCAAAGTTAAATTGTATAATTATTGTATGCCACTATAAGTTGGTAATACTTAATCGTATGTGTACGTACGGGACACAAATTTGTTCGACATTTTTTTTCATAACAAGGGCATCCTTGCATGCCGAAAAATAGGAATTCGCAGTGGTTAAAATAACAATTAAATCTGTTACAGCATAATTTGTAATTCACTTAAAAAGAGGATGTAATCGAAGGTCCTGAAATATCAAAAGGTTCGTGGTCACAATGTAAGCTCTATCATCTTGTTGACGTTACATTTTTGTTACATTAGTTTGTTGCGAAAGAAAATCAACAAATTCTCATTTTATATTGTACAAAACTTTTGTTCGCGGAAAATGTTATCGACACGTAACAGCTACGCAATAAGGAAGAGGAAATTTTTCGAAAGAAAGGTGCGTTGAAAAAGGAGGTGCAATCGAGGATACTTCGAACACAAAAATTGACATTTGTCGCGGAATCAGTTAGGCCATGGACCAGTTTGTTTGGACGTATGCCATCGCTGTAGGCAGTAGAACGTTGTAGAGAATTCGAGAAAGAGATGAAGTGAAAAAGCGGATAGTAAAAAAGGGACAACTCTGAAAAGCTGTGTGGAGAAAAAAAGGAAACGAGTCACCCACGAGACAAGTAGCGAGCCACGGATTAATGCAAGTTTCCACTTGGCGAACCCCGGTCCCACGTTTACACGAACATCAGTTCCTGACCCCGTTCCGTGTTTCGTTTAAATTTCTCTCATCCCGTATCGGGAATCGAAGAATGCAGCAGCTGTAACAACGCATCATCGGCTTCCTGTCAGACGAATTTTTCATTCTCGCTTCGCGAGATACGCCACCGATATCAGAGGAATCTTTTTGTATTTTTTTTTTTTTTTCGTCGTTGGAAACTTAAACGAAATATGGTGAAACTGGTGATTATTGGTGTGTATATAAAAACGTATTCATTAAAGTGCTTTTTACTTCAAAGTATATTCTATTATTATTTTATGGGAAGGTTTCGGAAGGTGAATCAAGTTTATTTAAACCGTCGTCGGTGCCATATTGAAGTTTCATCACGTGATAATATTAATATCTCTAAACTAATATCTCTAACTTAATAACGGTTCGGAACTGAATTAAGGACCTGAACTGTACAGTTTAAGTAAGCAATTCGTTTGACGATGAATAATTAATAACGTAAAGATTTATCGATTGAAAATACACGCACTGGGAACCAGTGAATTTAAGCGCACCGAATTAATTGATATATCCACGTAATATTATGACTGAAATATTGCATCAATTTTCAGCGGCCAGCAAAGCTGCGTACAGCCGGATCGTTAAGGAAATTTAAAGGTCCCGAGTAATTTGGTTCGGTTACCGAGAACTCAGTGGGTGATTACCAGAGATCTACGGTCTGTTACTTAAGCAGATCGATGGTCGATCGGGCGGGACAAACGAGCTCGGATCGCCGGTCGTTTCGCAAACACGCGTTCCGGACACGTGGCGAACGTAAGTCACGCCAAACCCCTCTCGCCGTTCACCGCAAAGGAGGCTTCGTCGAATTCGTCGACGATTCCCTGAAATCCCCGGGATTATATTGCCCGTACGCACCTGGATTTCGCGGTAGACGCGTGCACGGGACGATCCTCTTCTACGAATTCGGCCCGCACGACGTCCCCGACGAAATGTTCCGCCTGTCCATTATTCATCTTGGACGCTGCAACCGTGCACGCACGTTTCGTGCGCGAATCCTTCTTTTAACCAGCAGAGCCTCGGTGCCTGTACCCGGACCGGGGGCCTGTTGGAAATTGAATACAGAAATGCTACGAAGCAAAAATTAACCATAAACCAGCTTTCTCTTAAGGTGCTTTCTCAAGGGCTTCATCCAAGAATCCAAGCCACATTTGGCAATTTAGAAAGGTTAAGGGTGGAGGGATGGGAGGGAGATAGATGATTTTAACCTTGGATAACTAAATGTTGGAAATTGAATACAGAAATGCTACGAAGCAAAAATTAACCATAAACCAGCTTTCTCTTAAGGTGCTTTCTCAAGGGCTTCATCCAAGAATCCAAGCCACGTTTGGCAATTTAGAAAGTAGGGAAACATTAAGAAACAGAACAAAGGGGCTGAAGGACCTGGACGGGGTTGTAAGAGTTTCGACCACTGCGTTCTGCTGGTCTTGTGACAAAACTCGCTAGGTACGGTCAGAATTGCTCTTCCTCGCGTTACATAATATAATAAATCAAAGTATTTCAATAAGAGTGTATTTCTTTCAGTGATATAAAACCCCATTTCTAATAAAAGTGTTGGAAATTGAATAACAAAAATATTAGGAAGCAAATGTTAACCATAAACCAGCTTTCTCTTAACGCACTTTCTCAAGGACTTCATCCAAAAAGCTAAGCCACATCTGACATTTTAGAAAGGTTGAGGGTGGAAGGATGGGAGGGAGATAGATGATTTTAACCTTGGATAACTAAATGTTGGAAATTGAATACAGAAATGCTACGAAGCAAAAATTAACCATAAACCAGCTTTCTCTTAACGTACTTTCTGAAGGGCTTCTTCCAAGAAGCTAAGCCACATCTGGCATTTTAGAAAGTTCGAAAACATCGAGAAACAGAACAAAGGGGCTGAAGGACCCGGACGGGGTTGTAAGAGTTTCGACCACTGCGTTCTGCTGGTCTTGTGACAAAACTCGCTAGGTACGGTCAGAATTGCTCTTCCTCGTGCTGTATAAAAGTATTAATAAATTATCAAAGTATTATTTCACAAATAAGAGTTCATTTCATTTAACAATATAAAACCCCATTCCCAATAGGGCCCTTTGTCGGCTCGAGGAAAAGAGGAAACGGTTTGTCGGAAGTGGAAAGGGTTTTCGCGAAGAAAATTTATAAATTTTCAGCTAACCTTGACTTTATCAGCCATTTTATTTTACCGATCTTTGTACCTTCGCTTGGCCCATAGTTTAGATCCCAAGAGGGTTGTCGAGGTTATTTTTCGTTGAAAATTTTAAGTATTTTAAGATCATTAAATATCGAATCAAAATTATATCGTGGAATAATATTATTTTTATGATGTCTTCTTGACGTTTCAAAAATACTTTTCATATGGGTGTTGGTGATTGCGGTTCATTTGGTTATCGTAAAAGGGAGTTGAAACTCAAGAAAGATTGGGAAACGTTGATTTAGGTTGACTTCACGACGAAGCTTTTTGTCTTGAAAAACTAATTAACACTTAGCCGACCGATTGAAGAGATCTCCCATATTTTTCCTCAACAAAGCTCTGAAATTAAGTCTATTTGCTTTTGTTATCAGTTGGTTTTCAACTAGTATCGTTTACAGTTCGTCAACCGTATTTTCTGCTTTTCCAAAGTACAATTTTTAATCAAATCAACACTAGCTCAAGATCAACTAACAACAATTAAATAGAATCAATGGCAGCACTTTGTCGAGGAAAACATGGCAAATCTCACCGTTCGGTTGATCAAGCGTTAACAGCCTTTTCTCGTTAACAGGAGCTGTATCCATGCTAGCACTATCTCTCAACGCCATGATGTCAAGGCAAACGAAGCGAGAGATTTCGGCGGAGTCCCGATAGGAAACTCTGTAATGAGCTTCCTCGCTTCCGGGGGACGGTATAAAGACAATAATCGCGCGAAGAAAAAGGCAAGGGTGGCGCCGTGGTGTCGCGAGTGCATCGATCACAAAGAATCGCCTAGGTGGCTGTGATTCAGAGTAGCGGCCTACCTCCCTCGGCTTGTAAGTGCCTGTACGTGGCCGGCCCTCTCTCTAGTTCGAGCACGGGGAGCCTCATGAAACATGGATCGAGAGTCGCCCTGGAAGAAGCTGCGGGAAAGAAGCCGACCGCCTGCCGTGCGCCCGCCGATCATCACCGATAGCGATGGGACCAATACCCTCGCGCATCTTGCGGACCAAAGTCCCTTTAACTCTTTGAGGCACAGGATTTCACAGAATAAATAGATTCCATGTTGCACAGCAATTTTGTTGCGTTTTAAACTAAACAAAATTGGTATATTCTTATTAATTAACACTATTCCTACCGACACTTCACGTATACCTATTTCTACTGTGACATCCCCACGTAAGACAGACTACAAATTTTTCTCAGAAACTAAACAATGAAAAAAGAAGTGAATATTTGAAAAATGTATGATACATATATTTGAGAAGTCCGAAGTTTAAAGGCGATTCAATTACGTTGTATCTATGAAATTCTAATCGAAATTTTAAAAACGGTCATTTGACCGGTCGTGGTAGGAATAGTGTTAAGTACTGATACGTTGAAACTTGCCAACACAAGCGAACATGTTTATTACATTTTTTTGTGGTATCACCAACTACTTTACGTAAATAAGACTAAATGTAAACCTATACGCATGCAGTTAATACAATATTTCAAGGTGGGTCTAAAAATATCCCACCATGAATTACCGTGCATCAAAAAGACGGGACATTTTTAATCCCACCGTGCCCCAAAGAGTTAAACCAGCCATCTGGAAATTGTGGTTCGCAGGTTTAATCCTGAATAATTAATTTAACGCAAAAATTAATCGGAGCTTAGCTCATCGCCAGCTGTTTTTAACCCTTAACACTCCTACTTTTAAGTGTGAACATCGACCGGCAACTCTAATTTATTCTCGTCATATTTTCACTTTCAGGTTTTTAAGCGTCAGGCTTTAAACGCTACAATCACGTGTAAATAATAATAATAAAGTCACTCGAAACAATCTTTGTTTGTTTCAGAAGTGATATAATTTTGTTCACAATATTTATATTATTAATTGTATAGGTGATGCTTGAGAGGCACACTTGGTGCCGTAAGGGTTAAAGTACTGTAGCGGGCAAAAGTATAAGGCCAAAGGGTCAAAGAAAGTGAATTAATTAATTAATAAGAAATGAAAGTGTAAGTAAAATTTGTTTTCTATGCTAATTAATAAATAGTGTTCTACTATAATATTTGCGAACTATAGAATTATGTGTTACATTGTTCTGTCACCTGCAACTTTTGTCCGCTATTCCATATCATAACGTAATTTTCGACAAACCAGATACTTTTGCGGTGTATGCAAGTTATTAATATTTAATTTGATTCCTTAAGGTTACTTTAGAATAATGGAGTAGCCTTTTCAATGGTTCGTTACCTCTTCGTTCTCCCCAAACGAAGCTTCTTATCGAGCGAGGACCGTTGAAATCATCGGCAAGTCGCTTGGTTGGCACCGTTTCCGCGGTGGAAATGGTACCTCGATGAGGAGAACTCGATGTAAGACCGGCGGATGGAGGTGTAACGATTGTTGTTGCAGGCAAAGCTGATGAGTTCGCGAAAGTTAGGGTGAACACGGAGTAGTTGGAGCCAGAGAGACACGTGGAGCTGTGAAGGATTGGTGTTCAGGTGTGAGAATCTCGGGGATACAGGACTGCCGGGAGTATGGAAATTCGGGATGAAGGAATTCTATGAAGATGGAAGCTGTATGAATTTAGGTGTATACGGGTGTACAGAGACTCATAGCGAAGTTTGCGAGCATGAAAATGAAAATGCGTGCGTTTGGAAATACCAGGGATGAAGATTCGGGGTACAGTGCAAGCATAATAAGGTGAGGGAACAGAATGATGAGAATTTTGAATTACAAATAAAGTAAACAAGGAAGAATTTTTGAAGATTTTTATAGATTTTAAATTCACGAAAAGAAGATTTTTACCAAAAAGTAGATGTGGCCTGATGAAGATTAACGCATTGTAGACGGATGACGAGATATCTCGTCTTGTATATTTCGTCGTCGTTAGGGGTCGTTGACGAGATATCTCGTCTTTCATATTTCGTCGGTAGATAGTTGGTAAGATATCGTATAGTCACGGGCAGTTTTTGTTAATTTGTATTGCGAATTAATTATCTGAAAACCTGAAATATGGATAGTGACAAAACGATTAACAATATCGCAGAAATATTTGCGGACAGTTTGTCAGAAAATCAACGGAAAAAGAAGTGCAACTCGCTACGTTTGCAAGCTTTGTGCGCATGTTCCGCTTCGCTTAGTTACACGTTTTGCTAAACATTATAGTTTGAAAAATTTGTAGTTCGTACAAATTTTTACTTATTTAAAGAATATTACTAAACATCATACTTTGAAAAATTTCTAATTCGTACAAATTTTTACTTATTCGAAGAATATTAAAAAATTATTTATTTTTAAAATTGTTATTGAAAATAAATATTTCACGCGACAACGATTTTTAACTGCCAACAAATCGTCTCTAATTTAACACTATTCTTACCGACATTTCACGTATACCTATTCCTACCGCGACGTTTCCACGTAAGGCAGACTACAAATTTTCCTCAAAAAATAAACAATGAAAAAAGAAGCGAACATTGAAAAATGTATTACACGTATATTTGAGGAAAAGTCTAAAGTTTAAAGGCGATTCAATTACGTTGTACACATGAAATCCTAATGAAAATTTTAAAAACATTGTCATTTGACCGGTCGTGATAGGAATAGCGTTAAAAATGTTTCACGCAAAATGATACCCGGTCACTGGGTACGGTTAGCGATAAAATGTCTGGGTCCGCGATGCGTTAAGATGTTGGATGCTTCCTTCGATCGGTCCCATCACTAATCACCGATGTGACTACGCGGTTACTTCTCCTCGAGCTACGGCGCAAGAAAAGCTTCCTGGCGCTGTTGGATTCACGGAAATTAGTGCCACCGCGGTGCGTGCTCTGAACATTACTCGGTGGCTCGATATGCATTATGCAAAACCGGCGACTGCCGCGTCGTAATTGTATCGTTTTGATAAGTAAGCTCGCACGCTGTAGTCGCCTCGCTTCCTCATCCTCTCCGCTTCTGCGGCTTCTCCTTATTTCTTGCGCTCATCCCCTTAGCAGGGGCTGCCCCTCGATTCCGCGCAGAACTTAATTTACCCCCCTGATGTTGTCATTATTTTCTTTACTTCTTGCGATCACCGCAATAATACTGTTTCGTTCGTTTTCTTCCTCTTTTTGTCCGTTCAAGCAGATTACCAGTCCGTTTGTGGACATCTGTATTTTTGTAAACGTCGTTCAAGCAACATTTCCTTTGCTCGGCAAATGTTGTAGGAATGCGATCGAACGGATTCGAGTTTGGAAAAGTCTGAAGGAGTGCTTGAGTTGGCCGATTGTCGTGCGAACGCAGAATGTTTCAGTTCGAATGTTTCTGATTTATTATACTTATTATATAATATGATAATAAATTAACACGTTCCCTGCCGCGTGGAACGTATATGCCCCATGCTAAAATTTCCTCCCACGCCGGAAAACAGCCTTTAAAAAAAGGCATATTTTTAACAATATTTTGTCAAATAAACTAAACATGATTGCTTTTCTGGTTTAAATTTATAAAGAGATATGCCTTTCTTTTAAATTTATGGTTTTAAATTACTGAAATATTGTGTATTATACCACAAAAATCATGCTTGTATTAACCATAAAAAGAACGTGGGGCGTATACGTTAACAGACTGTTTCAGTAGTTTAACGTCCGCTTCAAATTCATCAGGCGATCACCGATTCGTACGCGGACTCTATCCAACAACCAGCCATACAGCGGAGGGGGATAATGCGACAAAATAATCGCGGCACGATTACGGTAATCTTTGATCGCGTTTGTTCGTAAGCGAGTCCGCCCTAATACTCTAACACGCTAAATATTGCCGCGATTACTGTGTCGCCATGCCCGTTAATAAATCGCGTTAAACCTTTTACACCGTTCAACTCTAATGCACTCTGTGTGCACCCTACGCGCGCCGTTCACCATAAACTTTCGTCCTTGTCGTTAACCCTTTGCACTTTTAACTTCAATGATTTTCAAGCGTAAAATAACGAAGTTTCGCTTATATGTAACTTCGTTTGGTTTGGTTAAGTCGTGTATTAAAATTTACACACACGGCTATTTAACTCCAGGGTCTGACTGATAAACGAACTAACTTAAAGTGTGAAAATTTGCGAAACTATCATTAGTATCAATAATCGCAGCGAAACGTTAGGAGATTAAAATCGAAATATGCAAAAATACAATTACTCCCACTGGTATTCGTACAGTAAGCCGAAACGTTTTCAACATATAAATTATTGTTGTTTGTAATTCTTAATCTTTCGGAGAAGTTTGAATTCGCACAATCTTCTTAAAGAAAATATTCCTCGTTTTCACGATTATAACTAACCGCGGAGAAATCCCAGGGGAAATCGAACTTAAGGGTGTGAAAGTAGAAGATTCATCCTTTAAAACGAGCTGAAAATGATTTCCGTCCAACTTCTTTTCACGGGAGTTATAACAATTCAAACGTTGACAACGTTGTGGCCTACTGTACGAATACGAGCGGGAGTAACTGTATACAAAATGGCAACCACACTGATGTAATTCGATCAACTATTAGCTATAATATTATAGGAAAATTCTATAAAATGATTTTTGTATATTATACTTATTATATTATTATAGCCAATACTTATGCTTATCCTTAGCCTTGTGGATAGCAATTTGGTAACACTAATTTATTATCGTCGATAACAATTTAATAACGTTAACCCCTTGACATACGAATAAAAAAAAAACTGTCCGAATAAAAAAAAACTAACTATATTTAAATCTCTGACTTTCATAGTACAATCTAGGGTTTTGGTCTTAGAGTACATAACTTAAATTAAATGACTTAAATAACTTCAATTAAATAACTTAAATTCTTAACTTAAGAATTACACTTACATACAGGTACAAAGATTGACTTCTTCGACATTAAAGGGTTAATTTGTTATTAATAAAAATTCTTAAGAATTTTAATCATTTCCTAATAACATCTCAGATCTGTTTAATTTTTCATAAGTGTGTCTTAATGTTTCTGAATAGGAGTTGCACCATCAACGGAAGACATTTGTCACGGATGATATACACGGTTAACAATCGAAATCTGGGCGCAAGCAGCCCGGTGGTTCGCCGTTTCAAAGGGTAGATAGAAAACGCGACGAGACGTCTCTCCGCTTGATTGCGCGACCCACGGTGAGATATTTGTCCCGGGGATGAAATATGTGCGGCACAATTAGAGCAGAACGCCACGAGGAAGATGTTTTAAGGAATTCATCTCGCCGGATGAAATACCGGGATCGTAATTAGAGCTCAGGGAAAGAAACGACTCGGCAGCGGATGAAAGATGGAAAATAATCCGAAAAACCGGGAACGGGCGCTGATAAAAAGTTTTCCCCGGCAAAGCATCGAGAGGTGCACAGATCAGTCGTGTGTTTTCGCGACTTTTTTGCCGAGCATAATTATGTTGAAAGCTACTAAGAGGTTAATTGAACGAGATTAGATTACCGGTCAAAGGATGAGCGATATTCCTCTGGCATCCCCACAATTTTCTCATTCTGTGCACTCCTCATTTCTGGGAGCTCTAAAAGTCTGTCACACTGTTTTAATAACGAATTTGTTTAATCCTCTTCTCTTAACTAAAGCAAAGCCACCAAAAATTGTAACACTTCAATCGACGACATTTTTCAGGTTGGATCCTCTTTGAACTTCTAACCTTAAAAGTTCGTGGCATTATTTTACTAAAGAATTCGATTAATGCTCTTTACTCGATTAAAGAAAAGATCACAGCTGTGGAAAATAATTATGATGTTTCACTCAATGGCCTCCTCCAGCTGGAAACCTGCTTCAAGCACAACTCTGAGACACCCACCTGACAAAAAGAAGTTCAAACAACATCCTGCTGTCTATTTTCACATTGGTATCGCGGAGGTAAGGACTGAAGAAGGGAAGCTTTATTTCAACGTTGCAGTTGATAGAACTTCTAAATTTGCCTATGCTAAGCTAGACAAAAGCTAAATCCGTCACGCAAGCTACCGCAGTTCCACAGGCAGGATTCTGAAGCTTCCTGAAACCTTGAACCGCCAAAGTCTGGGCGGTTCCTCCTTAAACCACCTTAAACCTCCAGATCGCGTTAATTCCCGGTATTATCAATTCAAGAGCAGCTGCCGGGGCACTCGGCGCATCGTCGATAAGCGATCATCCCTGTCTCGTCTTCAACGGCCCCGCCGTCTGTCCCCTGGATCGCACGCGGGGATCCCATCGATCATCTCTGCGGTAGAGGCGTTCGTCGAACGATCGAGCTTAACAGAAGCGGGAAAAGAAAGAAGGAACGGTGTATACGCGGGACACACGCACCGGCGTCGAAGAAAAACGGAAACAGGAACAGAGGAGAGATTGATCCGGGGCCCGGTTGCTGGATCGTGGTAGCCTCGTTACAAAATACTCGATACTCACGGGAGGTCGGCTTTCGTTCGAAACGGCTCTATCTTCATGCGAAACCACGACAGAAACAGGTGGCTACGCGGCCATAAATGGGTGATGGACGACGTAACGATCTCTTCACCCTCTCTCTCTTTCTCATGGACGTCACAATTAGCCGGCCACGTAGACACGGCTACGAACCAACGAACGCACCGAACAAATTCTTCGGCCTGTCTGCCGCTGCGCAATGGCACTCCGTTTATACGAACGAAATTTCCGCATGCGCCCGAACCTAACTCTCAACTCTTTAACGCTTTGACCGTCACGTTGGTCATGGTTTCTACTGTGACGCCACGATGGTCACTGGTGATCGGAGCGCTTCACGTATTTACGATTGTAAGAGTTGGGTAAAAATCGACGGTTGGTGCGTTTTGATCGTTACCGCTAATTACAGGATGTTTTGAAGTAAAAAGTGCCCAGTTGAACGATTAAACATTTGTATTAGAATATCGGGAATAAAAGATTAACTTCTATGAAATATTGCATCTAGCAGTGTATGGCTAGCAGTGTATTCTTATGACGTTCTGAGCGAAACATGTGATTTTGGCGTGGCGGTCAAAGGGTTAACCTGCGATTTTTTATCTCTGAATGGATTAGAATTGCAATCGTAATAGGCGAGGTTTCAGAATTTCTTGAAAGCCTCAAAGAGGCTATCTGTGACACCCTGAAGGCCTCAGGGATCTCAACTTCGCAACAATAATATCGCTGCGAACAAAATCGATACTCTGTTGTTTCATAAATGATCAACGAGAAAGCAAAATCGTTTATTTCAGATTAGTGGATCACGAAACAAACCAAACACTTCAGTGGTTCGTGTTAATGTGCACTGTTCGTATAAACTGCCAAGCTCGTGTTCAAAGGGTTATAAAAGGAACCTACATGCGTAAAAGGGTTAACAGTGAAACATCTGTTGGACTCCAATCATGCGAACGCTAGCTATTATTCTAACAATTGCACGAGGAACCATCTTGGATAGCCAGGGAGAATCAGACGACGCTCCTATTATATGAACGATCTATTGAATTCGTTTCGAGCTTAGAGAGGTTCGTATTAACGGAGTTTCACTGGATGCCCGTTCGCGGATCGGTAGGAATTGCATTCGTTCGATTAACGATAGACTCGATTAACTGTAGTCCCCCTCCTCCTCCTCCTCCGCCTCGTTCGGTGGCGGACGAGCCGACGCGAATATAAATTAGCGGCTTCGATCGATTGTTTTGCCCCAGGTCCGGGAGAAATCGGGAAAACCGGCGGCGACCGCTCGTACGCATCCGGACTTGGAATCGGGGAGACTCGAGGATCAAGAGGTCGAGGTTTTGGGATAGACTTTGGATAGATTTAGGTTGGGCATGCGTTCAAACTTGGAATTCTTCTATACTGTAGGAATGCGATCGAGCGGATGCGAGTTTGGAACAGTCTGAAGAGTGCTTGAGTTGGACGATTAGCACCATCGATGAACGATTTATAAAACGTTCTCGAGTGTTCCAAATTTAACAGTATTGTATTGTATTGTATTTCTTTATTTGCTTTTCATATAGGAATACAAAGCTTCCGTCTTTTTTTTTTACATATCTGTAGGAATGCGATCGAGCGGATGCGAGTTTGGAACAGTCTGAAGAGTGCTCGAGTTAGCCGATCGTCGTGCGAACGCAGAATGTTTGGGCTCGAATGTTTCTAAGGCTTGTTAAAGATGAGAACTTGAAAAAACGTTGCGACTGAGAAATTTTGGGTGGTCGTGACCGAACGCATCGAGTGAGAAAGATTGGCGATTAGAATGAAAGGAAACGAGTGTTTGGAAGAATATATGTCGGGTAAAATGAGAGCGCGGGGCAGAAAGGATTGGACGGGGAAGCAGGAAGTGTTTGAAAGAAAGGTTTTGATTGTGAAGTTGCTAAGTTGTAAAGTCGTTTAAGTTGTTATTGTTAAATTGTTTTAAATATACTTTTATTAATACTTTAATCGCTTCACTTTTATTTTTCGCACCTGAATTCCATCTTCCGTTCTATGAAAATCATTTTATAGAATTTTCCTATAATACTAAAATAAAATATCCCATCTCGCATTTTTCTCAGGTTTTCTAGATACGTTGAAATTTCCGAAGTTCTAAAAGCGATTTAATTAATTTGTCCTGATTGTTTTCAAACTATCGAGTTATCAAATTATCAAATTTTCGGCTATCTCTTAACCCTTAAATGTATATCGTTGTCATATTGTTAATGAAATTAATATGCCGATTGCGATTGCTTTCTTTAGGCGGCCCGCGGATCAAACTTCAATAATAATAATCGTTTAATTAGAAGTCGTTGTAACAATCGCGGTCTTGGAAAGAATCCTGACAGTGGTTTATGTATAAAACCCTTCGGCCAATAATCGTACACATCTAAAACACGGAAGTGTCTAGTTGCGAATGTATAATAAAATTCTTTCGTTTGAGTTCTACGTTTAATTTTGTACAGATGAAAACGTGTAACTTTCAGGCACCGCGGTCAAGAATCTAATTACCCCGCTCGCGGGAGGAGCCTCGTATCGAAATCGAAGTTCCTTAACTGCCCGGCGGGTTAACGTTATCAACAGAATTGCTCGCGCCCGCCGCGGCGGAACTTTTTCTGTTTTCGACCTCTACCAAATTGCTCTTCGATTTCTTGCGATGAATCGTGACGCGATTACAAAAAAAAAAAGAGGAAACAGGAAACTTAATGAAGCTACTTTCACAAAAGAAAAAAGAAAAAATACCCAGGAACCGGGTTCCTGTTGTTTGCAATTAAACGAACGAAGTAGAAAAGTGGAGAAATTTTGGGAGGAACGGGAAAGAAAAAGCGGAATAAAAAGCGCAGCCGGAAGGAAATGAAATTCATTCGCGTTCGACGAATCGAAATTTCGAGCACAGCGGGCTTTCTGTTCCGCACTTTTGACATTTCACGAGTTTTTCACCGGCAGACAGCGATTTTCAATAGGATTGTCCTGCGGGAAGAGCGACCTCAAAGGGAACGGTATTCGCAAATTGAGCGGAGTCAGTTGGAATACCTTTTTGTAGTTTCGTGAGGGCAAAATTCGACACACGGCCAGGATGGCGTGCGAGAGAGTGAGAGAGAGGGTGGTGGTGGTTGTGGAAAAAAGGAGAACGGAAATAAAAAATGCAAAACCGGAGACCTTTTTAGCACGATACCCGCTTGCGCAGCGATTGAAACGCGTTTACCGTAATCGTCGTCGAGAGCTATTTTACGTGACCCAGATTGAATTTAAAGATTTCCCCGCCCTCTTCTTTCCTGTTTTTTTTTTTCTTTCGCCAAGTATTCGATAAGTGGAAGATAAATTCTTGTTTAACCAATTTGTAATATCAAGGTGGATGAAAAATTTGTTACTCGTTCGTTTTCTCGCTTTCTTTCCATTTTCTCGTTTTTTCCTTCGAACAACGAACATTGTTGGGAAAATAGTTGTTCCGCTTCTTTCGACGGCATTCTTCAAGGTACGCATTCGGAAGTCGTTGGAATTTGTTGAACTTCAGGTTTCAGAGCCTGTTAATATTCGTAGGTAACTAGAAGCAAAGAAAGAGAACGAGGAGTCGCATCTGCCGGAAGAATCCGTCGCAATCAAATTTCCTCCGCATCAATATTCGAGGGGTCCAGTCCTCCGAGCGAATCACTTCGATAAAATCCACGCGCTTCGTGAAAGTCGTCACTTCCGCTTTGAACGCCTCATGCAGAGAAGATCCGTCTACGGTTCGACGGGGAATAAAAATGAAAGGATTGTTCTGTTATGCCGTTTGATCTGTGCCGAGGCTGTGTCTCGTGTCGAGGGACGTGATTCGCTACAAAAGTGATGGGACTGTACTTAAAAGTATCGAATGTGCACTGTTCGATAAAAAAAAGAATTAAAATTTACACTTTCGTTCTTGTTTCATTTTTTTTTGTATAAGAAGGATGATTAAAACCGAAGAAAAAATTAAATCTGAAAGGGTTAACATTTTAATATTAATGTAATAATATTATAAAGTTAATAAAAGTAAATTTCATTAGATTTGTATGCAAATTTGAATTTTCAAAAGCACAGCTAAGCAAATTGAGCACGAATAAAAATCTACAGTAGCGGACATAAGTTTAAGACGAGAAGATAATATAAAGTATGCTATCATGGTTTGTAAATATTTTCTATACATCCATTTTTATTGTTACTAGGATAGAATATTATTTATCGATTAACAAAGAATACAAATTTCGTTTACTATGTTATTTTATATACATGAATCAAGCAATTTATTTTTACCGATCCTTCGGTCTTAAACTTTTGTCCGCTACTGTAGCTCACACTCTAGACAGGACAAACTACACTGGATATCTGGAATACTTCATGTATTTCAGCATATTTTTTATTTTTTTTTGAGTACCTTAAATTTCTATAATCGCATAAAAATACACAATTTATTCTATTCGTTATTGTTGGAACAGGCCACGTATTGTTCGTCTTCCTATTGGAAGCTGTAAGGATTCGATGAAGGAAGATGGATAGACTTGTCCACGGCACGCTTTTCTTCGTGTTCCGTGTGTCCAAGTAATCGACTTGGTTTCCTCTCACCGTCCCTGCTACACGCTTTTTCCGGACCGACACGGGGCCCCCACGATGATTCCTATTGAGGCCCAATCGAAAGTGCGTCCTGTCTCTGTTCACCGACTCAGCCGTGTCTGTTTCTTCAACGAACAAGGAACAAGGGGCACGAGCAAGTTTTTAACGCGGACTTCGTAGAACACTCTGTGCCTAGCGGTCGAAGATTGAATTATTTACAGACCAGATTGCGTTCGATTGACTCCGGTTGCGATAGACGAGGCAAGGAAGGCGAAGCATCGGAACGATTAAGACGATTTTGTGCAATAACCTCGGAAATTATCCAGCGGAGCAGTCGTATTCCTCAGCCATCGATGTCGCATTTGGTCAATTAAAAATTGGAGAATTAAGTTTCAGCGCGTTATACGATACTGGTTAAAAGCTTGGAAGGACCATGCATTATGAGCGTTTTAGAAATTCAGAAAAGATTCTGTTGCCTTCGAAATTATTCCACTCAAAAACCTACCAAATTCTATACAACCGTTATCGATACAAGCAATAATAATTCTCGGTTTATAAGAAAATTAGCCAGAGACCTAACAAAGGAGCGAAACCAAGAAGTGCTTTCAAATTTTTAAACGGTACTCAACACGCTATTACTATAATTTACACCCAATTGGATTCACCAAATTATCAGGGCCTGTTAGTGGACTCATCAGTACCCTCTAATTAACGGTAACGTTCAAAATGCATTAACCGTCAATTTTTATTCAACTCTTACAATTGTAAATAGTTGAAGTGCTCCAGTCGCCAATGGACCTATCAAGCTCCTATCTTTTAGGGTTGCTCGCTATGCCTAAGTTTTCCCATGCCTATAAACAATACATCCCTCAACACCCGATAGCTACGTGTCGTCGGGACACTAGCCGTCAAGTGACGCTTTGGGGTTCCATTCGTATCTTCTAATGTATTTCCTAACCTGAGACACACCAAATGTTCCCACTCGTAAATCGTTCACTCGCCAAAGTTACGGTCTAGGCGTTTCCAGCGACCACCCAAAAATACGGGGTCGCTAACAGCCACGCAAGGATCATCAGTTTTGATCCTGGAGGCCGGTTCCTACGGGGCCCCTGGGCGATGGAGCACGCCGTGGCCGCAAACCGGCTGCATCAGAAAATTTCATGGGACTCCGACGATGCCCGATAGCCGAGAGATTACGTAATAGAGATCGCCCGGCGGGGGAGGGAAGCCGGTCGAGATTGAACTTCGCCGGCTCTCGTTCCACGAAGGAGGGAGCCTCCGTTCCCCGTTATGGGGCCCAGATGGGAGATAAGGGCGGCAGAGACAGGTTTTTGGGCGGGACGGTGATATCGGCTGCGTCGCTACACGGTACGCGTATTAACTTCCACTTCTGTGCCGTATTAATCGGGGAAAAGTGGACGCGCGAGGGACGCTGCAATTTGGGTCGCAGCGAGTCGCCGCGTTTTGAATGCTTCCTGGTAAATTCTAGGGTTTCTCGGGGTAAAATAGTGGAGCCACCAGCAAAGCAATTATTGTTATTATCGTCGGTATCGTGGTGGAACGATGCAGGGTGAATTCTTGACGAGGAAAGCGAGTCGAGGGATGAATTTGGAAAAGAAAATTTGTTAGTATTATCTTGAACCGTTTTCTGATTCAGAGACATTTTTGGGTTAAACGTGGATGTTTTATTCTGTTGGATAACTTGTTGGTAAATTTCCTTTTGCAACAGTGTCCGCTCTGTCTTTCTACGTTAGAACTGTCGACAATTAAAGCGTACCTGTTTGCGTTAAAGGAAGAGATGAAACTGAAAATTGTATGAAAAATCACCGAACAAATAGGAAACAAATCTTTATTTATACCTTCTACAGAAAATCATTGTAAATCTTTGGAAGCCTTTATTTATACCTTCTGCAGAAAATCATAATAAATTTTGGAAGCCTTTATCCGAGTGAATTTATAAGGTTGCTATGAATAATCAGCAATTGGTCATTTTCGCTGCTCTGGTAATTCCAGCGTTAATCAATTATAATGGAGCCGGTACTTTTTAAAAGATCTGGAAAATTTTATAAATTTCAAGCATCACTTAACAAGCTTATAATACTTGTAATCGTTTTAGCTTCCTTTTAACGGAATAAATCTGGCCCCGCGAAACTTGGAGAAGTGAATTTTGAAAATTATCCGTGGAAAGCGGCGACCATCGTTGGCTCAGATTTCGCAGGACACGCTGCATAGATCAAGGATATTTTCATTTTTCATCAACCACCAGTTGCCTGTTCGCGGTCGCGTGCTTCGCGGCGGGCTATACATTTCGTTGGACGACTTAAAAGCTGGTCAGAGGTTATTCGAGCCACGCCACGGCGATGTTCCCCGCGAAACGCGAACGACGTCGTGCGCGGCGTCACGTACGCGGACGATGAACGTTTCGCTTGAAAAAGTGCGCCGCGGATTAATTAAAATAGCAAAGAAACGGACGGGGATCGGGCGAAGCTATGAATTTCAACGGGGCGCGAAGTCCGGAGATCGATATTTCCGGAGAAATGTTTATCTTCTTTAATACTTCCGATGGCACGTTAACCGAGTCAAATGGAAACGAAACTTTTCTTTTTAATAACACGGAATATGCGTATATTTAATTCAAGATTACGAAGAATCAACCTGGAACCCTGCAGGGATTACGTTCGACGTTCAAAGTGTTGATTCTGCATAAATCATTTTGATTCTTCTCGCGAATACGCTGGGATACTTTTTAGTCGATTTAACCCAACGTTTGGTTAAGCATCGAATTTCTATTCGACTCTATCTCGACGAAAACATCGATCGAATTACCGAACTGCTCGCTGTTGAAGTTTATGCTGAAATGGGAAAGAACAGTCAATTTCTTTAAAGCATTTAAATCATCGGACGAAGGTTTATGGTTGAATATCAGATGTACAAGTTAATTTTAGTGTTTCATTTTTCGATGATGAATAAGACTGTTTATAATTTGAATATCGTAACGGTATTTTTGGAGTCTTATAATGTAGACATCTAGCTTTCCAAAACGTTAGAAGACTGCTTGATTCGGTCAATATAATTTAGGTAAACGATAATTTAAACAATGGCGTGCAGCAAAGAGGAAATTCATCATTTTGTGCTCTTCGAACTTCAATTAAAAAAGAAACGTCGCTAAAGTTGCAGAAATGATCTGTAATGCACTTGGTGAGAATGCTGTAATTCATTCCGCCAACAAATATTACTACCGAAGTTTCCAGGAAGGAAATTTCAACCTCCAGGATAAAAAACGACCTGGGTGACCATAATGATTCCAAGGACGAGGAATTGCAATCACTTTCAGATCGGTTCATCGAAATAAAACAGCCTATTTCCGTCAAATCAGACATCCAACAATTGCCCGAAAGGTGGGCAAAGGTTATAGAAAGTGAGGGAGATTACTTCATCCGCTAACCTTTGGGCATAAAAATTTAAATAAACTCTGTGCCTGCTAAAAAAAAAAGACTAAAATTAACTTGTACACCTAATAGCAGACTGGCGCCGTTTTGGTATTCATATCCACGATTGTTTAACCGTTTAAGAATAACTGCTGTCATTTCGAAGAGACGAGGGTCCCGAATTCGCTCGCGGAACTTTACGTACAGCTTTCGTACGCGAAAGAAAACGGGGTAAACAGAAAATCGTATTACCAAGTAAAATGATTTCGGAACGGAATAACGTGCCCCATTGAGATGCGGGAATACCGTACAAATAACCGGGATGTTTGCATAGGACGGGGGACCACCGGGCGAAACTTATCTTTTCAGATGTTTCCCTGTACGCCGATAGTCGCGGCCCGGAGGAACGAATAAAAAGAAAGGCGAACACAGAGGAGGGGGGAAAAAGTAGAAAACCATCGTGGGAAGAGAACGATGAACGTCTTATACAAGTCTTCGGGCAATCAATCTACTTTTACGTAAGGATTGTAACAAAGTGGCGAAGCTTCTTCTGTTTGTTTTGTTAGTTAATTCAGATTAGCGGAAAAGAGGTGACTGTGAGTTTTATTGAATACTAATCATACTTCCTACGTTCGATCGTAGGATTTGAAACGAGGACTTTAACACTAGATCGACGGATTGAGTCGATTTGAGTTACTCGATTTTTTTGCTATATGTATATAGAAAAATTTGAGCATTTTGCAAGGTAACATCTCATTTCATACAGTAAGTGTCGCAACGATTGCTTACTTAAAAATTATAAAAAACAGTCAGAAGTCTTAACACTTTATCCTCCGTTTCTCTCAATTGCGACCAAGCATCGCCGCCAAATTTATTTCGTTCCTTCGCTGCCGGATATGATGCACTTGCACACCTCTCGAACCGTCGCCTTTTGTTCACCTCCGGTCCTCTTCTATCTCTTATCATCCACCGTTCGTTTTCCTCCTCGTCCTGTGGATGCTCAAACACTCCTCGCCCTCCTCCTCGTGGCCAGCCTCCCGCTACGGTACCCTGTCTCTTCCTGCTTTTCGTTTTACCCTATCCCCTCGGCCACGGGCTGTGTCCCTCACTCTGCTTATCTGCGGCCACCTCCGCGTAGGACGCGCATCGCCTCTAACTGCAACGACGCGTACCTTATGACGTAAAGAAACCGCTGCTCGGAGATCTTGAACACCGGAACTACCAATTCGCAGTTTTCCGCAGAGCTTGATAGGAATTATAATCATCGAAATCTTGGAAACGTAGAAATTAAAATCATTGACGATCAATGCAAGGTTGTAGAAATCGGCGAAATTCTTATCGGAGGACGGATGTTCTGTTGATGCTCATTCAGAACTTACGGTTGTTAAACGTATTAAATTTGAGGCGAGGTGGAATGGTGTATAAAAATCACACGATTATATAGGAAAATTCTGTTTTAACGACTATAGCAGAGCGAAAGATGGGACTCGGGTGTGAATAAATAAAAGTGAAGTGATTAGAATATTAATGAATGTATACTTAAAATAATTTAACTGTAACAACTTAAACGACTTTTCAACTTAGCAACTTCAACGTTCAGAATCACACTCTTTCCATGTTCACCGTTAAAACCTTTCTTCCGCGTTAGTCAAACACTTTCTGCCACGCGCATTCTTGGTTGTATAGGAAATTTCTTACTTTTTAATTAGTAGATAAATGATAGGGCTCTTAGGTATTATTAGAGTTCTCAGATATTATTAATATATATATATATATATATATATATATTTAATAGTAACAGCTTAATAGTATAAACGAATTTTCAACTCAGCAACTTCGACGTTCTTTCTTCTTTCACAATCGCACTCCTTCTGTTTCGCATTTGCATTTTTCCCGTCATATATTCTTCCAAACACTCGTTTCCTTTCATTCTAGTCGTCAAGCTTTCTCACTCGTTGCATTCGGTCACGACCACCCAGAATTTCTCAGTCGCAACGTTTTCTCAAGTGCTCATCTTTAACACGTCTTAGAAACATTCGAGACCAAACATTCTGCGAGTTCGCACGACGATCGCCCAACTCAACCACTCTTCAGACTTTCCCGAACTCGTATCCTCTCGATCGCATTCCTACAATTATACTGAAGAACAGAGGCACCATGGTACTCAAACGTACGGTTAAGCACAAAAAGTGTGATAAAAAGGATTGAATCTGGTTGCTTCTGGTTATCAATTATTTTTAAAGCTTTCATGGTAACTTAATCGAGCCCCTCTAATTCGTATGATTAACGCCGATGGTTCCGCGATCGTTGCAGTTCGCCTCATCATCGCGGCACGTTAATGCACGCCTTTAAACATTGTTTCACCGAATGGTGTACAAAAACCTGGGAAGCAATTCTAACCGAGCTGCCCAGAAATAGAACCGTGCCGGCAGTGAACGAGGTGCAAAGTACCGCTCCGAAACGAGATGAATCGCGAGAGGCCCGAGGATGGGAGCAGAGGAGAAAATCATACGCTGCCCCCCGACACAGGAAGGCAGAAGGAAGAAGAACGAGCGTTTAAGTATACGTTAATCGTGCAGCAGGGGGGAAATGAAGCACAGGATAAGAAACTCAGAAGAAGCGTTGGTGCGCGAGAAAACGAGAAAATCGACCTAGGTTGCCCTACGCGAAACGGAATAGAAAATCGGAAATGCAAGCGAACTTGGGAACGATAGGGGAGGCAAGAGGTGAGCGTATGCGCGGGCAAGGGGGGAAAAGGGAAAGGGTCAAGGAGGCGCGGAAGAGAAGGAAAGGTCCGGCAGAAGAAAAGAGGAGAGGAGGCGCGGAAGAAAGGGAGGTCGCGGGTAGAGTAGCCCGGCGAGGAAACGGGTATCCGTGGACCGGAGGACGAAGGAGCCGAAGAAGAGAAGGAAGAAGAGGAGGAAAGAAGGGAGCCAAGGTAAAAGGGAGACGTGCGAGAGAGGAGGCGAGGGGACGAGGCCTGGGTTGGGTAAGGTGAGGGCTCCTACGGGTGAGTACCACTCACTTCATTGACTCGTGCGTACGCCCGCACGTCTGTCAGTCCATCCTCACTCACTCGATCCTCGCCTGGTCTCGTAGCCGCTCCAACGGAGGAGGCCAGTTCTCTCTTGTGCCGAGCTGCACGACCTGTTATCTCTCGCGCTCCTCGCCTTCGATCGTCCTCGTTCACGTCGCCGGTGCTCGACCTCCCGGTGGAGCTCGAGGTCGCTGGGTTTGAGTTCGGGTCGATATAACGCGGTTCCATTCTCGTCGGTCTCGCCGGTTACCGATCGATCGCACACGGGGAACCGTGGTCACCGTGAGCGTTTGGTAGTTGCACGCGCAGCGGGTGCATGTCGGCCGGCAGGAAGAGCAGGATGACCCTGGGCAGCCTCGGTGGTGTCCTCGCCGTCCTGCTGCTGGTGCTGCTGGAGACCTCGTGGACCAGGGCCAAGCCTCAGCAGATCAAACCAGGTAAGCACCGATTTTCTTCTGGAACGTTTCTGTTGTTTATGAATGTTCTGAGTTTACTGTTAATTAACAGTGCATTTGTTGTGACATGTTCGTTGCACGCACACTTACTGTTAGAGAATAGAAAATTTAAGGGTGATATCGTAACGAGAGCAAGAAGTTAGGTGTGTTCGTTTAGGAGCGTGCGCGCTTCGACTTTTCAGCGGTAGGGCGCATTTGGGTTTAGATGAATGGTAACTTACAATTTTGTATGAGATTCGAAATTCACGGTACGGCGAAGTTAGGATTTGACATTACTATAATAATCTAACCTCTGTACCACTTATGTATTCCAAATCTTTTGTCACTATTGGTGATTAAATGTAAGAATTCGCGATGTCAACCTCAAGATCTAAACTCGACCAATCCTCCGTAAAAGAAGCCAGACACCTACGAATTGCATAGTAAACGCGACGAGCAAATATCTTGTTTCATATTAATCATGCACCAGAAACCCCAAAATTTCCTCGCGATCCCCATTCCCTATCGTTCTCCCGCGGCGTGTCGGACGATTAATTAAAACGCCGCGGATCTGTAACGAGGGAAGCGATACTTCCTCTCTCGCGTAGCCCGTTCGTTACTCGTTCAGAGTTTATCGGCGACGATCGAAGGGGGGGAACAACAAAAAAGCGAAAAAGAAAAAGAGAATAAACGAGAGGCCGCGCTGCATCGAGCTCGTTCTCGACGAAGAAAGTTCGTAACCGGTATCATCGGCAGATGTCAGAAACGAAAGCACGCGCGCGTGTTCCCACGTATGTGGTTCGTCCTGAGAGCAACCGAAACGCAGCCATTGTTCGCCTAAGTGCGTTGCGCAATTCCTCCGGATCAGGGTTAACGCACCGGCACGATTACGTTATCCGGAACTCGTCCGATCGATCGATCATACCGTATCGTTGATCGATCGTCGTCGAGATACTTTCGGCTCGGCTCGAGACGACCGGGTCTCGTTCGTCCTTTCGCCGTGTGACGTTGACACGGGGTGGTCCAGCAGCTGTTGCTGTCCGATTTGGTGAACGGAAGTCGGGGGTTATGTAATATGGGGGCCGTGGCATGGGGCAGGGGTTCTCAAAGTTTCGGGGACTCGAGGCCTATTCTTGAGATCGCTTCATACATTTATTTATTTATTTATTTTCGTGACCTCTTCGTATACAGTAGCGAACGAAAGTTTGGGGCAATAGGACAGTGTAAAATATAGTTTTATAGCATGCGAATATTCTTCATTTATTTTTATTGCCATTATGGTAGAACACTATTTATTCATTAGTATAGAATACAAATTTTACTTATATTGTTCTTTCTCATTAATTAATTAATTCATTTTCTTTGACCCTTTAGTCTAGAACTTTTGTCCGCTACTGTATATATATATATTTGTTTATTTACGAGTAATATACTCATTGCTGTACTAAGAAAAATAAACAGAGTGCGTAAATTAAAGGAAAAAGGTTACAAGAGATTGTTTAGCTGACAACGAAATTTAGCAAAAGACACATAATTCTTAAAGCTAGAAATAAACCTTGTATGAGGTTTCAAATGCTTAAATAAAACAAAAAAACAATTCTTAATTCTTAATTTTCTTCGATGCAAATAAAGTACATTTTACTCGTTCGCAGTACCACGATTAAATTAAGCGGTTCCGATTGAAAAATTCGCGTGAAAAAGCGAATGATTAGCAATTCAAGATTCAAGCTTGAAAATTCGAAACTCTGTATATAGGCACATTCACACCTCGAGCGCATAACGAGCATTTTCAGCTTCGAGACAGCCGCGGTCGAACCGGTTAATCGATGGAAATTTATTTAAACCGATTCCCGTGGCCGATGCGAATCACGCAACTCTTTCCCCCCGCAGTCCCCTTCCCGCGTCGTACACTTTTCCGTCGTCAAATCGACGCGCCGTGTTCCCCTTGCAGAAACTGGTCCCCTTCGAACTTTCGATTCTCCGCTAACGATCCCACGGAATCGTCGCCCGAACGTTCCAGCCGCGGGGACACCGTGTGCAGTTAAGCGTCGCGAACATTCAAGAATAGTTGGCGCAACGGATAGGGCCCGGCTAACCTATAGGAGTTTACGTACCTTAGCAGACCGCACGCTTTCGGCGTTATACGGCCGCTGTAAACGTCTAAGAACTTTAGCTGTTTCGCCTCGTGCCCCGCTTGCCCCCTTTTCGTGACGCGGAATTATTGTCCTCCGCCTGGCTCTCCTGCCCGCGCAATTCAAACTTCCACGTCTTCAGCGGTACAGTCGGAGACAAAAGCTTGGGACGGAGGAATCGGTAGGTCGATCGAGCACGTGAATCGGTCTAACCCAGTATTTTCCAACCTTTTTTGTGTCATGCCCCAGCTTAACCTTTTTAAAGTTTTTATGCCCCCCCTCCCTATGTAACATACATAATTTTTAACGTTAAAAGATTGATTTGTTCACTTAAGAAACATAAATGATAGGTTCTAGGAAGAAATCATTATGAAATTGTTAATGAAACACAATAAGTAAAATTTCAAAACATATACAGGGTCCATTTTCGAATTGCTCCCTGTGGGGCGTGGACCCCACGTTGAGAAACACCGGTCTAACCTGTGGGTCGAAAGTTTTAAGGGTATGTGTTCCAGGAATTAGGGATGGGTTTGTGAACTGGCATTTAGACACTAGCGTTAACAATAAACAAACTATGTTTATTAGTGGTTAGAAAAAGAAAAGTTAGGCCAGTTATGCGTACCCTACAGTATTTTAAGAAACACGGGGGTTTAACCCATTCACTGCCAGGCAAATTTAGTGTTTTGCCCTGGATGCCAAGATTTTATTTGAAAGAAAACACGGAATTTAGCAAAATCTAATAATATTAAGTTACAGATATAGTATTGAAATAGCATTTACTGTAATTTGAAAATGAAGAAATACGCTACGAGATATCTCGTAGCTGGTGTCGCTAAATAAAATTCCTGAGCTGAGTGCCATTTGTAATCAATCTAAATTAGTTGGCAGCGAATCGGTTAACAAATGAAAAGATTTTAAATTTCTTTCTGTTATTACAATATTTATTGGACAAATATGCGTTAGTTTTGGTGTGATTTAAAAAATTAACGGAGGATTTAAAGGGGTTATGTATTATGAGAAAGTCAACCGGTAAACTTTCGATCGGTACTGTGTGCAAATAACGCAATCGATGAAATACATATGTTTCGTGTCGATAAACAAGCAGAATATTCCTAATTATAAGTACAAGATGCTTACAAACGGATTACGTTGCACGTTGTACCGTTGTGTTTAATTTATGTCCGTTACTGTACACTTCCAGCCACGTTGTACGTCTCGAGAATGTCTTCTACGTTGTGTTCTCATAATGGAACGCCGAGAACAATGGCCGAATTTTGTAAATTATTGGGTACAGTTGCTGTTGCTGGTTCGGTATTGATCCCGCGAGTGATTGTTTGGCGAACGTGTTCGAGAATTTCTGAATTCCTTTCTACTGAGAATTCCTCCTCGGAGCGAATAATTGATTAACGGACGTATGCATACACATGTGTGAATAGGAAAATAAAGTTATGCATATGTCTCATTTCATTACAAATAGTAATTATCGCGTTATATAACATAAGATATAATTATTCAAATATTACATTCTGTGTGTGGCTTCAAGGATTGCACGAATCTTAACTAACAACTAACAAATTAAAAATTAACAAATTAATATTTAACAAATTTACTTCAATGGAACCCTTGCGCAGACATTTAGAAATTTTAAGGATTACTCAGAAACAAGTTAATAACACATTAATTATCGTTGAAATTTGAGTATATCGAAGCTCTGGGATGTTTGCGGCCATTTTATCCGCGAAAGGGTTAACAATCTTTTCTACCAACATTCAATCTTCTCCACGTAACCGGATACACAGTAACGATAGCGCGTGTAAAAAGCATCCGGTGAAAGAACGGAACCTAACAACGACGTGCACTAATTTCCGGCAAATACCGCACGTTCCACCATCCGCTCTGAATCCGATCCATATCAATTCCTCGAACGCTGGGACGTCCGTCCGACTGGCGCGTCCCATTGTCTCCTAACCGATCTATGCGTGCCATCGCAATGAAATCGCGGGCGTCCCGCAGCTCTCTTTCGCCTATCCACTGATTCCCCGAGAAACTCTCTTAACACTAGAACTACCGACCATTAGGGTGAACTTATTGGTGACCAAAAAATCAAATTGAAAGCTGTACGAAAAAGACACCTGATATAAGGGAAACAAATTTTAGCGATCATAGTAAATTTTCAAATGTACTACATAGGCATCACCGAAAATTCTCCACGTTTTTAGGAAAAATTACAAGCTGGGTCATTTTTGTGTTAACCCTAGAACCACACAGGAGGTCAAAATGATCAATTCGTAATTTTTCATGGAAACTTGGTAAATTTATCGAGATACCTACCCCTTTAGAAATTTACCTTGACTTTTACTGTAATCGTCACGGTTTGTTTCCCTCGTATCAATGATTCTCAATTTGTTTTCTTCACCAGAAATAGATATACCTTAATCGTCGGTAGTTACAGCATCAAATCGCCACCTATTTCCCCTAGATCTTTCCTCCGCGTCGATCAACCCGACCTTCTCACCCCTTCCTCTGCCCCTCATAAATCTCCGCCCGTCGTCCGTGTCGCGTTTAACAAATCGAAGACATATCACTCTCCGAATGCGCTTTTTTTGCCCTTCAACCGTGACGTACGAAATCCCCAGGACCGGTCCGCTTTATCTTTCGCGGGATCCGTCGGTTTTTCACCCCGACATCCATTATCTCCGGCGACGTCGACCCGTTCCCGCCGCGATCGTTCCTCCGCGATCGGTTAAGTGATTCTTCTCCCTCCTTCCCTCCTACCCTCCACTTTCTCTCTATCTCTCTTTTTCTCTCTTTCGTTTCTTCTCTCTTTCTTTCTCTTTCTAACTCTCTTCTTCTCCCTTTCGCTCCTTATCTCTTTCTTCCTCTATTTCTATCTTTCTCTCTCCCTCTTTCTCTCTTTTCCTCGTTCTTTCTCTCTCTCTCTCTTTTTCTGCCCCCCTCTCTCACTCTTTACTCCCCCATCCCCGAAGCGATCACGGTCGGCCGATTCGTGGCGAATGAATCTTACATGGTACGTCCAGGGCAGGCCGGTTCTATATATCATTCCCGTTGGAAAACTGTGCCCGATCTCCTTGGCCCTCCCCGCCGTTGAAACGCGCGATTCTGTGCCAACTGCCATCCGGAGTGCCGTGCCTTGGTCCGCCGATATGGAACTATTCCGGTTTATTGGAGGTGGCGTATGCAGCCGAACATCTGGCCCGCCGGGAGATATATCGGCGTTCCGTGACGGGGAAGCCCGGCATCGGTTACCTTTTTAAGTTGCTCGGTAAGGAGAGAAACGTTCGCTCGCGGGGATTGAGTCGGTCTGGCCAGCTGGGGCGAATTGAATCGGGTGGACGTCGGTGTGTCGAAGAAGGGGTTGGTGAGAGGGGAGAGAACGCGGTCGGTGGGTGGTGGCTGGTTTTCCGTGGGGTTAGGGGTGGCGGGGGTTGATTTGACGTAAGTATGGGGGTAATACTATTGATGGTCTGCTTTGTTTTGCGGGATTTGGCATTGGGGGTTGTTCGGTTATAGTTGAACGGGGTAAGTTTAACGATGAGAGTTCATCTTTTTGTAGGTTTATGGGTGGACCTTAAGGTTTCTTTGACGAGGATTTGATATCTATTAATTTTATCGATTCGTTTATATTTATTTATTTTGTTTATTTAACAATGAACGAGCCAACGTCTTTGGAATATATAAAACTATAAGTAATGGATTATATTATAGTATGATAATACCACAAAAAGGCTAAGAATTACAATTACAAATTATTGAACACACTGAATAATGAACGTTTAAAGGCAGTTGTATAATGAGTGAAAAGGTCAATCACAGCGGTATGATAATTAATAGGGTCCGTGTTAGTAAATCTCGAAACCGGACGTTTAGGTGGAAATATTAGTGAAGATCTTATCGATGGATTCAGAATGTTATAATCAACTTTATCCATGACAGTAGGATTATTTATGGCACCATTGATGATCTTATGTAAAAAGGATAAGTCACGTATGACCCTCCTATCTTTCAACGACATAATATTTTAACGACTCATGCTTTTCGAGTAGTCATGCTCTCTATTAGTCATAGCAGTGTCCGCTTTAAATGCTATTATCGATATCTGACTGCTTTATGCTGTATAGCTTCCAGCCGATTGCTTTGCTTATCGTTAATACGAGTCCAAATTATCTCGTTTTATTATTGTTCGTCAACCGGTTGGTGAAATTTAACTCTCGCGTTGGAGAACATGTGTTTTTGTTTCTCGTCGAGCATCGTTATCAGAGCGTGTAAATGTACGCGGTTGATGACTTCATCCCCTAAAATCTGTCCTCGTCACCGGGATTCATCTCAGCTCAGCAGTTTCCCCCGCTCCGTCGACACACTCCACAGAGGAGTGACTAAAGTTTTAATGGAGAGAACATAAATTATGTCGCGAGATAAATTATGTGGACGTACGCTTAGGATAATTAGAGAGGCCGTGTATCGTGGCACGTGCTCGTCCTCGTTCTCTCATCGATCATACTTTTACAACGATCCTCCCTATCTTCATTCGTACGCTCTATTTAGCCTCGCAGCACCTGCAACCGTTGTCGACAGATTTCACTTTGAAAGGAATCGCCGCCTTGGAACATTCTTTTCGCATCCACGGAGTCTTCGTGATGTGCGAGCTGTTCACGACGGAAAAATCGATGTTTGCACGGAATCCAAGCCTCGCTGAACTTCGCTTTGTATTCAACAAGTTCTACTTTAGCTCTCCCGTTTGTAACGACAAACTTTTGTTAACGAGTAAAATAAATATATTCTTATTCTCGGTTAATGTATTAGTAAAATCCATGTTTAATTATTTGTAAAACATAGATAAAATAAATGCTACGTTAGTTCAAGTAAAACGCGCTCATAAACAAAGTCAACTGTAATATTTTCCGAGCACTGTATTTTTCAAAATATTTTTCACTCATTTTCATGAAATAAATGAAATTGAAAATTACTTGAAAAAATATCGAATGTATAAAAAACAAATCTTTATTCACACTTTTTGCAAAAAATCATAGTAAATTTGGGAAGCTTTACCGTATTCACGTGAATTTATAAGGTTGCCGCGAATAATCATCAATTGGTTATTTTGACTGCTGTGGTACTTCTAGTGTTAATGCACCCCCCATCCCCCCTACTTATAAAGTTAAACATAAGCTTCTTTTTAGAACAACCGGAATACCTGTTCCAACGTTTCAACGCGATTCATATTCTTAGTTAACTCTCCGACAAATGCAGAATTTTCGAGTTGGCCGGGGTCGTCGACGAACGACGTCGAAAACGAGCTTTCTGGCTTAATTAACGCGCCCGTGGGACTCCTCTCCCCGTTACGCTTCTTCGTCCTGATAGAGCCACTTCTGGCTGTAATGCGGCCTCTTCCCGCCGGACGACGCCTCTTCTTGCGTCCCGACGCCGGAGTCCGTCGCATAATGTAACGCGTTCGAACGAACTTCGCCGTCGCGTCGCTTCGATCCCCTCGACCCGGTTTTTCCCGCCTCCAATCGGCGCTAAGCCGCTCGACCTCGATGAATTGTCTTTCTCTGATAGCTTCCTCCGGGACGAGAGGCGTCCGGAAATGGACGGGTTCAGATTCTGGATGCAAATATCGTCGCGACGGCGATAAAACACGGCCTCGAGAGGAAATTAGCGAGTTTGGTAAGGAAGATTCAGTTCGAGAGCAAGTACGTTTTAGGAAAATCAGATTTCGGATGGGAAATTTTGGATCGCGAGAAAAGAGGGAACGTTTAGATAGCTGGGAGAGCATTTTATTATTTTTGTACTTTTAGAAGTCCCAAATTTTGTACTTTGTTCCCTATCAGGTATAACCTTCTCTCCTGTATCCTTATTTATTTCGAGCTTCAAATTTCAGTGCTATACATTTCAAGCTCTAAATTTCTTTCCTACACTTCTGCCTTCACCACGTTCCTAAACTTTCCCCCACCCCCACCCTCTAGCTTTAATCCTTTCAGCTCTAACTTTTCAAGCCTTCCGCTCTAAATTTGTTTCCTACATTTTTATTTCCCTGATTTCAACCACTTTTTCCACGTTCCTAATCCCTCCACTTCTAAATCCCCCTCTAGCTATACATCTGCTCATTCTATCCATTCTCGGATCCTACAGTTTTAAGTTTCGCAACCCGTGCAATCGAAGGCCTTCGAGCGAACAGGTGAAAAATAAAGGAACGGAAGTAAACGATTTTCATCCTTCGCGCACGCGTTACATCCATACATCTCGTGAGGATAAAGAGCGTGACGGCGATGTGAGATAATGGCGTCCTTGGTCCACCTTGAACGGTCGATTAATGTACTTTTGACCGGGGTTTCAACCAGAACGGCTTAACACTCGGACACGGGCGATATTTTCACTTTCCGCAGCCTTGACGGTCGTCCGTCACGTCCAGACTGCCCCTCTCTGCCTCCCGTGGAATGGAAATGGTCATTTTCATATGGGAAGAGCAACAAGGGCCGGTTTCACAGGTGTGCGACGGCAATATCGCATTCGCCGCCATGGTGGATTAACCCTTTGAGCGTTACGCTTCACGTTACGTTAGAAGTCTATCTCATGATGGCGTCAATCTTTTGTTATCGTTGCAACGATACAATTATTCTAACAGTAAAACCAAGACTGAATTTGGCCATGGAACGAGATACGTGCATAAACTGCAAGCGGATGATTAATGCGATGGATCAAGTCAAAGTCTGACTGAAGATACTCTCGCAAGTCAAATATGTATGTGGCACAAACATTGAGGTAAACGAGAAATTTGATAAACCGTATGTATACGTCCGTCTCGCTATGAGTCAACTTTGAGAAATGACGTATATACAGTAGCGAGTAAAAGTTTAAGATCAAGGAAAATAAATAAATTAATTAATAAGAAATAACAATATGAATAAAATTTGTATTCTATACTAATCGACGGTGTTTTGCCATAATGACGACAAAAATGAACGGATTAACCTCTTTCCGTACTTTAACGAGTCTGACTCTCGTGATGAATATTTTGGCCCAAACATGAATATCACGAGCCAGGCTCGCGAACAGAAAGTCGGCCCAAACGTAAACATCACGAGCCAAGCTCCCGAATAGTAAATCGGGTCAAACGTAAGCATCACGGAATGATGTTTTGCGGGTTACGATCGTTCGTAATCGTTCATTTTGGATCGTATCACGACTGTTTTTGAGCAGACAGTTTACCACGCGTTGACGATTACCGTTTGGGCCCGGATTTCATCGAGGTAAATGGCACGGGAAGGGGTTAACTTAATTCTGGTTATTAGATCTGCATAAGCGCAATTAAAGGTATCGATCTCGCAAATGAAAATTTTTATAAACGGAATCTCAATTACTCTTCTGGTTGTTGAAGTCCGTCCCTGCGAAGGCCGCAGTATTTTAAATAAAGATGGTTGCTTGTTAGCCTGGGCCTTATTTGTTTGTATGATGGTTTGCGACCCAGCTAGTGGGTCGGTGCAACGAGGCATACCTGGGGGATGTTTTTTCCCTAAAGTCAAGTGTCTTGGCTTGCGTTTCCCCACCCATTGTAAAACCGTTGCAGCTTTGTCTCAAGTGTTCTAGTTGCAAGTTGTTGCCTTTTTTAAAACATTCGGAGTCAGTAGGATACGAACATCTGAAGCGATCAGCTGCGCCTACCTCTCGTATTGTCAAATAACTTTGTACATTCAATTAAATAGTGCTTTTGTCCATCCCGTACAATTCTTTAACGCTGATCACCCTTCCGTCTCCCGACCCGATCGAAGTCCTCCGCGACAGAGGATCAGCTGTAGCGACGAGAGTGGGCAAGTGTTTGCCTCTCGAGACCGTTGACAGCGAACGCGGGGAACCAGCGGCTAGCTGGACGAAAAACAACAGGGGATTGCGTGGCTGACCGCGGGGAGGTCAGCGATTTCCTGAGTGGCCGACGGACACCCGGTACGTTGCCCGCCGCGTCCAGGCTAATTACCCGTACCGAGAACACATAATAATGCTGCCGGCTAGCGGAGGGTCGGCCTGGAAAAACTAGTACGAGGTATCCGTCGTGCCTCTCCGTGTGTCCACGTCGCAGCTCCTCGTCGTAGAGTCGTGAATGAGCTCGGTTCTTGTCCTCGTCTGACTAAATTGCCAGCCCATGCTGGCCTGCGCACGCCTCGATCCCGCTCGCATTGTTCACCTCCGCGATCCGCCGAAGAATCTCGCCGGTTCTTATTGCTGTTCGCCGATCTTTTCGCTGTCTTTCTCCCTCAGCTTGCTGGCACTTCGTGTCTTAACCGGGTACGGTCTTCCGCAGTACGATAACGGGGTCTCTTGTGACCCGCTTGGATGTTTGTCTAATAGAGATTCGCTGGCGAAGCATTTGTATTCATAGACGTAAACACAGAACGACGTTCAAGGGCAATCGAAATTCCTTCCAAGCAAAAGTACCGATTTCTCCCGAATTTCCATTCAGCAACGAAATTGTTGGAAATAAAATACGCCATAACGGATAAACAAAGATCAATCTCCTCGAAGAAATATTTATGTAAGGTCGAGCTGAAGAGGTTCCAGGAACGGGTCAAGCGTTTTACCTTTACCGTGCTGTGCGTAAGAATTAGAGGACCCTAACGAACTGTGTCCTTTAGCCTATTCCATTCGTTCGAATGTTGCCTCCCGCTGTGTAGAGATCGGGTTCAAAGAAGGATCTTCCTTTAGAAATAAAGTTTAGTGAATTCTTAAATGAAAGAGTTATCTTTATTTCTTCCTTTTTAATCCATAATCTCCATTAGATACTTTAATGATAAAAATCTGCAGAAGATTCAACCAGAGTCTACGACTGTGATTTGTCGACGACTATGTACAGTAGCGGACAAAAGTTTAAGAGACGACAGGACAATGTAAAACATAATTTTATAGTACGCAAATATTGTTTATCTATTCATTTTTATTGTAATTACGGTATAACACTATTCATTGATTAACATAGAATACAAATTTTATTTATGCTGTCATTTCTTATCAATTAATACTCTTTGGTCTTCAACTTTTGTCCGACACTGTACATACACACGTACATTTCTCCCTCAAAAATTGTTCCTTCTTCTCTCCACTTACTCTGATTCCGCGGATCTCTTAAACCTCCCAACGAGAATTCAAACATCCCTCCCTATCTACCTCCGTCCAATAAATTTGCGGGGAACCCGAGGGAAGCAGAATTCCTCCGCGATTCGATATTCCACTTTTTTTTTCCCTCCTCCAAGACCTCGAATTTATTAGGCGGACGTTTTACAATTTCCACGAGGATCTCCCAAAGCGAAAATTGATGACTCCCGCTATACCCCGCGAGGCCTTGCCGGGTAATTTCAGGTAGAGCGATTTAGTCGGGAGAGATCGATCGATCGATCGGTCGCTGAACGATGGGAAACGATGAGCGACGAGTTCGGGTTTAATGATTCATAAAGCTTTGATCATGTTAATTGCTCACGTTCGAATGGCTTCGAAAACCGGCAGAGGGTGGATTGAGGGGAGGGGGGGGGTTGCGGGGGAGAGCCGTTTACGTGACGTTAGGCGTTTCGTTGAAAATTAATTCGCGCGGAGGACGGGGACCGATCGTTCCGGCCAGAATACATTTAATTATTAATTAGCCGGCGCCTGTGACGGCCCCGCCGATACGATGATAATTAATATAACAATTAATACCGGAGAAACATATTACAAATTTAGCGAATCGCATAATCGGATAATACCGCGGAACGCGCCGCTGCGATCGTCCCCGTTTCGCAACTATTGTGTCTGTTTTATGAACGATTTCGCGATAGAAAAGGCGAGCCGCCTCTTTGGTTTTGATTAATTTAGCGGGAAACGGTGTTATGCATACTTTGAAACACATTCAGGGATATACAGTTTTGTTTTATCATCGATTATTCTTCGTTCAACTGCGCTGGCTTTCAAGAACGTCGATTTAGAATAGCCTTTTTGTCACAGCGTGTGTCGATCAAATTGTTGTAATAAATGCAGAACACTTAGGTTAATAAACAATATATTTGAATAGAACACATAAATGGTTTATATGACATGAACTGTTTCGCATGGGAGTTTACTCTCTGTTGCGCTGCTACGAGTTACGGTGATGCCAACAGAAATGAGCGTCACTCGTATTTGCAAGGCTATCAACCATCACAAATAATTGAGTGAATTCACAGAAAATCGTTAAGCTTTTAGGGATCTCTACGCATTCGGTCACGACTACCCAGAATTTCTAAGTCGCACTGTTTTCTCAAGTTCTCATTTTTCACGCCTTAGAAACGTTCGAGCCCAAACATTCTCCGTTCACACGACAATCGCCCAACTCAAGTACTCTTCCGACTTTTCCAGCCTCGCATCCGCTCGATCGCATTCCTACAATAATTATACAGTCAATCTATCGCAGTCAATCTATCACAGTGTATCTATCACAGTGTATCTATCATTCAATCATTGATTCATTACACACAAATCTGTAATAATACACAATAAAGACTTCTACAAATATTATATAGTAATGTAGGAGCCAGAAATTACCCATGGATTTATTAAGTTTTATTTATACTAATTAGGATTTAATATTATGAAGGTTTAGTAGTGAAATTATTTCGTGGGGCGGCACTGCCTGCGCGGAGGGCATAAGATCGTGAGCGAGCGACGCGCAGTTGTAAAAACGATTTGGTCACGAGATGTTGTTGTTCGGCATAAGACGCGCGTGTTATTAAAGACGCCCTTCCTTTGTTCATTCCGTGCGCAGTGTATATGTATTTGTAACTTAACTCTCTTTTGTATTATTTTAATATATATAATTATTTATCAATCGTTTCCTACAGTAATGCAAATTTCGAAATAAAACGTCCTGCTTCTAAGCTTGCGCATAACTGTTCGGTCGAGCCGAATTAAACGGTGTTTTTTCGGGCGCATCAGATTCCGTTTTATTTGTATGTCAAGGGGTTAAACAGCAACGGAAAATAAAAGAAAAAAAAAAAGCAGAAAGAGAGTGACTCGAGGCGCATCGAATTGGGAACGGGTGCCATGGAAATTCGTAACACGAATGTTCGACGGTTCGATCGTCGATCGTCGATCGGCACGAATCGTGGAAACGGATCGTTTTCCCGCTCGTTTCCGCGTGAATCCGCTCGTTCGTCGGAATATAGCCCAACGAGCCAGGTCCAATTAGCTTGATGTACGCATACTAAAGGTGACCGGCTTGTTTAAATTCGATCGGCGAACGCGAAAACGCAGACGGACTATTTATAAATCTGTTGGGTTTAAGCCGGTCGCGATTAAAATTCTATCCAGCCGATCGACCAATCGGTCGGCCTGTCAATGAAATCGGTTTGTCACCTTGGTCTATCACAACGATCGTGAATGATCGAGCACGGCTGGTTGAAAACACATAAATAAATGAATAAAATGAAAGATACTATATGTTCCATTGCAGTCTTGCAGTATTTCGTAGGTTTGACAAATAATACATCAGCAACGATATACGTGGATATAAAGACGTTTATTTCCTTCTAACAATTGACCGATATTCACTACGGTGAACCTAAACTGAGCTCAGACTACCCCTATTCTATAATATACATTCCTTAACCCTTTGACTGCTGTTGACGCCTATTAGCGTCCGGCACATGTTGGCTTCCCGGTACTGATGACGCCTATTGGCGTCCGACACATATTGACATTGTTATTTAAAAAAATAAAATATTGTTATCTAAAAAAAGCTTAAAATTAATGTTCACTTCAAGTAATATTCGTTTAATGTAATAAATTTCAGTATTTTGAATATTTTAATATACTTCCTCAAAAATGCATGTCGAACGAAAAATTTCGCCGTACCCAGTGGACGTCGCGAGTGAATTCGTACCGTACCGTACGGCCAGTGCGTGCCAAAGTCTGCCGTAATCAAAGGGTTAAGTTGTCGCAAGTTTACTCCTTAAATTGTTTAATTTTGTATTTCAGATAAATCGTGTGAAAGTTCACGAATCCTGCTTAAAAAGTCAGTTTATCGGATACATTTTAGTTGAATTTTCTTTTTGCTCTAGTTCAACTAAAATAAAGAGTAAATTAGTTACCCTTTATTTTATTTGTGGAACGTGTTCTCGAAATGAACATAGGTTCGGAATAAATATCGGTATACTTTTTCTTATTATGTAATTAGGAATTTTTATTTTTATTCAGAGAGAGAGAGTGATGGCAGGGCTCAGGTGTGAGTAAAACAAAGTGAAGTTCTTAGGTATTATTGTACATTTAAAAAAGTTCAATTGTAACAATTTTAATAGTATGTAGCTTAATAGTAAAAACAACTTTTCAACTTAAACGAATCTCTTAAATCAAGGAGCCTTCAGTGATCCACGATGAAACGAACGGCCAACTAAATTATTCAGCTTTAATCGATCCCTCTTCCTTAACCTACAACGACCCTCGTCGAGGATCAAACGAGAAATCATTCTTATTTCAATGCGGCTCGAAGGCGAGGCAATAAGTGTCGTTTCGTTCGATCGCTTTGAACGATTAAAAAATTGGGCCACCTTAATTGTACCATCGCTCGTTCCTTTTCTTTCGTTCGTTCAGGAGAGCCTCTTTCGTGGCGGTAATAGAGGCCCCGTTAAGACGTAGGAAACGTTTACCGGAACATTTGCATTTCGTTTAATTGCGAGTCACTCTTATGGCCGTCAAAGGACTCGATTCCTCTCGGCGGATTCCTTGAAAATTAGTTGTCTGCCGGGGCTGCCTTCGTTCTGCTCGAGGAATCCGCTGTTTAGAGGAGCGTTTAGCTAGCCGACAGGATTTATAAAACGTTCTCGAGTGTTCGAAATTTAACAGCATTGTATTGTATTGTATTTCTTTATTTGCTTTTCATATAGGAAGCTTCCATCTTTTTTTTTTTTACATATCTGTAGGAATGAGATCGAGCGGATGCAAGTTTGGGAAAGTCTGAAGAGTACTTGAGTTGGGCGATTGAACGCAGAATGTATGGGTTCGAATGTTTCTAAGGCGTGTTAACCCTTTGACTGCGGCACGCTCTCGGACAAATTCATCATTATGGTTGTCATGTCAGTCACTGTGACTAGTTGTCCACTGACTAGTGACCAAAACAGTACCCGAAAATTGTATACCATTCTTAGGGTTTAAAAAATAATAATGGCATATTTAGTTGCTATGTTACATAGGACAATAAATTCCATGTTGAATTAATTGGTCAAACAGTACTAAAGGTGTTATAGTAAAAAGATACAGAGGGCGTATATTTACGTCTTTCGTATATATTGATGGATTTTTGAGGGGGTATATATACGTTTTTAGCAATCAAAGGGTTAAAGATGAGAACTTGAGAAAACGTTGAGACTGAGAAATTTTGGGTGGTCGTGATCGAACGCATCGAGTGAGAAATGTTGACAATTAGAATGAAAGGAAACAAGTGTTTGGAAGAATATATGACGGGGAAAATGCGAACGCGTGGCAGACAGTATTGGACGATGAAGCAGAAAGTGTTTGACTAATGTAGTGTTACAATAATAATAATATTTATTTATTGATTATAGGAATATAATTACAGTACTATGTACAAATTTTACTTAATTTACTTAATTAACAACTCTCTACACGGTATCACGTCTAATTTAACTCTACACGGTATCACGTCTAATTCAACTCTACACGGTGTAACGTCCGGTTCAACTCTACTCGACCAGCGAAAACTGTTGCTAACTCTTGGCCTTTCTCCCACCACATACCTCGGAAAAATTCCTCAAGTATAACCATATTTGGGCATTTTTCCGAGGGCCTCGCGCGTCGCCAAGGGTTTTCCCCAAGCAGGTCTGAAATCCCGCTGTTCACACCTAACTTTATCTTATGCTCTAAAATTAATTACGATACTACACTAACGTGAAAGAAAGGTTTTGATTGTGAACGTAGAAAGAGCGTTGAAGTTGCTAAGCTGCAAAGTCGTTTAAATTATTATTGTTGAATTGTTTTAAATATACTTTTATTCATACTTTAATCGCTTTACTCTTATTTTTCACACCTAAATTCCATCTTCCGTTCTATGAAAATCATTTTATAGAATTTTCCTATACATCTTTCACTTAAATTTAACTTAAACTTGCCCCATTCACACCATCCAGTATGCTATCCCTTTCACTGTCCCTACCTACTTACGTTTACTCCCTCGCTACCCCTTTTCTCTATATCAATACCATTATAACAATACCGATAACCAATAATAATAATAATATTATTAATAATAAATAAATAACCTCGAAATTTAATAGGAGTGCTCGATAAACACTCAAATTTCAATATTAGTCGTGTTACGCGAATTTGCGTGGAATTATAGATTTGTAGGTGAGGGATCGAAGCAAAATTTTGTTTTTAAGGAATCTTTATTAGTTTATATTACTATCCTGCATAACGACTTTTAAACTTTCACAATTTTTCACTCGCAAACTAAGTACTTTAATAGGTGGAATAGACTAAAATGTAAAGTAGTTTGATATTTTTTTTGTGGATCGATTGTGTAAAAGAACCACTGCACTTCATTGGACATTTTTATTTCGCAATTTTATTCTGCAGAATTGAACGCACTCGACGATTAATCAACGAAGAAACTTTCGCAAGTCCGGTCGTGATATTTTTTAGTTCAACGTTTAAAGGGAAAATGTTTTTGTGCAAGTTCTCATTGGACGGCAGGTTTTTATAGGGGATAGAACGGAGTCGTGGCCGTTGTTAGGCAGCGTGAAATTGCACGCACGCGAGAAGGTAGCCTGCTGCGTGCAACATGCAAACGACTTTCATCGTCGGAAGTTAACTAGGCGTTAATTTGGTATTCACGAAGCACGGCCTGTTGAACACGCCTCGGTATGAAGGATCTGTCCTCACTGGGTCAGGATCATCCTCGAGATCTTTCTAACCTCTACAGACGTTCAGAAACGCAATTTTTTTTACTCTTGATCTTCATCTTGGAATTTTACAAAGCAAAATTTTACAGTTACCCCTTCGATTTTCTCCCAGCTTCGTCTAAATACCCTAATTTAGAACGCAACAAAATAAATGAAATGCAATTTTCTTTACTCTTGATTTTTGTCTTAGAATTTTACAAAGCAGAATTTTACAGTTACCCCTTCGATTTTCTCCCAGCTTCGTCCAAATACCCTAATTTAAAACGTAACGAAATAAATGAAATGTAATTTTTTTTACTCTTGATCTTCATCTTGGAATTTTACAAAGCAAAATTTTACAGTTACCCCTTCGATTTTCTCCCAGCTTCGTCCGAATACCCTAATTTAGAACGTAACAAAATAAGTGAAATGCAATTCTTTTTACTCTTGATTTTTGTCTTAGAATTTTACAAAGCAGAATTTTACAGTTACCCCTTCGATTTTCTCCCAGCTTCGTCTAAATACTCTAATTTAGAGCGTAAGTTACCCCTTCGATTTTCTCCCAGCTTCGTCTAAATACTCTAATTTAGAGCGTAACAAAATAAATTAAATGCAATTTTTTTTACTCTTGATTTTCGTCTTAGAATTTTACAAAGCAGAATTTTACAGTTACCCCTTCGATTTTCTCCCAGCTTTGTCCGAATACCCTAATTTAGAGCGTAACAAAATAAATGAAATGCAATTTTTTTTACTCTTGATTTTCGTCTTAGACTTTTACAAAGCAAAATTTTACAGTTAGCCCTTCGATTTTCTCCCAGCTTCGTCCGAATACCCTAATTTAGAACGTAACAAAATAAATAAAATAAATAAAATAAATAAAATATAATCTGTCTATTTATCGTCGATGGAACATCTTTCTTATCTTCGAGTCATTGCGTACGTTCGTCGTACCGAAGAAGAAGGTTTCCCTCGGAAGTTGCCCGACCACGAAGAAGTCCCGGGTCGATGCTGCTCACGAAGATCAGCCGGACTGTTATCCAAACGTTCGCGAAAGTCGTGGGACCAGTTTCGTCGAAAGCGACGACGGCGCGGGCCGGTGTCCAGGGAATATTACGTAACGTTTCTGCCGATCAAACGATCCAACTGCTCGTCCGTGAGCGGAATTCTTGCTTGCTCGACGACTAGGTGGTTACACACTCGGTGAATAGTCACGGGATGTCCGTCGTATGGCGGTCGTAGTAATTTCAAAGGCCTTAAGGCTGACCTGAGTCAACAAGAACCGCCGCACGGGGGCAGGGGTGCGGGAGGATGAACGTGGGAAGAGCCGGAGTGTGGACAGAGAGAAACCGGCGGACACGCTTCAAATACATAATACTTGACGATGATCTCCGGTGATTCGCACGGGTACCGCGTTCCTCAGCTTTCCAACAAATTTCGGTCCATGTTCACGGCCACCTTTCGTCGTCGGGGTTACTTTCGGTCGCCGGTTTGTCGAAGCTGACCGTTCGAAGGGTGCAACGGGGCACATAGTGGTTGGTTGAAAGTTATTAGGGAGATTTTGAAAGATTTTTGGAAAATTCTTAAAGGCACAATTTAAACTACCCTACTTGTCGTTCTTGAAAGACTGTAGGGTAATTTTGAAAGATTTTTGGAAAATTCTTAGGGATAAATTAAAACTACCCTTCTTGTCGTTCTTAAAAGACTGTAGGGAGATTTTGAAAGATTTTTGACAAATTCTTAGAGATAAATTAATACTATCCTTCTTGTAGTTTTTCAAAAAGTGTAAGGAGATTTTGAAAGATTTTTGGAAAATTTTTAGAGATAAATTAAAACTACCCTTCTTGTCGTTCTTGAAAGACTGTAAGGATATTTTGAAAGATTTTTAGAAAATTCTTATGGATAAATTAAAACTACCCTTCTGGTCGTTTTTGAAAGACTGTAGGGAGATTTCGAATGATTTTTGGAAAATTCTTGGAGATACATTAAAACTACCCTTTTTGTCGTTCTTGAAATACTGTAATGATATAATTTTCGACTGAACATTTTCAGGAAATATTAAGATCGGTTAACACACGTTGAATGCCGTGGAGATCAGGTTGAAGGTACATGTTGAAAATGAAAAGAAAATATTTTCTCACACAAAACTTGTAACGGACGACTGATTAATCTGATGTCTAACCGCTAAACGGTCAAACCGATCATTCCTCGTTCCCAGTTTCGTTTTCCCAGGCTCGTTTTCCCTCCCGTTTTCCCACGAACGTTTCTCCTGACCAGTTTTTTTCGGGATAATATCTGCGTGTGCCCGCTGAAACGTGTAATGACCGCGCGAAAAAATTCACGAAAGCATCGTTTGCATAAAGGACAAGAGGGGTGTTTGCTGACAAACAAGGGGCGAAATACTTGATTTCTCCGCGCCCTCTAAACAAACCGTTCCTCTCCCGTTATTCCGATCTCTCGCAAGCGAAACGAAAACTGGTAGGGTGGGGGGGGGGGAGGGGTGGGTTGCAAAGGAGGGGAAAGAAAATCGCGAACGGGCCGCAGAGACAACACACCGACGAAGAAATCTGATCGATATTCGATAGAACCGCGAGATTCGTTCCCCGGTTATGCCGGGGGAGAGCGATTTCTCTCTCTTTCGATTCTCCTCCGATCCTGCGGCCGCGAGGAATATTTACTTGCGGCGGGGAAACGCCTCGAACCATTCCCTTCCGCTTCCATCGCGTGTAATCTTCCTCTCAGTCAGCAATTCCGCGGGTTACTTTAAGGATTTCACGGTTTTTGGCTGATTCTTCCCCTCGGGGAATTGGGAAAGGTAATCGTATTTCCTTTTTTGTTGTGCTACAGTTAATTTCGATTTCTGAATGGAAATACAGCTATCGCGAGTCCTATCAAGTGGATATTTAGCAGTTTGTGCCTACTTATTTATATTATTTCCTACCAAAGTACGTTTTCACTTATATCGTGAAGCGAATTAAGTAGATATTTAACAACCCGTGCCTGTTTATTTATATTATTTCCTACCGAGTACGTTTTCACTTATATCGTGAAGCAAATTAAGTAGATATTTAACAACCCGTGCCTATTCATGTATATTATTTCCTGTCGAGTACGTTTTCACTTATATCGTGAAGCAAATTAAGTAGATATTTAACAACCCGTGTCTATTCATTTATAATACTTCCTGTCGAGTACGTTTTCACTTATATCGCGAAGCGAATTAAGTAGATATTTAGCAACCTCTGCCTATTTATTTATATAAAAAACTATAAATTGTATCGTTTTGACCCCTATAGAAGTTTTAATATTAACCCTCGCATGCCTGACAAATTTTGAGGTTCGAATGTAAAAAGTAATTGTATATAAAATTTTTACATGAAGTTTTTTGAACTGTATGCACGTCAACGTAAACGAATGAAAGTCAAATCCGTTAAATGATAAATAATATAAAAGCATTTATGTTTGTATTTATTATTTATCCGTCCTTCTAAGGTTAAGTGGAGAACGTAGGTAGAATTCGACCGTGTTGTATAAGAGGGAGAACAAACTGTTCTCAGCCGTTGAACGCTTTATTTAGCCCCCTTAAAGACCGGCTGGTGGAGCGGGCCGCATTAATTGGTGCCGGCCACGGGGCCACGTCGTAAATTAGGTTCGAGCACGCGCGATCTCTCTTCAACAACAAATCACCGGCATCTTTTGAATTACCACAATGGAAGGTGGCCATAATTTTCGGTGCTGCTGGATGGGACTCGCGAGGCCAAAGTTCCTTCCGCCTCCAACTTCAACCCCGTCCCGACCCCCTCGTTCCTCTTCGCCACCCCCCCCCCCCCGCGCGTATACACAGGTAACGAACGATCGTCGATCGAAACTGTTCGCGCTGCTCGAAGTTTCCCCCTTCCGTTTCTCTGTGCAACTTGGACAACTTTTTCGTTGCCGTTCCCCACTTTTTTCTCTACACTTCGCTCGTTCTCGCTGTTCAGCCTCCTCGTTTTTCGGACGGTTTAATTGCAATCGAGAGTTGAGAAGTTTTGACGTTGATGGGTCCCGTTTGTCGAGGGCGGGAAACGGTAGGGGTCGGTTATTGTGGTAAGAGCCGGAATTGATTCATCGGGGATTAACGTTAAATCGGTGGACAGGTACGCTTGTGATTATTTTCTCGATTAATTCGCTTCGCTGTATTTGGTCGCTTTTTAAGCGACGCGGTTACGAAAAGAGATTTCGGTGATTTGCATAAATTATTTTTACGCATGCAATTACAGTTTCGGGTAATTTCGCGATGCAAATTGATTGAATCAAGCTGCAAATGAAACGTTGCGTTAACGCAGCGTCGGTTCTTAATGGGATAAATTTTTTAATTTGATAAATAGAATATTATAGCGTTATTAAATATTTTGGGAGAAATGTTTCACGAAGGTTGCCTGAAAGTTCCTAATTTATTAAACATTTTCGAGGATATTTTATTAATTTATTGGGATCCATTTTTGAGTGAATTTTCGAAAGATAAATGTTTTCATAAATTTTAAAGAATCATAAGGTTGCCATTAGCTTTTTCCCTTCCGTGTTTCTTATTCCAATAGTTTCACCGACTCTGTTCCTGGACACAGCCTCGAAGGGAAATCATTTTGTCCGCTCGCAGAGCAATAACCACGCGAATTGAATCGCGTTAGTGGTCGCGGCAGGCATAAAACGTCTAATTATTCGCGTCATGAATTATTCAGTTTACAAATCAGTCAACTGTCTAGTCGGGTCGAAGGTAGCGACGACGAGTTCAACGCTCAAGCAGTCACGTTTCTTCGAATCTCACTGTATCGCGATGTTTTCGAAAGGTCGACGATCACACATTCAGTTCGACGAATTTGTTGCTTATGAAAAAATTCATTAGAATAATTCATAAAATAGTAAATTTCAATTCACCTTGATTGAAGAATTAATTGTAACAAGATTACCGAACTAGCATCCAATTACCAAGCTACCATACATAACCAAACCACCACTGAATCTTCGAATCACCGTTAAGGCTACTAAAAAACGGTCGCCAAACTGAACACGAGAAGGTAAATAAAAAGCAGCAGCTTCCAAAGCTTCATTAGACCCCTAATCGAGAGTCGTGTAGCTCTCTCCTCGCTGTTCCACCCGTTAAATCCCCGAACGTGGCTCACGGCTAGAAACCGGTCAAGCAAATCCCTTCGAACCATTCAAAAATCCGTGAACGAGAGAGATTCGAGTGGCCGTGACTGATCGAAGGCCATCCAGTTCGCAAAAAGGTCCACGTTGGTCGCAGCCCGTTACAACCAGCTTTGCTAAAATTAACGCGCTCGTTCCCTCCTCTATCCTTTTCCTTCCTACATTCTTTTTTTTATTTTTTTTAATAAACGAACACGTTTCCGTGGAACCTGTCCGCTCGACGAACGCGGGATAAAGGTATATCGCGTTTAGAGACAGGTAAATGACAGTGACAGGTAACAGTGCAAAGATGAAAATATTGCGCGAAACTTTATTGACATGGCCACCGGACGGAAAACTGATGCGCGCGGTTTCCGGCCGCCAGCCATTGATACGGAGAACGCACTCTGTATCCACGCCGGGTTTCACGCGCTTTTTCCCATTGGCCAGAAGCGTTCGCGCGATACTTTTAATAGGTAATCGCCGTGCTCGCTGTGAAATGTTCCGTTCAACGCTCGTCGATTGGATCATCGCGAACTTTTTTCGTTGTTCCATGTATGCTGGATGTATGTTATTCGGTGCTGTCCTTCTTTCTCTTTTTTTGGGGGGAGTTCTTTGCGCAGGATGTTCTGGGAGAGTTGTTCGAATTTTTTAGGAGATAATTCCATGCAGGTAAACGTGTATTTTAGTTTTTGATTGAACTGTAGTTGATTAATAGGTGACAATTAATATATTATTAATATACGGACCGTCGAACATTCGTGTTACGAATTTTTATGGGACTCGTTCCCAATTCGATGCCTCGAGTCACCCTCTTTCAGCTATTTTTTTTTATTTGTCGTTGCTGTTTAACCCCTTGATATACAAATAAAACGGAATTTGATGCGCCCGAAAAATACCGTTTAATTCGGCTCGACCGAACAGTTATGCGCAAGCTTAGAAGCAGGACATTTCATTTTGAAACTTGCATTGCTATATGTATAACATTTAACACTATTCCTACCGACGCTTCACGTATACCTATTCCTGCTGCGACATTCCCACGTAAAGAAGACTACAAATTTTTTTCAGAAAGTAAACAATGGAAAAAGAAGTGAATATTGAAAAATGTATTATTCGTATGTTTGAGAAAAAGTCTAAAATTTAAAGGTGATTCAATTACGTTGTATATATGAAATTCTAATCGAAATTTTGAAAATGGTCATTCGACCGGTTGTGGTAGGAATAGTGTTAATAAAGAAAATGTAGTCTCCAGTTTTGACGACCTTTTTCTGGACATAACATAAATTACTAAGAAACAGAGCAAGAAAAGTTATTCTAGGTAACCGTCTTAAAAATCAACCAAAACAGTTGATATATGTAAATTAAAAAAAAAAAAAATATGTAAATTTGTATGGCTACGTATGTTTATATTAAATTTGTTAGTCTAATAAGTAAAAACTCATTGTAAAAGCGATATCTCTTTGACTGTTGGAGATCAAATGATTCTTTTGTATATGTAAGTGTATCTTAAAGGCTGTAATAAACATTCATATTCAAAAAAAAAAAAAAAAAAAGGTAGGAATAGTGTTAAAATGGAAATAACGTTCGATGGTCTCTGCCAGACAGAACCGGAAGCGAGGCGTAAAAATTCGACGAGAAGCCGTCGCGTCTCGGCCGTGAGTTCTCACAACGTCCGGCGATTCCCGGAAACGATTATTTGATCGATTAATTTAAGGTGGATGTTCTGAACGCGGCGAGGACCCATTGAGCGGTGCATTAGCGCGGACACGCACACGCCTTTCCCTCGAGAGGGCTGTCCAGGTGTGCAGGTGAAGCCGATGTGCCGCGGGGTCACTCATTTATCATTGCATAAGATTCAGAACCTGTTCCGGTCCATTCATCGCCGGCTGCTCGTATATACTTTCGAAAGTGACTCGTGGGACGGGCCACGGAAGGTGTAGCCGTGCGCATCCTCGACCCATTGGCGTGGAATTCGTTTCGGGATCGGTTCCTGCCGTGTCCCGGCAGCATTTTATACTCTTCAACCTCTTAACGCTGTAACTACCGATGGTCGGGGGGTATACTTTTTTGGGACGAAGAAAATTGTATTGGAAATCATGTTTAAAAATATACTTAATACGAGGGAAACAAGCTGTAATGATTACAGGTAAAAGTTAGTAAATTTCCAAAGGTGTAGGTGTCACGATAAATTTACCAAGGTTTCGCGAAAAATTACGAATAGGTAATTTTGATCGGTATTGGTAGTTATAGTGTTAACCCTTTGCACTCGAGAGGTGACTGTTACTTGTCTAATAATACTAACTTCAAAAATTGACAAATTCGAAATATTTACTAAGATTTGTCTATATTAAACGTTATTTAGTTTAATTGAGTAATATTCTAAAATTTACACACATGACTAATTTAACTTCTGAGTCTAACTGACAACCGCTTCTCGAGCGCAAAGGGTTAAGTGGTTTATTCCGTCCAGCGCAAAAGTTTAAGACCAAAGAGTCGAAGGAAATGAATAAATAAATTAATAAGAAATAACAGTATAAATAAAATTTGTATTCTGTGCTAATCAATGAATACTGTTCTGCCATAATGACCATAAAAATGAATAGATAAACAATATTCGCGAACCATAAAATTATGTTTTACATTGTCCTGTCGTCTCTTAAACTTTTGTCCGCTACTGTACATACGGCTGGTTACATATAAATTACATGCACGAAAAATTTTTACAGTATTTTTACGTAAATCATAAATGGGTTAAAGCAATTTAACCCTCTATGGGCCCGTGTAATTTTCATATCACATGCTAACTTATTGACATTTTAACAAATAATTATACATATTAATTCTATAATGTTCTATAATGTAAAATTGTTTGAACTGGTACATTTTTTTTTCATCTGCATATATAGGATTGTAATTGTTGATTTTCTGTTCCATTAATTTTTTCATATTTGAAACAAAAATTCGGCCTATACAGGGTTAATATAATTATCCCGTGTCCTTTTCGATTACCGATCTCGCCTCGTTATCGATCGAGGCACGCACTTACCGCGAAAAATGTTTCCTAATGCGTGGCACTGCGTTAACTCATGGAAAAACCATGATAATCGCGGTGATCTCTGCTTGAGCTGCGATTACACGCGCCGCTGGCAGCTCCAGAACCGCGAAACCAACGCTTTCAGATGGCCAACGATTCGTGGCCACGCGATCGGTTCGAATTAACGCGTGTTCGCCGAGCAAGATTCCTAAATCGCGTCCCACGATCGATCGATCCCTCTTTTGAAACGCGTTCGTCAATGGCGGCTTGGTGTAGCATTGATCGACAAACATTTGAAATTTTATTTATTTATTTTAATAGAACAGGCCCTTTAGATACAATATTAACGGAAAAAAGAAGAAAACGATTTTATGTATAAACATTAATTAATCGCTAAGGTACAGACTTTGTTGTTTAAAGGTTTGTGTAAATGCAAAAATGTCGGTCAATTGCATGTTGGTTAACTTATTTACATTAATAACTAATCGATTTATTCCACTTTGCTATTCATACACAGAGCGGTAGAATTTTTGGTTAAGAAGATGACGAATCAAGGAGATTCAATTGTTTACCTTTTTTGGTCCCTTATATAAATATTTGGCGACAATATTTACTCTCTATTTGCGATTTTTGTTAAGAAGATATTGGAATATCTCTGATATTCGTATGTATTTTAATAAAATGTACTTCAACCAAGTATAGTATTTTTCTAATTTTTAAATTAAACTGCAGTCCATCCTAGACAGTACGATGAGAATCTTTCAATTTTGTTATTCTTTTATATATAATAAATTTAGGTAATTTCTTTAGCTAAAAAATTAGGTAGGAGTAACGTTTTCGTTTGAAACGTTTATTTCGCAGCGCGACTTATAAATAAAATATCCGATTTAAGAAGTTTTCTTGGGAAACGCCACCGTGGGATTTTCAGAACGGATCCTACCGCCGTAAATTATTATCCAACCGCGCTGTGATTCGTTAAAGATACACGGGGCAACGTTTCCGCGTTTATCATCGGAATTTATAAATCGTTAATGTCAGCCAGCTGATAATCGCAGGAAGGGAAACTCCTGTGCGATCAATCCCGAACGGTTCCCTTACGGCTAATTGTTCGATCCTCATTAATAACTAACAACCCTGTTTCTTCTTACATTGTGAACTGAATTTACGACTATTAGCAGATTCCCTTTGAGAACGTATACCCACACGGAGAAGCTGAGAGAGTATCTCGTAAAAATTTCAGGGAATCCTTAACCATCTTGTGAACTGCGATCAACGTTTTTTTTTTTTGTTAATTAGGCATCTTTAATAGGCCGTTCACCAACTAATTACGATGCAGTTGCGCTACAGCTTAACTCGATTGATTATTCAAATTTCTTATTACACTCCGTTATGATTACTTAAAATTTTAGCTACTTAAAGCTAATTGAACAGTAGAGTTCAGAAATCTGTTGATTTAAAAATAATTACCACCAAAGCAATTCCTTCGAGTATTAAAATTGATATTTTAGTAAAAAATTTAGTTTCACAAATCAGCAAGTTTAGATTTTCTCTAAAGTTAATTGAGCAGTGGAGTTTAGAAATTCGCTGATTTAGAAGCAATAGCCGTCAAGGGTATTAAAATTAATATTTTAACAAAAAATTTAGTTTCACAAATCAGCAAGCTCAGATTTTCTCCCGTAGAAATCGTAACTTTTTCCGCGATTGAGGGACACGAAAAAAAGGACGGATACAAATGATGGAATTCGAGGTTTTCCTTTTTCTTCCCCTGTTCCTGTCGTTCAGATAAAAAGTAAGGTGAACGACGATCGGTTTAATTCGCGAAATCGACGATACTGTCTTGCACACCTGGATAGTTTCGATTCGGGCTCCGCCAATCGTTCCTCCTGTCCCCTTGGGCGAGATAAAAAAGGACGCGGTATCGCCGCGAATCTTTATCCCATGGAATATAACAGAGGTACGGTTTCAACGAACCCTGCTCTGCGATCGTCCAAATCTGGAGCGAAGCGATTCGAAATTTCTCTTTTTTCTTTTTTTACAGCCTTCGTTCAAATTTTTGCACCCCCTCTGTTCGTTGTTCTTGTTCCAGGGAAAATGTCGCAATTTCGATTCGGTTCGAGGGAATATTTTTGACACGATTACCTTCTTTCACTCGTCACGCGTATTTTCGTCTGATAAATGCGAATTAACAGAACGGGGTAGCCTCTTAATTTTATTTTTCAATACGATCTTGATCATTCCCTTATTTCAACGATCAGATTATCACGCTGTAACAATTTAATCCTTCGAGAGGAAGAAGGATGCCATTTTTTAATTAATGCAAAACCATTGAAGCTACAATCTTTTAATCATTGGCTCGACTAAAATGTACGTTCGTTTTTTCTTCTTCCAGCTTTAACATTAAAAGGGATGCACCAATGTGATACATTTTTAAAAAGATTGCATGATACGATATAAAAAATGTGTTTCGAACACTACTAAAGTTATCTAATGGAAATAAAGAAACGAATTTTTCTTGGCCAATCCAATATTTTCTTTGAATTCTTCCAATCGAGGATTATCTTGTAAAATGTACTCACGAATAGGTTACAATTTTTTCGAATTAATGGCTACTATACCTTAGCGAGTACACAAGGAAACCAATTTCCGATTTTTTCACAAAAGACACCCTCTCCGGAAACCAACGAGACTGTTGAATTGAAATAACCAAAGTCGTGGAGATGCGCTAAAAGCTACGCGTGTTAGGGATGGGCAACAAGGGTACTTGGATTAAATAAAAACAACTCGAGGTTTGCTTTCTGTAAATTCCTCTGAATGACTAGCCTTTATTCTTTCCTGGTCGTCCTTACACTCCTGGGGTCGAGGGTCGGTCCGAAAATTACCTGCCCCCGACCGGCACACCTTTAGGTGGGGAGGTACAAATTAAATAATGCTTTTTTCCCAAATCCAACAGAGACCATCACCGTATCCGAAGTTGAATCAGCCGCGCGCCAAGGAGGTGCCATTTTCGTGGCCCCTTTCTCTCTTTCTCCCGGGACAGGAAGCGGTCCCGTTATCCCTAAACCGCCCGTCTCGTATTTATCCGGCTTGATTAAGGACGCGTCATTGTCGTCGCAACAGCGAACAATTTGTCATTGCCTGGCTCGCGTTTTACCTGGCCACGGAATTTCGCCTTCGTTTTGGCCCTCCTCCACACATCGATTCCCTTTCTGGCCATCTTCTAATGGCTCTTCCATACGCCACATCGTTGCCCTTTTCTTTCTGGTCGTCGATTCTTATCGATACTGGCTTTCAACGCAGTGACGACCGTAATGGTGACAATGGTAACAATGGCACCTTCGGTTTATGCGATGGTTTCTCATTAAATTTAAGTACAAGTTTATCGTTCAACTATTTTTACGTATTCTGAACTTTTATATCGATCGACGTAATCTACGATTAATCAATTTAGCGGGTTACTATAATTCTGGAGTATTCTTCGGGTTGTTCAATATTTTAAAGGACGTTCTTTATGACGTTCCCGGTTTTCGCTTGTATTCTTTTATGGCGTGGTTTGCGACGCTGCGGGGGCTACGAGTGGGGTTGATGGAAGCGAGATGTTGCGTTGATACGGGGTGAATTAGGGGAAGCAGAGTGCGGAGTATCAAGGTTTAGAGTGTATTGTACTGAACTTAGCGGTGAATACTTGAAGTGCCATTTTTTTTGTTTAAAAGAATGTCATCGATTTTTTCGTAATTTAAGTGCGACATCGGATTGCAATTCTTCTTTGAATCCTAATAAAATTATTAGTAGACACCTTTCTTTGAGTGTGGTACATAGTGAACTTAGCGGTGAATACTTGAAGTGCCATATTTTTTTTTGTTTAAAAAAATGTCATCGATTGAGATACTCGATTTTTTCGTAATTTAAATGCGACAACGGATTGTAATTCTCCTTTGAATCCTAATAAAATGGTTAATAAACACCTTTTTTGAATGTGATACATAGTGAACTTAGTGATGAATACTTAAAGTGCCATTTTTGTTGTTTAAAAAGATATCATCGATGCTCGATTTTTTCTTAATTTAAACGCAACATAGGATTATAATTCTTCTTCGAACCCTAATAAAATTTTTAATAGACACTTTTCTTTTAACCCTTTCGTCCTACAATATAAATATTGATCCAATAATAATCGATTTATGTTAGATCGATAATAAATAACACGTTTTCACGCATATATAATTTGCAAATCGTGCCGGTTACATATGTGTACCGTTAGGAACGAAAGGGTTAATAGAGAATTCTTTTTTGTTCTTTTGCTCTTCTGTAACGCACACAGTTTGTGGAAATTCACTCGACTGCACGCGATCGCTTTAAACGCGGACAATCGCGATTCGCAGCGATTTCGAACGGTGGCGAATTTTCGCAGCCATAGAGAGATACTGTGATCCAGATATCGGTGGCGGTATTGAAATTCATCAGTAATACCGATGAGTGGAAAACAGAGATACCCGGAGTCCCTGAACGTAACCGCAGATTCTAATACGAAGTGATCAAACTATTAACTTTGATCGGAACCTATCGATGTCAATATTAGCGGGGAGAAAATTATTCATGCTAATTCGATATTAACGGAAACTGTATTTCTGTTTGCCGGACGTTATGTCGGTAATTGCAATTACCATTTGCTTAGAATTAATACACCGTGGCGCTGTTAATAGAGACAGAAATCGTATATACCGTCCAATTACTATTATTATTAATATTATACTATCGATTGAATTTCATTTACGTATAACATTTTCGAATTCTGTAAGTATTAATATTTAATACTTGAGGTAAATTAATAACAACAATATTGTTACATTCTCTCACGTTATATCATTGAACGTTTCTTCTTATTATTATTATTACGATATGGTTGGAATTTTATACCAGGCCTCTTTTATTTTGGTCACCCTATAGAGTAAGTAGTAAAGTAATACAGTAAACATATAATAAAAGAAAAATTACAATATATTAGTAATTTACTTCTCTGTAAGTATTCGTACTTCTGTATTTATACCGAGCCTCTTTTATTTTGGCCACCCTGTAGTGTAAGTAGCACAGTAATACAGTAAACATATAATACAATAAAAATTACAATATATTAGTAATTTACTTCTCTCTAAGTATTCGTACTTCTGTATTTATACCGAGCCTCTTTTATTTTGGCCACCCTGTAGTGTAAGTAGTACAGTAATACAGTAAACATATAATACAATAAAAATTACAATATATTAGTAATTTACTTCTCTCTCAGTATTCGTACTTCTGTATTTATACCGAGCCTCTTTTATTTTGGTCACCCTGTAGTGTAAATAATACAGTAATACAGTAAACATATAATACAATAAAAATTACAATATATTAGTAATTTACTTCTCCGTAAGTATTCGTACTTCTATATTTATACCGAGCCTCTTTTTTATTTTGGCCACCCTGTAGTGTAAGTAGTACAGTAATACAATAGTGCTGTAATATTCGATGATCGAATTGACAGATTCGATAGTTTAACCGCACGTAGTAACAATATTGCATTGTCTCACGTCACGCAATGAGGCACCGCTAAGCACTTCCGGCAGCTTACGTTGCACCGCTAATTTATGGACCAATCCCGAACACAATACCTTCCCCCGTCGGTACGTATGCATTGTTTGGGGACAAGCATCGGGGGCAACAATTATCGAGTGTACGAGTTTATTCGGGGACGTGAAACTCGACTCATCGGGTACGGAATTTTCTTTTAACCGGGGAACGATCGGTGTTTCCGGTCGGCTGGAAAAAAATATTCGCCCGTGTCCATATTTTTCGATGAGACGTTTTTCGAACGGGCTCCCTGCGCATACTTCATTTTCACGTACGCGAAATTTTTGAGGTCACACGGAAATCGAAATGGAAATAAAAATAAACACAGCGAACACTATTCGTGGCCACCGTGCACAATATTTCCGTTGTATCAACAGCATCCATTGAATATACATCAGCCGTTCCTTTAAATATCGGAAAGTTCTCGAGTAGACGGAAAACAAAACAAAAAATGGAAAACAAAGAATGGCGGATAACTTTTTGATGTTTGAGTTGCAACGTTGCTCGTCGATCGTGATCCGTTATTGTCGGGCGAAGAAAAAGAGGAATTCAATTTTCACGTGCGTTAATTTCAAGCTTTGAGCTCTTAGAAGAAAATGGTAACCGAACCAAATATTCTAATTCCATTAAAAGGCAACGGTTCCGGTTCCACCGTGTATCCGTTTCTCGTAAACGCGAATGCACGTTACAATGCTTGCACAAACGCCGCGGAGTATCTGAAACCATTTCCGTCATTAAATTTACCTGGTGCCCTTTGTTACTATACCTTTTATACTAATTACCATCAACACGCTGTATACACCCTCCTTGAGCAACCATTTGACGCCATTTTCCGTTGCAGTTAGCCGAGGACACGATCACAGAAATTTAACCTAACGCAAAACTATTCATGGAACGGTGAATAGAATTTGTTAGGGGGTTGAAACGAAACGAGACGCCACCTCGTTAATGTTCAACGAGATAATCGAAGCAGTCAGCGAGGTCAATCGGCGAAATTAACCGTTTGATTATTAACTAGCCTGACGGATTTCACCAACGTTTATTTTCGTCGTAATTTGGAAAATTCAGTGGAACGTCGATTAACGTTTAAGCGTTCGCGTTTAAAAAAGTTCGTGTTATTTTTATGCTGCGTTTAAGCATTTATTATTTCACGAAGAAAATATCGGTATTTGCCAATTGGTGAACTTCAGTTTGCTTTATGACGTAACCAAAAATTCGATTCTTTATCCGAAGACCCGCGTTTATCAGAAACGGATCTGTTCAATAATTAATTCGGATGATCAACGTTCTGTTTTATTTGCTGTGCGCATGTTGAACTTTTCAGAGCTTGGTTTCTGTTTTCTTATTTTCTTTTTATAAAAAGTGCAATTTTACTCATTTCTAAGCAAAGTAATAAGTATCATTTACAATTTCAAGATTTTGTTCTTTTCAACTTTTCACAGCTTGGTTTCTGTTTTCTTATTTTTTTGATAAAAATGATTTACATTTTCAAGATTTTGTACTTTTCAACTTTTCAAAGATGGTTTCCCTTTTTTTTTGATAAAAAGTGCAATTCTATTAGTTTCTAAGCAAAGTAAGGAGTATGATTTACAATTTCAAAATATTGTTCTATTAAACTTTTCAAAGCTTGGTTTCTGTTTTCTTCTTCTTTTTGGTAAAAAGACTAATTTTACTAGTTTCTAACCAAAGTAATAAGTATGATTTACAATTTCAAGATTTTCCACTTCTCCTTCAATTACCTGCAATTATTTAAACGATTCTGCGAACTCCATTATACCGTGGACGTGACAAAATGACCACCCTATCGGTCACCACGTTAAACGTTCGAGCTTCTTCGTCCATTTTTCTCCTCCAACCGTGTTGCTCTTCCGAAAAAGGTTAAAACAAACGACAGTTGCCATTGTTTTCGACCGGCGTTCGTTCAGACAGAAGCAGACAGAAAGAGATCGTAGTCGATGGAGCGGGAGCCGCGCTTCCGGTCGGCCCGCCATTGTGAATTCGGCGGAATTTCGATAAATCACCGACTTTCCACGCTCGGATAAATCATTCTCCGCGTGAAATTACATCAGTTTCGCGGGCTTGAACGAATTAGCCGGCTGACGGGGAAAAACGTTAATAAATAACAAACAGGGCGGCCTGTTCAAACGTTTCAGTCGCGTCTCTTCCTCATCTCCGCGAGAACCTTTTCCCTCCGTCTCACACTCCTCGTCCCTCTTCTGTTTTCACGGTGGAATGCAATTAAAAGCGGGCGCGAAAAAAAGAAAGGAAGAAAGAAACGCGTCCGTCTTTCGTTTTAATCGTTCCGCGATAATTATCGTTTTGTTAATTGCAAGCCGCGCACACGCGCACGTTTGCGCACGGTAATTGATACGTAAAGCGTTGTCGAGGCATGTTAATGTAATTCTGTATGTAATCAAAAGGGGGGGGGCGGGGAGGGTGCGGGTGGGGGGGTGCGAAAATGATGATTACGATTTGCCGATTGGAATTTTCCAATATTTTATTCGCGCAGATATTTATTTTATTGCCGGTTGAAGCGCCGTTGAAATTTCACAGAGAAGAGTCAACAGGGATGGGGAGGGAGTGGGCGGGGGTGGGCGGGCAGTGTTAAAAATATTTCAGCGGGGTGCACGTGTGTACAATAATTTTCATTTATCGACGCAACCGTGAGCTGAAATTTTATTACGATATGATATTCCATGCGCGAGCAATAAAAAAAATTGTTTGCTTTCGCTTCAGTTTTCATCCCCTTCGAATTCTTAATTTCTCGATATACCTGTATCGTTCGTATACCGACCGTCACGTTTAATTTCTAGCGATTTAAAATTAATATCGAGTATAAGTGTATTTAATACGAGAATCGGATCAACCTTTTTGATAATTTTAACAAAGTTTAACCCTTAAATGCATGGTGGACCCCACAGGGCAGTAACTACATGGTCAGTCATAAAAAAGAAATTAGAAACATTTTGCTGACTTTTATACAACTATATTCAATGATTAATGCCTCAGCTACCGGATGGCTACGGGTTCGAGGCATTTATCCCGTTAATACTCAGTTTTTACATCATTTTACTCGATTACCCCGTCTATTTGCCTCATTTTGGATTACACCCAACTTGAAGTCACAAAAATAGTTTGCTGATTATTTTATAATTGTTTTTTAGCATATTTATATATAGAATAAAATATAATTTAGTTTTTCTAAATCACTATTTTGTATACAAAGGCTTTCTGTAGGTAGGTACCCTGCAGGGTAAAAACCCTTTCCGTTTATTTGCGTATGTATAATAAGTAAATAATTTTTCTCATTATTTTTGCTTGTTTATTTACAAACTTGCTGACATAAGAACATTTTTTTTTCCTAATAAAATGGTTAAATCATGCATTTCCTTCAGCTGTTTTAAAATAGGATCAGCTGTTTCTCGGTTTGCTCAAATATATGCGACAAAATTAGCTTTCGAAAGGCGACCACCAGCGACTCGAAGAGGTTCGCGAAGCTACGCTTCCGGCGATGGCCGGAAGTCCGCGATTCGATTGGACGAATCGTGCTAGGAGATGACGAGGGGGGTGGGTGGAGGGGGTGCTGCGTAAAGGCCGCCGGAAATTGCAGCGACGACCTGCTCGCTCGATTTCTAGGAAATAAAGCCCGCCTCGGGGGTTGTTATCTTCTTGAGCAAAGTTTTGGGAAAGCGTTTGTCCTAGAGAATAGAAAACCCTCTAAACGAACTGTAAATGTATTGTCCACGGTGACAATGAAATTTCGTTGACTTCGTCGCTGCTTATTTGTAACTTTTCAGCAATTTTTTGTGAATTATTAAATTGTGCAAATTAATTTCGTATCTTTTTTGCACGGAACCCATCTTACTAATTTTAATCTATTTTATTCTCATCTCGTTTTCGTGTAAACCTGAGATTCCGTGTAATTTTCTAGACGAAGAAACGAGTAAATGAAATTACTCGTAATTTTGATTCTTTTAAATTAGAATTCGAATGTTAAATGTGGAAAGTACTTATGGTAATGATTTATAACTTTCGGCATACGAGGTCCTCCAATTTTCTGCTCGGTTTCGGAAGCTACTTAGGCTTTGATAGGCTTATGTTGCGTTCGAATCTCGAAACGTATCGTTTAATAATTCACCGAATAACTCGTGACGATTTTCACGATTAAACGGGATCGCGAACGAGAGGAGAGGACGCATTCGAAAAACGCAATAATAGCCGAAGAATTATTGCGTTTAATATTTAATCGCGAGCTTTCGTTTCCGCTTCGATGAAAGATCGAAATATATATATATCGAAAAATGTCCGATAATCTTTTAACAAGTTGTCAACAATATTTTTTGGAAATTTAAACAGCAGCAACAGAAGCTCCAAAAATACCACCGTACCATCGAGAACTAAAGCAGTTCAATCATCGACTTGAAATAAAACCGGACAAATGATTTTATTTACCCTATTAAATCTTGAAACGTTGATACCGTTAAGCATTTAACGGTATTTAATATTATTAATTAATATTATTCAAGGGTTAACAGAGGCGAAGGGGTGACAGCGGAAGGAAAAAAAAAGGGGAAGAACGGAAGTCGGCGTTGAGCAGATTGACCAATCCGCGTTCAAATCGCGAAGAACTGGCGCAGATAAATCGGATCCTGACTGATAAATCAGTCGTGGCGCGACGATAAATTCGTGCTGGCTGGCGGACGTATCGCGAAGAAATATCGCGTGATCGTGTCCGATTAATAACCGGGTCCGATCGGCCTTCTTCGAGCGCCATGTTTTAATTAAAAGCGCGCCCTCGCGAGTCACCTTCGCGAAACCTTTCTCCCTCCTCGGATCGAAATTATTCGGTTCTTGGACGGTTTGTTCTCTCGGCTCACTTTGGACTTCTGAGATACTGTGTTAGGGATCGATATTTATTGTCTGTATTATAAAAATCAGCTCTGGTTTATTACCACGGGGTCTGGGCCTGACCATTGCGTATCCCCTGGGTCAGAGCCTAACCCACCCTTGTAACCACTACCCTTCTACCAATAATTTTCCTTTCCCGAATTTTTTCCTCCACCTTACTGTTGTCCATTTCCCATTTTTCCAAACCCTTAAAATTGCTCTGCATTCGCGTCGACTGTTAGAAATTGATAATTATTTATATTTATTCTGGAAACAGGCTTTGGTTTATAACCAGGGGGTCTGACCATTGCGTATCCCCTGAGTCAGAGCCTAACTCACCCTTGTAACCACTACCCTTCTACCAATAATTTCCCTTTCCCGAATTTTTTCCTCCACCTTACTGTTGTCCATTTCCCTCTCCCATACATAAGAAATGTTGTTGCGGTCGATAACATACTGCTGTTGAGAGTTTTACAAACTGGGTGATTTTAATCCCCTTGGTAATTCGTTAAATAACATCGAATCAGGTTAGACGCTTTAAGGGATGAACACTGTAGTTCGCGGAGGAACCAAAGGATCGCAAAGGTTTTTTGAAGAAGCTTCAGACGCAGAACGAGATCGGTATAAAATTGTGATATCGCATCGTGTTAACTCTTCACGAGATTGCCTAGCTAGCAGGTATGCGTTACCCGATGATGGGTCCGTTATGCAAATGGTTCCGGGCTGATGCAGCGAGGAGTGGCCTCTTTAAATTTAACGTAATAAAGGTTTGCCATCGAGTTTACCAATATCCTGTTCTTTGACGGCGGCCCTCAAAGGAGCTCGCAGCCTGTAGAGGCTGCTCCCGAGGGAAGAAAGCAGCTTTTCTTGCGGACAGAAAGCACTTCCTAGAAAAAGGGGAGCGCGATTTTTACAGAACGGAAGTGCCCTCCTCTTGTCCCGTAGAAAAAGCGGTTTTTACAACAGACCAAACTGCTTCGCTTGCGAAAAAAAAAGAAAGAAAAGGGAGAATCCTTATCATATTTTCTTGAGATCAAGAAATTATTCCCGCCTCGTCGACCTAGATAAGCGAACAGTAACCGTTCTGTTCAGTTAGTCGATCAGTATTACTTCCTCTATGCTGGTTCAGGCATCTTTCGCGAAGGCAAACGCGCGAATTCCGTTACCTATTCAGCCATAACCACTCCGTTCTCATGGCGAGGCCTCAGCCTGGCGTAAAATGATGATCGAAAGTACCGAACTCTTCCAGGTAAGAATAATTAATGGCTGAAAGGATGTAATGAGATACTGTACGGTTTACGAAAATTCCTGTTATCCTTTGTCTTTTATCATGCTTCCGCGAACGCGAACGCTATAATCGTGTATTTAATAATGTTATAAAAGCTTTGACCCTTTTAAGTGGTAGTTATGAATATCACAGTTCGATCTCCGGCAACCATTTCTGCGTTTTCATAAGATACCAGGAACGATAACAATATTCAACTCGACGATCTATTGTTTCCGCGATTACCATAATCTCATAAGCTACCGAGCACCTGAGAGATACCAGCAATTCGTTACTTTTGCCATTTGTACATCTCAAAAGAACGCCAAGAACCCAACAATTTAACAAATCTAAATTTACCTAGAGTCTCGCAAGAATATCAAGACTCAGCAAGTCCCAATTGATCATTTTCATTATTCTCCCAAACTCCCGATCTCCCAAGAATCCTCCAAACACCACAATTAAAACCTCGCCTCGATACATCCGCTAAAAATGCCCATTGTGTTTATATTATCCAATCGGACTAAAATCCGTCAACATTCCGAATCACGTTCTACCAAGCTTCCAAACATCCTCCGGACGACACTGTCTCTGGAATCGTCGCGACCATCAACTCGCACCGGGGCCAAAGGTCAGCCTCGTCCGCGCGCGCGTGTGCGAAACGTAACGTTACACGCGTTATGGCGTTCCGCCGCGGCGGCCTGAGGCCCGGCGGAGTGGGGGACACGGTTGATTCGTGGAAGGGGGAAAGGTTGAACGAAACGGTCGAGGGGCCCGACGCCGGGTGGTGGGGGTAGCCCCCGCGAGGCCCTGGCGGAGGAGTGGGGGGTGAGGGCACAGGCGAGGTGAGGGCAGAGTTCGCTCCATTCATAGCTCCGTATGCACACGAACCCGCGCGTGCACCGTCGCTGCACGTCGCTGCGTGCGCCGTGACGCCGGCCAGTGACTCTCAAGGCCGACCTCCGTTCCGAGCCCGCCTCTCTAATTGGCCAAGTCAAGGTTCTTGATCCTGGCCCGTGATCCGCTTCGCGACTTCTGCGGGCTAAACCTCGTCGAGTCTTTAACCGTGTTCTCTGTCTGTTTTTGCGCCGATTTGTACACCAGGTGTTGCACGTTTTGCGGACGAAAGGTTTGGTTTGAAGATGGAAAAGCGTGGAAACTGGATATTTAGGAGGGTGACCGGTTTTGGGGGGTGTTCGTGCGATTTAGTGTTCCTTCTCTTTCTCGAGAAATTTCGTAACTGGTTATTCTCAATTTCCGCGAGAAATTATAGTATTTTTTTCGAACCTGCGGTTAGGTTCGGGTTAGGTGTTGGATATTAATGTAGAAGATGGAAAGCATGATTTAGGGGATGAAATGAAACTGGTGTGAAGGTTTTGTAGGATTCTGAGTTTCTTTTCAGTAGGTTAATAAAGAACGGAGTATCAGGAAGCGAGATGCTGCGGGAACTGGAAACACCAAAGGGTGCTCATCCCTTTAAAGTTTCTTATTAACAATTAACGCAGAACTTTAACGGCACGACTCCAACGACCGTCCCTGACTTTGGAGTAACCTTCCGATCCAATTCCAGGGTCCGTGATATTTAATTAATATTGAAGTTCGGTTCCGAGAATTTCTTGGTAATTGCTTATAATCTCCGAATGACCTCGATCAACGAAATTCCCATACAACTACAATTTCCTATATTACACGTGTAAAAAATATCGATTCCGTGATAAGATTTCAATATTACATTCTACAATGTGCTATTATATGTACATCGGTATAACTTACTATTTTTTAATTTTTTGAAATAATACAATTAATTATAGAATGTAACATTCATATTTTATGTTAAATTCTTAGTTTTTACAATTGTTTATTTTTATCAACATATTAAATTACCGTAATCATAAAATAAATATTATACAATTTCCTGTACAAACACACGGTATCACCGAACGATCTCCGTAATTTTCGTAAAAGTGAGATCGAAGTGACTTCGGTATTTCTTCCTTGATAAAGCTGTTACATCGTAAAAAATGCGAGAATGTATCCCCCCGTCAGGAATATCAGAAGGACGTTAACGAGGAAGCGGACGGCCAGAGGACTCGGTGAAAGGCCTTCCAACAAACTTTCCGTTCGGCTCCCCCTCTTCCTCCCCCCTACCCCGGGATTAAAATCTTTTTCACAAGACTCGCCCGTTCCCCAGACGTCGTCCGGTTTTGCACCATTAGCTAACTCGGCTTGCTTCTCGCCAACAATGGACCGCCTTTTCCCTTACGAGTCCCATCGGTTCTTTCGACTAATGGCAGCCTAATTCTCCCCCTTGTCGTCGCGTCAACTTCCTGCCCGTGCTGCAGCTGTCCAGCGTGTAAGGGAGGAACTACGGGGCGCCATTTTATTTCTTCGCGGTAACTCGATGGCGCAATCTTGTTTCCATCGGTCGTCGATCGTTTCACGAAGGGATCATCGAGGGCTTTTTATTCCAGCGACGTGTTTTAGCGTTGGCGGATTAGAAAGTCCTCGATTCTTTAATTGTGAGGTTGATCAATTTTGAGGGACAATCTAAGGAAAGTATTTGGTGAAAATTTTGAGTCATTTCAAGGGAATTTATTCGGTGGAAATTCTGAGTTGCTTTAGGGAAATTATTTAGTGAAAATTCTGAATTGCTTTAGGGAAATTATTCGGTGGAAATTCTGACTCATTTTAGGGAAATTATTCGATAAAAATTCTGAGACGCTTTAGGGAAATTATTCAGTGAAAATTTTGAGTCACTTTAGGGAAATTATTCGGTGGAAATTTTGTCACTTTAGGAAAATTATTCAGTGAAAATTTTGAGTCACGTTAGGGAAATTATTCGGTGGAAATTCTGAGTAATTTTAGGGAAATTATTCGGTGGAAATTTTGAGTCACTTTAGGAAAATTATTCAGTGAAAATTTTGAGTCACTTTAGGGAAATTATTCGGTGGAAATTCGGAGTAATTTTAGGGAATTTATTCGGTGGAAATTTTGTCACTTTAGGAAAATTATTCGGTGTAAATTCTGAGACGCTTTAGGGAAATTATTCGATGAAAACTTTGAGTCGTTTTAGGAAAATTATTCGGTGGAAATTCTCGCTTAACCCTGACAGGCAAATTCTACGATCATTTGCAAAGAGATACACTGAATTGTGTTAGATTATCAGTACCTAAACGGAAGGTTCTATTTTCATTCATGAATTCGAAGCCTTCTGATCGATCCGTGCAGAAATTAAATTTTATCATTGGATTCGTAATATGTTTTATGAAAAATGTTGTCGTTCTGCTGCAGGGTGCAGGTACGAGGGACGCAGATACCAAGAGGGCACGTCGGTGGTCACGTCCGAGCCCTGCTTGCAGTGCAGGTGCACCGAGGGTGCGCTCAGATGTCGTCTTCGAGTTTGTCCACGACTACCGAACCCGCCGCCCCTCGGATGCCGCGTCCGTTCGCCCGGGGAGAACGTCTGCTGCGCGGAATTAGTTTGCGGCGAGACACGTTAGTACGATTATGAAAAACGTCCCCGCGAAACTTTGGCCCCGTGCTCGCGAAACTGTTCCATTTTCGCGTCACGTGTAGAGTTGCCTGTGTTAGTCGAAGCGACGAAAATCGGGAAATTAATTGAATTCTTAGTAGAATCGTAGAATACTTTGATTCGTTACCGAATTATTTGCTTTTTTGAAAATTGATCGTTGCTATACGTATATTTAATGTAAGTTTGATACTTTCGATAAATATGTGTATATTAATAAATTAAAACTTAAACTTTTTCGATTTATCTTCAGATAGTTTTAAGGCTGAGGCAATCAGATTGTTAGAGGCTACAAATCTTCAGTTATAAGCAATGCAGTATTTCGTAGTCTTCTTTTGTATTCTTATGATGTAGAACAATGTATCCTCCTGCATAAGCTTGTATTTAATTGTGCCCCTTTTTAATTTTACTTTTACTTTTATTTTTACCGTATTACTTCTTTATAAAGGGTGTTTACCCGTTAAATAAATAAATAAATAAATAGATATATAGGATTATTTTTAGAGATGGTAGGGTTCAGGTGTAGGTGTGACAAAATAAAATTTTTAGGTGTATTAAGTTTTAATAGTAACGATGGTTTAACAACTTTTCAACTTTACAATTTTGATGCTATTGCTCTCACATTCATGCTTTTCTTTCTGTCTCGCGCTCTACCAATCATATATTTTTCTAAACACTCGATTCCTTTTTTTCTAATTGTAAAACTTCTTCACTCGATACATTTGGTCACGTTCACTCAAAATTCGTGCGTCAGAAACACTCTAGTCCAAATATTCTGCGTTTACACGGCTATCGTTTAAACTCAAGCACTCATCACGTTTTCCAGATTCGTACCCACTCAATAATACTCCTACATATATGTCTAGGAGTCAAGGATTTACAGTAGGATTAATTGATTTATTTGTTAAACGATTGGAATTTTTCAGACGACACTGTGAGCATGCAAAGAAGGTCTAACGTTCACGCAGAGCGAGACGAGGAGGATGAAGACCATCAGAATTCTCGTTTTCAAGGTAATTATTGTTTCCCAGGTAACTAGTGCGAAATTAGAGACACTTGGAACGGGCTGGTAATAATTATATGGGTATTGAATGAGGTTCCACCCACTTGTTATGGTGCCACGGTATAGTAATCGAAAACCACGTTAAGATATTGCTGTCGAGACAAGCGTGTTAGCGTGTTATTATTAAGTTTCGCGTAACTAGAGTCTTGATATCTATTTTCACGGTGGTCTATCGAGTTCGGGATGTTTGTTGCAGTTTATGACGCCCGGGTAATCTTAGTTTACACCTCCGTCCCTGTTATCGTGATCTACAATTTGCTATCATGGTCTATAATTTAAGGGCCGATACTATTATTATCCGTCATGTCGATATAACGGTTTGCAATTTGAGAATTGTTCGTCCTGCAATCTATGATTCACATATTTTTGCGATGGAGGTTCACGATCTAGGGAATCTGCTGTTAAACACTGCAGCATTTAATTTCTAGAAACAGCAGCTATTAATACTAAATTACATAATCTTTCAGTGCTTTAATTATCAAATTGTTCAACATTGTAATATTTTCACGTTTTCATTTGAAACTTTTAGTATTCCCAATTTACATTTATCCTTTTATTGTTTCAGCCTTAAAATTCTAGCAATATTGCAGTTCTTTTAATCTTGAAGTTTTATGGTCATCAGACTAAAAAATTCCAGAATACGTAAATTAAAGAAGACGCGAACGTCACAAAAGCTTAAAAGCTTAAGATCTCGTCCGCGTAGTCAAACGGAGCGATACATAACTACGACTCCCAAGAACGCTCGAGACTTTATTGCCCTTCATCGTTCACCGTTACCCTCCATTTCCCTCTTTTTAGCCGCCTCAAAGGTAAAGCGGTTCCCTTAACCACTTCGCAACCGCAGACGTGGTATTCCGCGACAGCATATCGTTCGTACAATGCCACGAGATACTAAGAGATTCCGTTTTTCTATATTCACTATGGGGTTGTTCGGGTATTAAAAATTTCGGATACCTGAAAACTGAAATCAGGTACTGAAGATTTCAGGTACCCGAAGTTAAAATCGGACACCAAAGATTCGGGCACCTGCAGTTGAATTCAGGTACCTGAAAACTGAAACCAGGAGCTGAAAATTTCAGGTACCCGAAGATAAAATCGGGCACCAAATATTTCAGGTACCCGAAGCTGAATTCAGGTACCTGAAAACCGAAACCAGGAGCTGAAGATTTCAGGTACCCGAAGATAAAATCGGGCACCAAATATTTCAGGTACCCGAATCTGAATTCAGGTACCAAAAAATTCAGGTACCGGGGCTAAAATCAGGTACCTGAAGCTAAAATCGGACCGCAATCCAATTCGACTTGATTAATGTTCTATTCGACACGAAGATCCAGTATTTGTGATTTCGGGTACCCGCTGAAACGCAGTACCCAGAACTCGTTCATGAACTTCGCATGCCAATAATATTAAAAACTAAAATTCAGGAATGCAAACTATTTGCGAATAAAATATTGAGTTAACGCAGCGTTGGGCTGCAATGCATTAAACCAGGTCATGTTCGAGGGTACGCTCGCGGTTAAAAGATTTAAATATTCACTTCGTATTGACGATCAGGTTGCCTGCACGAGGGCGTGAGATACGGGCCCGGGTCCGCGATGATGGGCTCGCGTAGATGCGAATACTGTTACTGCATCTCCGGCGCGAGAAAATGCATCAGACCGAAGTGCCTGCTGCCCCTGCCAGGATGCACCCCGCTGTACGCCCCTCACTCTTGCTGTCCGGTTGCCTACAACTGCACCCGTGAGTGTAATTCTTCGTGGTTCAGCGGTCGAAAATAATAACTTATACAGGGCTCCTCTTCTTCTCTGTTCTTAAAGATGGCTACTCGTCGACCTTGGCGCCGGTCATGGGAAACGGTGAGTAGAATTGATCTACATTTTTAATTGTGTGTGTAGATGATTGAAGAAACGTGGTCTTAATCGCGCTTAAGCGTGGAGGGTGGAGAAGTGGAATTTTTTAAAGCAATGGTAGGTATTTCTTTTAGCCCTTAATTAGAAACTTGAAGTTTAACAAATTCATCGCAAATGGGTCTGAAAGTTAGCACTAGGAGTACCTTCTCCTTTTTCGTCTGCTCCAACATTTTAATGCGATAATACTGTTAAATTATATTATTTTTAATACTGTTTATTCATGGTTCTTATTATTGCCAAAAGTTGGGTGGTCATGGTTAAAGAGATAGAATAAAAATATTAGGTTAGGCAGTTCGAGTGTTGTGAAATTCTAAACATAAGATGGTAGAAGTACGGGTATTAAATTTAAGTTTTCAGAAGGGAGATACTTTCACGGTACTAAAATCTTGTACTTAGCTAAGAATAATTACGTTATTCAAATGCATACTTTCAGCAGCCGTTGCACGTTCAACGGTTTATTTAACCTGTTACAGTCTTCGGATTTCGCTGTACCGACAAGGACTCCTAATTTGCAGGAAAACGTTACTTTAACGTGAAACTGAAAGGGTAGAGCAGGCGTATTGGTACCGCCTCCTCTATATTTCGTTGAAAATTAATGAGATTTTATTCGTGAAAAGAGAGAGCGCACTTGGGTCGAAAATGATCCGACGACCGTGCAGCAGGGTTAACGATCGCCCGCCACCGGGAACGGTCGCTTTCCTCGGCGTCGTCGTTACAGAAAAGCCGCTCAGACGGGCTCCTCTGTATCCGGTGAAAGTCACGACGGAAAGTTTAACGCGATAAAAACGAAAGTTCGCCCCGGTCGCGGAATCAGCCGCTTAAGAAGAAGCTACCGCCTCTGGCTTGCTGGCCGAGTTTAAATTTAAGCTCGGCTTATGAGGAAAAATCGCATCGCGGCGCAAAATCGGCGGGACGTTGCACCGACGAAGAAGAGGACCGGGGTGGTGGGGGTGGGAGAATTTAATCCCTTTAAATTGCCTCGGGTTTTATCGCGCAACGAGTACCGTCTAATTATCCTTATGAAAAGTCCTCTCAAGCATTCCTCTTTCTACCGTCTTCTTGTCGGTATGCCAATTTTTCCTCCGGGTTAACTGTTTCTCTTTTCTTCCTTCTTTTCGCCAGAGGGACAGAGAAATGTGCGATAGTCATTGACGTAGTCGTAATTGTTGAGGTACAGGAAACTTATTTCTACCTGAAAACTCTCCATACTGAAATGGTTTAGGGGGTAGCAGGTATAAAGTGTTTGCGCTGTCGCCGCTTTTAGTTAGTCCATTGCTATTTGTATTGTGCGCCAGTCATATAGACCACCGATATACTTCATTAATAAATATATAGTTCATTTTTCGTTATTTAAGTTCTTTTTCACATAACCCCTCAACAGTAACGGTTTCACGAATTTCATAATTCTTGATACTATAATATGCATCGAATTGCACATTAACGAGTAATAATGCAACTGGTTGGTTACACTCGAGATGATTATCGGTGATCTCTTATACAACGTGTAAAATGTGTAAAACACGTTGAAACATTCTTGTATGAGACCTCGGACCTCGACGAAATTCGTCTAAATGGAAAACTTCGCGTAATTCTTACTGGAACAAAGAAGGATCGCAAAGTTTGTTCTAGCCGAAACAAAGCCAGGTGGAAGACATGAAACTTCATATTATTGTGATACATGTCCAGATAAGCCACGAATGCATCCTGGTCAATGCTTCATAAAGTATGACACACGCGGCGAAACTGCAGAATATAATTTTTGTAAAGATAAAGCTTTCAAGATGTAAATATAGATGAACAATCGAAATGTAACGTTTTTATGGGATAATTTATTATATTATACAGGGTGTCCCAGGTTTTAATGTTCAAACTTTGTTAGTGTATTCTATGGCACAAAATAAGAAAAAAATGTTATGTAAACATAGGTCTGTGGGAACGTTATGGGAAATAAATTTATTTCTGTATGCTCCGAATAAATTACTTTATTCTAAATGCCATTTTAAAGGGGTGAAACCAGCGTTGAAGTTTCTGAGTTTTCTCTCATTTTTTAAGGATAACTTTGTAATGGTACTTGATGAAGCAAAACCTTTCAAATATAAAATGTTAAATTTTTAATTCTCTATCGCCCTGCGATAAAAAAAGAACACAGAAAAGCTTGTATTCAAACCGTGAAAAATCGCTGAAACTTTGAGATTCGTTATCAGTCCTCTTAAAAGATATTTTGCCGCCAAAAAAATTGCTCCACGCAGGACACACCATGCTCTGTATGTTCGTGCACGCGAATTCCACGTTCTTGTAATTGTGGTTAAACACGTACGTCATACGCCGAATTAACCTTGTATGACTTATTCTTTTTAGTGGACTGTATAATGAGTAGTATTTGGGGTAGTGACTAGTGCAATTGCTCTTCTTTATTCTTGTAAAGTTTATAATATTTGTTGTAACAAACTAAAGGCTATACGATCAGTGAATGTCAAGGCTTGCAGACCGAAAATTGACTTATAATGTGACTAACAACGTTTTACTAACAAAAAAAAAGAAGTGTCTCGCGTGTCGAACGCTCTCAATATATATCTACCCTTGGCTGGTCGACCCCACTCCAAGGACGTGATGATTCGCCGGTCATCCTTGGAGAGGGAAGGTAAAGCCTACACAAAGGGTGAGTTCGGGGTGTACCTGCTAAATCCTATACGCCAGGGGGGTCTAATGACGATTCCTGGCCATCGTTATAAAAATAAAGATTCGCAATGCGACACTGTACACGCATAAATTTTCGTTGAAATCAGAATTTCAGAAGTAGATGAATTTCCTTATAATACAGTGTACGAATACTTTTTGGAGCCATTGTATGTAAGTCACTCAACGCATTCTCAAAAATCGCTTCGTCCTGCTATCTTTAGCCGATCGAAAAAGTCATCATTCGTTAAGATTTAAACACCGTAAGCATAGGTGGACTCGAACGAAACGTTTTAATGCGATAAAGCAAGGTTTCGGCCCGTCAACGCTGCGTTATCCCGTGACACCCGGCTGAGAAAGATCTCCTTCACGGTGCAGCGGCTGTCGTTTCTCTGCTCGTTCACTTAACGCCCAGTTTCATTCAATTTTACGACGGCGGCGACCCTTTTCTTCCGGGGAAATGAGAAATCATGTTCCCCGGCAAATCTGACGCGTGAAACGACGCGACTCCCAGGCATTTGTTTTACTTCCGCGAATCCCCGCTTTTCGATGCCCCCCACGGTTACTTGGAACTGACGTTTCTCGTTCGAGAGCCCTTCGCCTCGCCTCCTCTTATTTTTTTTCCCCAACTCCCGGGAAAATTGGACGCGGCCTTCTCTTTTCCGCGCCACGATTTTTCTTCGAGGAAAGTTTACAGGGTTCTGCTTTTTAATCAGCCCTCGAAGTGAATTCTGTAACTCGCCGTGGGTTCCCTTGCGTTTGCCTGCGACTTCTGGAAACTGTGTAATTTTCACCATTACATTCTTGCAACGTCTTTCTTTTTGCCAGGAATTCAGTCGAAAATGAACAGTTTCTTCTTAGATTTTTCAATGACTTTGTTTCTTCGATTTCGGTCATTTGTTCACTAAAATTAACGATAAAGAGAAATTCTTTATCAGGATTCAATTTCACCGCATTAAAAGTCTATCGTGATCTTCTTTCTCACGGAAACCTTTCCTTATCGATCAAATACTCACCCCCAATTCTTTCTATACTACAACTACCCCAATTCTCATTTTTCAATCTTTCACTCCTCATCCTTGCTTCTTATATTTTTCTTATTTGTAACCAAAGGGTTGCTACCCGTGAACTAAATAAATCAATAAATAAATTAAATCGAAAATCATTTCTCTCTTACGCAAGCAAAATATGTCAAAGCCGAATATCCTCAATTAGGATAGTATACATATAGTGAGTCGAAAAAGTATTCGTACACTATGTTACAAATAAATTCGTTTAACCCTGAAATTCTGAATGTAATGGAAGTATTTGGTAAAACTTTGTGGGTATGTAGATCGTAATATTATACGTATGAATTAACCTCTTCTTTTCATCTAAATGCCATTTTAAAGGAGTGAAACCAGCGTTGAAATTTTTAAGTTTTCTCTCAGTTTTTAAAGATAACTTTGTAATGGCACTTGATAAAGCAAAACCTTTCAAATAGAAAATGTTTAATTATTAATACTCTATCGCCCTGTCATAGAAAAGGAACAGAGAAAAGCTTATATTCGAAGCGTGAAAAATCGTTGAAACTTTGAAATTCGTTATCAGCCCACTTAAAAGATATTTTGCCGCCCAAAAAGTTGCTTCACGCAGGACACACTATGTTTTGATTACGCATAAAGTTTCATTGAAATCAGAATTTCAAAAGTAGATGAATTTCCTTGTAATACAGTGTACGAATACTTTTTGGAACCACTGTAGTCGAGGGCAACGAACTATCCCACCTGTGACGACACAGAGGCCAATGTTATTGTCAACACAGGTGTACTCCCACGGTCGCACTCGCGGAAATAAAAACGGCCAACAGAGAATCTGTCGAACACACGGCCGAATAAACGTTGTCGAAAGAGTCACCTCTGTGGTTCTCAGTATTTTTCGTCCACTAACCATTTCTTCCAATTTTGGCATCCTTATATTTACAATGAAAAGGAAATCGAATCGCCTCTAACCGATATCGAACTCAGAACCGCCAACTTGGTTTGGGCACATATTCATCCCCTTCCACAATCCCCCCCCCCCCGGGTCTGAAATTGCCCGGCCACCAGCAACTTCTGCCAAAAGACCAACAACATCTCCGGATACCGTAGCTTGTCCGTTTAACTGGCCGGCTACGCGTGGCTGCTTAAAACTTAAACCGCCCTCCAAAGCCTCGTTTCCACCCCATTAGAAGTCCGCACCGACCACCGACTTAATCCCAAACAGTCGCCCCGCCCCCGCCCTCTGTCCACGAGACCAGCATCCTTCGACGTCCTCTGAAAATCCTGAATAACGATCGAGTCGCGGTTCCCATTGTTTCCTTCGCAGACAGGAAGAGGCTATGAGCGTCTAATAATGCCTCAGGCTGATGTTCTCGAGACAGAGTCTAGTCGGCATCGATTTATCGATCGATGGCTTAACACTATTCCTACCACGACCGGTCAAATGACCGTTTTTAAAGTTTCGATTTGTAGGCAATTTACTAATGAATGGAGCCTTTGTATAGGGAAGAGCGGCAAAGAATAACACTGCTTTCGTTAGGCGACCGCGGATTAGGTTTCGAGGTGTCGCCGTGTTATTTTTTCGGGGCCGCGTGATCTTCCGGCGCCGTTGTAAACAACTCCTGCGTTGTAGGGATAAACAGTCGCGGCCGTAAATCTGAGTCCCGAAGAAAAGGGAGACGGCGATATCCTAGATGAAAACGCGTGGGGATATCGAAGGCGGGCATTTTTTCCGAAGGTCCTGATTGGTAAGGACAGGAACCGCCTATCAGGCCCGAGGCAAATAAATAGGAAGCCTCGCGATAATTAGAGTTAGTTCGTTCGTTGATAGTTCGATAGTTTGTTTTTGGGTAGTTCGTTTTATATAGTTCGTTAGTTCGTTTTAGACAGTTCGTTTTTCGTTAAGAAGTAGTTAGTTCGTTCATGAGAGAGAGTTCGTTAATAGTTCGTTTAGAGTTCATGAGAATCGTTGCACTAGCTCGTAATTTAAGTAAAAGCCCATCGGCCAATAGAATAATGCCAAAGGAATAATTTCCTACAGATTAGAATTTCACATATACAACGTAATCGAGCCGCCTTTAAATTTTCGACTTTTCATCAAATAAACCTATAATACATTTTTCAATATTCATTTCTTTTTTCATTGTTTAGTTTCTGAGAAAAATTTGTAGTCTGTCTTACGTGGGAATGTCGCGATAGGAATAGGTATACGTGAAGTGTCGGTAGGAATAGTGTTAACCCCTTGACATTCAAATGAAACGGTATTTGTTTCCTTCGAAGAATGGCTATTTAATTTGGCTCAATCGATCGGTGTTTGTGTAAGCGTAGAAACAGAACATTTTATTTTGAAATTTTCTTTGTTGGATAATATTTAACTGGGTTGATATGTCATGTTAATGGACGATAATTAAGTAACATTAGAAAATAATAAATTTGTATGAAACATGTTAGAAATATACATTGTATATTGCTGTGATCGGTTTATGTTTGAATGCGCACGTCTCCTCACCAGGATCTTTTGTTTTAATCGTTTTATAAATTGACAATTGTTCTCGACATGATGGTTGTCCACGCACGTTATTTTGTATAATAATAACTAATATACTCTATAAGCCCTCGTCTTCTTCTTCTTCTTTTCACAAAACATTTCGAAACATCTTCACGTCACTCAGGTTGGGTTCCTCCATTTTTTACTCATTCACCCCTTTGCGACGGGGGTGCGAGGATATTGGCTTTTGCGACTGCTTCCGGTGAACAGGTTATGTTTCTGCCGAAACGCTTCCGCTGATTTTTTTCTTCTCTCGAAAGACACCGAAGAGGATAGTTTGGAAGTTAAATTAGTGAATTTGGAACTTTTTATTCAAATTTCTCTAAGTTTTGTTTCCCCGAAATATATTGAGAAAAATTAAGAACGTATTCTCAGTTTGTCATAAATAATTTTCGTACGTCTTCAAACCTTTCTCTGTTACCATTATATTATATTTTCATACCTCACTGTAATAATGAGTTGATCCGGCAAAAATAAATAAACAATTGTTGTCGCCGTTTTTCGAAGTATCTTGGCGCCAAAGTAAAATGGAATATTCAAATTTCCTTTAAGTATACTTGAGAGTTACGCGTCGCGGTGAAATTTAGTCTCGGAAAGTATATGGTGTCTCGATGTTTATGTTGAAGGTGCACCGTTACCCGGCCGCCATGTGATTTCACTGGGTGGTCCCATGGGTGCTATACTCCACTACGTTATGTGTTTCGATATATTGTTCCTGGGTAAACGAAACCGAAAGATAATCGATCGTCGATTCTGATTGTTTGAGACGGGATATCGTTTGAAAACGGCACACACACTCGATGCACCAGAAATATGGGGACATATTGTGTACTGTGAAAGGGTGGAGGATGGTTGATGACGCCGTACAAGTCCGTAACTCCGCAATTTTTTAGTATCCCTTCGGACCTGTGCAGGTGAAGTTTCAACCAACCCCTGGCTGCAACTTTTCATTTTTCTTATTTACGACGTTATCGCTCATCTTCTCTCGCTGTCTGCTCTTTTTTTCCGGCAAGAACGTTAGGTTAGTTTGTCAGGAAGTTTGTTCGATATATGAGAAAGGAGAATAGATGGGGTAAGTAAATTTTGAGTAACTCGTAAAAAGATGTTTGCACCTAGTTTAATCTCAGCGTTATACGCGTTGTCTCGGAACCTTGGTTCGTATCAATAACGAAAACTAATGTCTGTATTTGGAATATCTAATAAGTGGACCACGGATTTTTGTGCATTTGTGGGAAATTTAACATTAGAACCATCGGAGCAGTCAAAATGACGGATTTGATGATTATTCATAGCAATCTTATAAATTCATTTTACCAAGGTTCCAAAATTTACTATGATTTTCTGCAGAAGATATAAATAAAGATTTGTTTTTTGTGTATTCGATATTTGTTCATGTAATTTTCAATTTGATCCGTTGCATGCAAATAAGTGCACTGTAATCGTGGGTAGTTCTAGTGTTAAGAATAATACGTAGAGATATACAAAACGTCTAAGGTAAATTGCAAGCTACACAATTCATGAGGTGCAACGAATCTCGATCCAAATTCCATTGCTTCGCTTTCTAAATATATCTCACAAAAATTAATGAGAATTGATATGATATTTAAATAATGAAACGTTTGGGCTGTGGTGGCGATTTGTCTCCTGAGGCCCTGGTAGCGAAAGGGTTAAGAATTCAAATTTGCGCAAGAATTATTAGCCTATTCTTATTTCATATTCACTGAAATATCTAAGCAGCAATTCTTGTCCTTCTAAAACTTTCCCTTTCGAACACTTAAGAACTTCTGATCTTTCGTTTCGCGAAGGAAGGGATTCGCGTCTGGAATAAGCACGTAAACTAAAGAAACGCTGCGTTTCGAGGAGGTTTATCGCAGATCGAGTGCAATTTTATTGGGTATTTCGGTGCGTCGAGCAAGAATTACGATTAAAAGCAGGTTAAATCGATACGATTGACCAAGTTTCGGTTCGCAGGGTGCCGCGTGGGCTCGAGGGTGTACGTGGAGGGCGAGATGGTCCGGGACATCGAGTGGAAGGCTGCCTGCGACAATTGTTTCTGCGCGATGGGCGCCGTTCGCTGCGTGCCGCTCGCCTGCGCGCCTCCTCTTCAGGGTTGCAGCCCCATCGTACGCGAGGGACACTGCTGCCCGTCCACCTACAACTGCAGTGAGTTGCTACGACTTTGCCATCAGGGTTGCCGCGATTTCGCCCCGCCCGGCTGGCCCGCCCGGATTGCGTTCTCCAACTCGTATATCCCGATTAAACCCGAGAAAAAACATTGAACGTTTTAAGTCAAGCGAAGGTAATCTTGTGTATAGGGTGTAATTTATAGTTTGGTATTCGGATTTTTAAGATTGATCTTCAATTGTATAAGTTTGGAAGGGGTATTTGAAAATTTAAATCAAATAAGGGGTATTTAACGTGTAACCTGTAGTTGTTGATTTTCGTATTTATTTTTTTAAGATTAATCTCCAGTTGAATAGGTTCGAAAAGAGTATGTGAAATTTTAAGTCAAGCGAAGGTAATCTTGTGTATAGGGTGTAATTTTTAGTTTGGTATTCGGTTTTTTAAGATTGATCTCCAATTGTATAAGTTTGGAAGGGGTATTTGAAAATTTAAATCAAATAAGAGGTATTTAACGTGTAACCTGTAGTTGTTGATTTTCGTATTTATTTTTTTAAGATTAATGCTTAATTAAATAACTTTAGAAGGGATATTTGAAAATTTAAATCAAACAGAGGTATCTACGTGTAACGTGTACTTGTTAATTTTGGTATTTGCTTTTTAAAAATTAATTTTAACTGATTAAACCCGAAAGGGATATCGGGTTATTAAAATTAAGCGAAAGTACCGTGTATACAGAGCACAGTTGCTACTTTGGCATTTCTTTTTCAAAAATTCTAGAAAGCTCTGGATGCTTCGGAAAGTGGTAGATATCGATTACACGTTTAAATTTTCCTCGCACGTTTACAAAATCCGCGGTCTGGTTAATCATATCGCGTCGAAAGATTTTTGATCCGTGCGAAATCGTGGCGAAACATCGAGAAAAAAAGAAGAAGAACAAGCAATTGCCTGTTGCTTTCGCACGTAATCGTTTACGGATCATCGTTTCGACAATGTGACTCGTTCGTGAGAGTCGATACTCGCGTCGCGATCAGGTGATCGTTAAGAGTAGCAGGGAACTCGATTGTAGATTGAGCCCCTTGTTCCTCGTCCGTGGGGAGGGTCATTGAAATTGGTGCTAGAGAATTCATGGGGGAAGTTAGTTCCGGCAGGACGCGAAGATGGGGGGGGGGGGGGGGGGGGACGAAATCGATGGTTTGTTACGTTGAAGATATTGAAGTTGAAATTCGAGGATTTCTCCGGGGGCGTTGAATGAATTTTTTATCAGAGGCGCCGAGAGTTTGCAGCGTGAACGAAGAACTTTTTCGACCGAGTTACGTTCGCTGAATGAGAATATGGAACGACCAATAAGGGGGACATTGAATGGGAATATGAAGAGTTTCAAATTTTTCAAGCCACTGACCGATCGAGCGATCGATAGATTCATCCTGTCTGTTTCGTATTCCCGTCTCATCGTGATATTATCATTTTTTTAACGAGACGAATTAAATTCCGAAAAATTTCCACGCTTTCCGCGGGAACGCGGCTCTAAGCTTGCCAACTGGAGAATCTCGAGGGACGGGGGAAGTTGGATTGAATTAGGAAACCGCACAGGAGACGGAGGATCGCTGGGAAAATCATTAAATTTGAATGCTCCGTTGAGTACCCCAGATTCCGTGGAAAGCATAATATTCTCGGTGATTTCGTGGTTTCCTAAAAGACTGTAATTTTTATCCCATCCCACTCGACTAATCTCACATCCCCGTGCAGTCGAGAAATCACGATAATCACAATTTTGTTCCTTTCAAATCCTCCACTCTTTAAACGTTGATCGAACGTTATTAATAATTAATTAACCCTTTACACTCTAGAGGGTACCGTTACTCGTCTAACGATACTGACTTCAAAAATTGTCAAATTCGAAATATTTACTAAGATTTGTCTATACTAAACGTTATTTAGTTTAATTGAGTGATATTCTAAAATTTACACACATGACTACTGAACCTTTGAGTCTAACTAACAAGCTGTAATGATTACAGGTAAAAGTTAGCAAATTTCCAAAGGTGTAGGTGTCACGATAAGTTTACCAAGGCTTCGTGAAAAATTACGAATAGATCATTTTGATGGGTATTGGTAGTTATAGCGTTAACCCTTTGCACTCGAGAGGGTACCGTTACTCGTCTAACGATACTGACTTCAAAAATTTTCAAATTCGAAATATTTACCAAGATTTGTCTATATTAAACGTCATTTAGTTTAATTAAGTGATATACTAAAATTTACATATATGACTATTTAACCTTTGAATTTGACTAATAAACGAAACAACTAAAGTTTGAAAATTTGCGGAGCTATCATTCGGTGACTAACAGTCATCTTTTGAGCGCAAAGGGTTAAAGGAGTCAACCATAATAAATTTCCAAATAACGCGTAACAAAACAAATAAGCGTTCGTTAAACCGTAGAGAATATCAGAAAAGAAATGAGATTTCTTGTTCTGGCAAAACAGCTTCGTTACTTCCCCGAACGACCTGACTTTAGGCAGCACTTCCGGTGCGCGTCGCGAACGATCGTTCCAATTTCGTTGGCCGTTAGAGGGGCCGGGAAAGAAAATGCGGAAACACAAGCCGGGTGGGGCGCCCGGCAAAAACCCTGTTCTCTTTCACAACCCTGATTACCACCTAGGTGTTCTAGCCCGAATGCCATAAGAAACTGACAGATTAAACGTTCAAGGCGGTAGCATCGAGGTTAAGGCCACCCAGAACTACGCCTCGTACGCGTTCATCAGCAAGGACTACGCCAAGTTCCGCAAGGAGACCAATTTCTTCGTACGTTCCATTATTTCTTTTATTCTCCTTCCCTTTTAACACGTTGAGCCCTGGCGCTGATATCGCTCTCCTTTCATCGAGCGAGTATTTGGGCGATATTTGAGATGGCTCTAACGACGGTCGTCACGTTTTGTAATATATGCAAAACCAAACCATATCTTTGTTCAGAGTGTTTCAATAAATAGCATTAAAATTATTATATTTATTTTTTAACCCTTTGAGCGCTATAAACACATATATGGGTTCTCACACAATCATTCAATTTGAGCTATGAACGCATATATGAGTCCTTACACAACCATTTAATTTGAGCTATGTGAACACATATATGGGTTCTCACACAACCATTTAATTTGGGCTATTTGAACACATATATGGGTTCTCACACAACCATTTAATTTGGGCTATGTGAACACATATATGGGTTCTCACACAACCATTTAATTTGAGCTATGTGAACACATATATGGGTTCTCACATAACCATTCAATATTTGAGCTATGTGAACACATATATGGGTCCTTACACAACCATTTAATTTGGGCTATGTGAACACATATGTGGATTTTCATACAACCATTCAATTTGGGCTATGTGAACACATATATGGGTTCTCACACAACCATTCAATTTGGACTATAAATGCTGTATAATTTTATAAAATAGCGAGCTTTGTCGTAAGAAGTGGGCGGTCCACAGTGCACGCTTAACTTAGTGCTCAAAGGGTTAATCCACGAACCAACGCTGTGCAAAAGAAAGTCCATTGTCGGTCCTCAGGGATCGTCGCCAACTCAACGTGTTAAACGTAAGATTTGGGTTTGCTTGTATATAGGAGGTGCTTTGGGAAGTAATTTAATCGATAATAAAGTTGGCGGCATCGATTGAGATGCAGTAAGATGTGCAATCGGTGAGAAATGGTGGTTTTAACGTTGCTGACAGCTCGGTGATTTAACAATTCAGTTTTAACTTGTTTAATTGATTAGCGATTCTATTATTTAGCGAATCGATGGGCTCGGTGACTTAATAGTTTTCAAAAGTTTAACGATTCGACGATCTTTTAAATGTTAATAGACTTCCGGTCGGTGAAGCGTTAACAAAAGAAGTCTTTCATTTCGTTCTAATTAATTCTTTATTCAACTCCTTTCTGCGATCTTTCGTCTCAAAATTTCCGTTTCGCCAAACCTTTCGACCCTTCGCCAGCTATGAAACGGGTGGATACGAATTTTTCCACCGGACATTCGAGCGCAAGAAGCCAACGCGACGGCGGGAACCGTTAATCCATCACCCGTATCGCGAGGCAAACGCTAAAGCGTCGAACGTTGAGCGACAAAACCGCCAAGACAAATGATCGTATAATTGTTTCGAGCTGCGACAGTACCGGTTAACAAACACGGGAACACCGCTGATCCCGGAAGCTCGGATGTCCCTTGACGAGGAATGCCTCGCGTTGCGTTCCCCGACTAACTAAGTTAAATGTCTAACCGGCGCGACGTCCATTCCAACGGGATTGTATTAATTAAATTCCGTGCCGCTTGTAAATCACGCGGCATCGACCGTGAACGAACCCGTGACCGTCTTTTATCACGATGGATGACCAGAGAGGATCGAGAGGCGACGAATCGGTATATCGAAAATTAACCCTTTCGTTACGGCAGTCCGCTCTGCGGAGTGACACCACTGAAGGGGGCACGTCGGTGTTTAGTTCTTTGTAAAGTTATTGTAGAATAAAGGTTCTTAAAATTATTTATTATTGTTCTTTTTTATTATTATTGTTATTGTTATTTATTATTATGATTTTTTATTCTTCTTCTTCTTATTTTTTATTATTATTGTTATTCTTCTTCTTCTTCTTCTTCTTATTTTTTATTATTATTGTTATTCTTCTTCTTCTTCTTCTTCTTATTCTTTATTATTATTGTTATTCTTCTTCTTCTTCTTCTTCTTATTTTTTATTATTATTGTTATTATTATTATTTTGTTTTTTATTATTGTTGTTATTATTATTTTCTTTTTTTTATTATTGTTATTATTAAATTATTTTCTTTTTTTTATTATTATTGTTATTATTATTATTTTCTTTTTTTTTATTATCATTGTTATTATTATTATGAATAATGGCAATAATATATAGTGTACAATAAATTCTAATTCAACTCTGCTACGCGACTCAATATTTACTCCTTAGCTCTTTTTACGACTCTAGAACTCAGTTTTTTATTCAACACTGGTCCTTTTTCTCTTTCGAGGAAACCCTTATAGGCCTTTTACATATTTACAAATTTTACTATTATTATAAATAAATATTTACAATTTAATATGATCAGCAGCCGTAAGGAAAGGGTTAAACGACACTTTTCGAATATTTTCGATCGCATACCAGCAACTGTTCCATAACTTTTATCGGTAGATCTTTTTTATCAGCAATTGTTGCTGCGAAGCATATACCGTATGAGTATTGATAAATAATATGTCGCGCAGCCTGCAATGGAGCAAATAACGAGTCCACCGGTAGAGGGACGGGGTCATCGAGTGGTCGAGGAACGGATCGATTCGAGCACGAAGGAGATCGACGAGGAGTCCTCGATCGCGACCGACTCCACGTTCTGGCCGTCCACATTCGAGACCGACCTTATGGACAACGAGATCCTGGAGACGGTGGACTACGTGAAGTCCAGCCCGGAAATCGCCGCTACCACCGCCGCTTCCGTCGAAGAGGTATACCATTTGAAGGCGTTCCAAACTTCGTGAAACCTGCTTTATGATTTTTGTCGATAAATCTGTTTTACATGAATCACCTTTTTAACAGTAGAATGACCGACAATTAAAGCGTACTTATTTGCATGGAAGAGATGAAATTGAAAATTACATGGAAATGTACCGAATATAAAGAAAACAAATCTTTATTTATACCTTCTGCAGAAAATTATAGTAAATTTTTGAAACTAATCACAGTGGATTTATAAAGTTACTGTGAATAATCACCAATTGGTCATTTTGACTGCTCTGGTCGTTCCAGTGTTAATACTAAGCCGCATCAAGCTTTATTTACCTTCACCATTATTTTCATTATTGTTAATACTATGTATACTTTTATGACTTACAAATTCGATTTGTGTTTTATTTTATGTTGCACTCATATGATTGCTATTTAACATTTAACATTTAAACATATCAATGAATCTTCGTCACATAAATCATTGATACTATAATATTTTGTTTTCTTATAATATTTTCATTTTCTATTGAGTAATAAAAAGTAACAAAATTTAAAATTATAAAATTAAAGAAATAACAAATTTAGTAATTTAATTGAATTTACCGGTATACAATAAATACAATAAATACACTGTATACCTTTAAATTTAATAAAATGAGTCTACACAAAGAATTAAATGGTAAATTAATTATTTATTTATTCAGTGGATACATCTTTTGAACAAACCGAAACTAAAACCATTACAGTCTACAACGGGTATCGACTCGACGACCTTTGAATCAACCCTCTCCAGCGACTCAGTCAACGATTCGTCGACGATTTTCTCGACGATCAACGTCGAAGAGTCGACGACGATCAACACGATCGAGGAATTGCCGTCGGCAGACGACACCACGACTACCAGTACAACGACGACGACGAAGACGAAGACGACGACGACGACTACAACGACGGAATCGACGACCCTGTTACCGGAAGCGACCGGAAATGATACGGCGGCGACGGTACAAGACACGGCGGAGGAGAAGACGGTGAACGTGACCGTGAGGAACAAGAACACGACCTCGTCGACGAGCGGGGAGCTCGAGCAGGATTTCGAGCACGTCAACTCGACGGTTAGTGTGCAAACAAATCGCTTGAGGGTAACAAATAAATGGAGGAGCTCCGGTTGAATACAGGCAATCCTCCTTCGACTCGATCGCTTGAGAAACATTGCCTTAACTGTGTACAGTTTCTACTTAACCGAAGGAAAACCAAGAAATTTTAATTACCTGTTTATATTATTATTATTAATTTGCTTTCAACGGGAAAATCGTTCACTTTTGTGAAATCATCTTACTTAGGAAGTTACAGTAACCCTTAAAATAACAGCAATGTTAATTCTCTAAAATTGATCGTAAGTTTTTTAGCAAGTGGTTCTCCTTTGGTTCGATCATTTGGGAAGCAATGCCTTAACTGTGTACAGTTTCTACTTAACCGAAGGAAAACCAAGAAATTTTAATTACCTGTTTATATTATTATTATTAATTTGCTTTCAACGGGAAAATCATTCACTCTTGCGGAATCATCTTACCTAGGAAATTACAGTAACCCTTAAAATAACAGGAATGTTAATTCTTTAAAGTTGATCATAATTTTTTTAGCAAGTGGTTCTCCTTTGGTTCGATCATTTGGGAAGCAATGCCTTAACTGTGTACAGTTTCTACTTAACCGAAGGAAAACCAAGAAATTTTAATTAGCTGTTTATATTATTATTATTTATTTGTTTTCAACGGGAAAATCGTTCATTCTTGTGGAATCATCTTACTTAAGAAATTACAGTAACCCTTAAAATAACAGGAATGTTAATTCTTTAAAGTTGATCATAATTTTTTTAGCAAGTGATTCTCCTTTGGCTCGATCATTTGGGAAGCAATGCCTTAGCTGTGTACAGTTTCTACTTAACCGAAGGAAAACCAAGAAATTTTAATTAGTTGTTCATATTATTATTATTTATTTGTTTTCAACGCGAAAACTCATATTCGAAGAATTAGAAAAATATTTATTAATTTCTCAAATTTACCACGATTTAGTTTCTAAAATTGAATTCGAGATTGGATAACAAAATAGAAAGTAACTTTATAAGATTGTGCAATTTGAAAATCATAATTATAAATCGTTCGCTCTTGTGAAATCACTTTACTTTGGAAATTACTGTAACCCTTAAAAGAACAGGAATGTTAATTCTCTAAAATTGATCATAATTTCCTTAGCAGGCGATCGTTTGAATGTCACTGAAACAGAAACGCACCTGTTTAATTTGTTTACGTCAAATAACAACCTTGTCGATGAAAAGATCCAGAAACATCAATCCCTTCCGTCTGTCCTCCCGCGATAATTGCACGCGATCATTCACTTCCGATTTGAACACTCGTAACCAACGCCCTCGATCAATTAACGTCGAGTTTGCCCAGCAATCAGTATCAATCCGACGCTCGAACCGCGTAACCTGTTGCCATTACAGGCGGAACCAGCGGGGACCACGGAGCCGATGGGCAAAGGGGCCGTCACCAGGACGTCATCCACCGTGCTAATGCCGGACGACATCCTGGTGATGAACGTGACTGTGAAAACGAACGTCTCGGTGGGTCATATACAGGGTGTGACGATCAACCCGATTAGGTCGATCCCGCCGGACGTGGAGGCCATCCTGAACATCACTCACAGGGAGAAGGGCGAGGAGTACGACTACGATTACAGCGAGCCGACGTTGCCGCCCTCCTTACCGAATGTCAGGTAAGGTAAATAACGATACACCGTTTTGTTGCCGAATGGAAATTTTAGAGGAACTTTTGCTCGGAAGGAAGTTCGATTGCCTTCGAATGTCGTTAAAGGGGAAAAATTTGGGGGCGAGACGAGAGGAATTAGTTTCTTCGGGGGTGTTTAACCTTTAATTATCGTTATCTCAATTTTTGACACTAAAGTGGATCATGAATAATTTTTTGGATTAAAGTAGTATAAATTGTAAACTGAAGGTTAATTATAATTACTATAATTAGGTAATATGACTTGAACAGCAGTTAGGAAAACTAAATCAGACTGTTCCTAGACCTCTACAAAATCCTTAGCTCCCCCTAATTTCACTCGAAAGATAACAATTTAGCGTGGGATTTCGAATAAACTATTTTAAATATACATATCATTAATATTCTAATCACTTCACTTTATTTTATTCACCCCCGAGTCCTATCATCCATTCTATTAAATAAAGTAAAAGTACAATTGCCTATATGATAATACCCTCGTAAATTTCAGTGGAGGGTGCACGGTTATGGATAAAAGTGAGAGAGAGGGTGGAACGTGTTCGTTCTCTTTTCAGGATAATTCCTTTCGTCGCGGCGGACGCGTTGGTGAAAGACAAGACGGTCCCGTCCCCGGTGACCGGATATCCGGCCGGCTCGGTGGTGGTGCCCCCGGAGCTGCGGCCCACCGACACCTCGGGATTTTACGACATCGCCACCCAAGAAAACAGATTCAGCCCGCCGGTGGAGACCGAAGGTGGGTCGTATTTTCAGACACGCTTTACACCCCCCCTCCCTCCCCCGCGGATATATTCACCCCTTGGAGCTTTACGCGCCGCGTAAACCACTGATTTCCTCCCGAACGAGGTGACACCTCTCAGGGAAAACGCTTTCACGCTTGTTTTCCCGCTCCTCTTCTTTTTTTATCCTTTAGGATTAAAGTAGTATACATTGTAAACTGAAGGTTAATTGTAATTACTATAATTACTATAAATTATAATTGTAGGTAATATGACTTGAACAGCAATTAGGAAAACTAAATCAGACTGTTCCTAGACCTCTACAAAATCCTTAGCTCGCCCTAATTTCACTCGAAAGATAACAATTTAGCCGTGGAATTTCGAATAAACTATTATAAGTATACATATCATTAATATTCTAATCACTTCACTTTATTTTATTCACGCCTGAGTCCTATCATCCATTCTATTAAATAAAGTAAAAGTTGAATTGCCTATATGATAATACCCTCGTAAGTTTCGAGGGTTACGAGCAAAACTATGAGTAAATATGAGTCCACGTTCGACTAAAATAATGTCCGTGGTTGAATTGATGTAACATTGTAGAGTGAGTTCCTCGTTAGAGGAAATCATCTTCTTAATTCTCTAATCTTCTTCTTAGAGAACGACTCTTTAAAGATTTTCGTGCACACTTCTGTTTACAAAGTTACTCATAACTGTATTTTAGAAATAAATTTCGAAGTAAGAAAGTAATCATTCAGTTTCACAGTATTGTTTCACAGTATTGACTTGTGAATTTACTTTTATTATCTAAGAGCACACACGTTCGTTACTGTAAATTATTAGAATTACGAAAATTGTTGCCGTTGGAAGGGTACCTTTGTTATAAAATTTGATACGAAAATTAGTCGGAAATGTAATAGTAAACGAATGCATCGCGCGAAGTACGTGTTGAAGTTGCGGTTTTTCTTCCTTCCAATTTGATTTGTTTTTGCTAGGTGGGTTCGTGCCGAGGGAACCACCCTATTTCGACCCTCCATACCACTCCACCGATTTGAATCTCGAAATCGGGACAGGCGTCACCGTGGTTCCGGCACCTATCACGAATCCTCTTCGCAAGGGCGATGGTAAACGATCCTCTTCTCAATTTGTTCGTCGAATCAATTTTTTTTATACCGTCACTACCACTATTAGATTATAATTCAAGAACAACGATACAAAACTTTTCTCTGCAAGCGATCCTATAATTTTTATTTTTCTTTACTCAATTACAATTTATATCGTCTTGCTATTTTTTTGTTTTTATTATTTCAAAAAGTACATTACAATCAATTCTCAGTAAGAATTATAAGAAATTATTCTGGAATATTATTACTATTTTATTAATTATTCTACCAGTTAATTCTAAGGGATAGACTCTTTTTAATCTACGGGTATCCAGGTTAACAATTGAGTAACCAATCCCACTATTATTAAGTTACAATTTATGTTTACTTCAGGAGGTACGAAAAATTTGTGTACGACTTGCTTTGTTAAAAATTTCGAGGCTTTCAAGTTCCAGGGAATTTTCGTTATTTTATTTTATAAACCTCGCAGCCAGCAACTGTCTCTTCGAGAATATGGAGTACCGTCACGGGGAGATTCTGCCGAGCAGCAGTATCTGCGTGATTTGCATGTGCTATTACGGCGAGGTGGTGTGCTCCTCGGAAAAATGTCCGCCTCTGAAGATCGGATGTAGGAGGATCAACACCGAGAAGACGTGTTGCGGGAAAATCGTCTGTGGTATGTGAAACTTTGCGCGGTGAAAAAGATCCGCAAGAAATTCTTCAACGTCACGTACATTAGAACGTACTTTCTTTCTAACAAATTTTTAATTTCTAAATCGGTTCGAAGTTAGTAACGATAAAGTTAAGTATATGTTCACACGGAGGAACAATAATCCTTCCAATCTTATCACAGTTAGTTTACCAATCTACCTAAAATGATTCAGCTCACTTATTGAATTTTATTAACACTAAAACAGTCAAAATGACCAATTGGTCATTATTCATAGCAACCATAGTGAATATATAAAACTTCCAAAATTTACTATGATTTTTTGCAGAAGGTATAAATAAAGATTTGTTTTCTGCGTATTCGATATTTTTTCATGTAATTTTCAATTTGATTTTTTCCATGCAAATAAGTACACTTTAATTGTCGGCTGTTCTAGTGTTAAGTCAATCTATCCATAAATAAATTTCCGTTCCTCGACAACTTGCTTTTCTAATTTAAATCTATCCTCTTGTTACATCTCACTACCTATCCTTATTTCTAATTAAAATTCTATTACGTATCATGTTAAACATTAACCGGGTTAAATTCTGTTAACTGCCATTTAGCTAACACTTCAACCTAAAAATCTGAACTCTGAAACCCCGTACAATTTCAGTGGAAGCAGAAGAATCGCCGACAGTGGTGCTGGATCGCGCGGACGCCACGGCTCCCTCCCTTCATCAGCCGATAGTGTCCCCGGACCCGTTCCGGGACGTGATCAAAACGGAGCCAGCCCCGGATCTGCCGTCCCTGATCGAGGACATGATCCCCTACCTCGTGGAGCACGGAATCACCACCCCGAGACCGTCCACCACCAGCACCCTGAAGCCTCTGCAGCCCCAAGCGGTCAATCACCCCCAGCTTCCGTCGAGCTTCGACTTCCTGGACAACCTAGCTCTTCTACGTCCACCGTTCCGACCCGAGGAAGGTCCAGACAGGGTGATCACCAAGAACAAGTACAAAGTTGCCCAAGACGGACAAGCGCAAGAGGGAATCGGCTCCAGTTTCAGCCCCAAGGAACCCGATCAGGCACTGAACCACGTCTCGGAGACGATTCCTCAGAGGAGCAGCGTTTCGATGATGGATCAAGCTACTAAAAAGCAGGAGGATCACACTGTCCTCTGTAACAACGTCACAGACGTCGCGCTTGTAAGATCGAACGCTTCGAAGATCAACGAAACCGTCGAGGCGAAGATCGATGATTCGTCGTTGAAAGCCAACAGCTCTAACTTTGATCGTTCTACCACGGTTAAACCACCTGCTGGGCCAGATCCAGACCTCGAGGACTCCGTATTCTCTCTGGACAGCGTCCTGGACCTGCTGTTCTCCTCAGACACCGTCAACGACTCCGCCAACAAAGGGACAAAGGCTGCGGAAGCTTCGACCACCAGCAGGTCTACCACCACAGTCGGTTATCAGTTGGAGGAGCGAAAGAGTTCTTCCAAAACGAGCGGGAAGACAGACAGCACTGCCACCCCGGATGCTGGAACACCTTCCAAGGTGCTGGAGAACGAGATCCCTATGTCGGTGGCGAGTTTGTTGAAGCTCGCTGGATGCAACATCTACGGGAGGATGTACCGCGTCGGGAGGATCATTACCGAGCTGTCTGGGCCCTGTCTGGAGTGCAGGTGCACGGAGATCGGGGTGCAGTGCAAGCAGCTCGAGTGTTGATCGAGGTTGCCCTAGCCCGGGCTTGGCTGTTTTCCTTGCGATTAGGTTCGTTCGAGTTAATAGATTCACTGCTGCCGTCGCTCGACGCGTCCCCCGGGGCAAGTTTCCGGGGGATCGATGAGGGTAATTGGAAGGCGAGTCGGAAAGCAAACTGCTGTGAGTGACGAAATCAGTATTCTTTTTAACGAGATCGTACCACGACGCGTCTCGCTTTCCCGCGCAACTTTTGTTCTATCGTTTCGAATGGTTCGATTCCGTCGAAGTATGATTTTTGTTTAAAACGATGGTGCCCTGATTTTAGAGATGATTGAGTTGGAAAAGTGATTCAGACGTTCACACGACTATCTTTCTACTATTGGTTTTTTTGTAATGAATTTTCATGAATTCACCATTGACTCTCTTTTTATACGGCGAAACAGTCGTGAGAATATTGACTGGCAGACATGCATAAAATCTGTTTTGAAGAATGTACACTATATAAAAAGCAATTTAAAACGCGGAAAAGCGTCGGAAAGATTGTGTAACTGTGAAAAAATCGTTAAAAGATAATGGTGTAATTGTAAAAAAAGTGTAAAAGGAGGGTCAGGTGTAATTAATTTTTTGGGACTAGCAGTGATTTTTATGGAATAGTTTAGTTAAGCGTTTCAGCAAATTTTGAACGGAACTGGGTAAAAACAAGGTTGAAAGGTGCTTTTTTATGGATTTTTATTCTTGTTTATTGCTCTCGATCAAGAGAAGGTACTGTATTTATATCGAGCAGTGAATATGTTAATCCCTTGAACCGGAAATCATTGCTCTCTGTTTCGTTCGACGATTAGCTTGCTGGAAGGCGACGCCACGAAGGAAATTCGGAGAAACTACAAAATTTCAGGCACGTTCCGAGATCCGAGGTTTATTCCTGGTTAGGTATCGTTATAATTTCCATCTTAAGTTCGGGATCCTACCGATCGTTACGTTTCCCCGGTAATCCTCCTTAAGATTTCGCGATCTCACGCGCGGAAATTCAGACATGTTAAGTCTAATGCAATACTTTGCAGTCTTCCTACCTATCGTTAACAAAATCGTTAAGTATCGCTGGAAATGTCTGTTCCAATTTCTTGAAAATCTGCAGAAATACATTTAGACAGTATTTTGCAACTATCATTACCTGTCAGTAATTGAAAAATCAGTTTTTGAAGCGAAGGTGGATTTTTAAATATACGTGGAACGCTTAAGGTGGATTTTACACGTATCGTTTATAGCTAATAATTTTTATGAAAAACAATAATAGTTAACAGTCGTAAGTGGCGACTGTTAGTCACCAAATGATAGTTTCGAAAGTTTTCAAAAGTAAAGAGTTAAATAGTCGTCTATGTGAATTTTGATATATCACCTAATCAAACCGAACGAAGTTTAATATGAAAATATTTGAAGTTACTATTATTAACCCTTTGCACTCGAGAGGCGACTGTTAGTCGTCTAATGATATTAACTTCAAAAATTGTCAAATTCGAAATATTTACTAAGATTCGCCTACATTAAACGTCATTTAGTTCAGTTAAGTGATATACTAAAATTTACATATATAACTATTTAATCTCTGAGCTTGACTAATAAACCAAATCATTGAGGTCTGAAAATTTGCGAAACTATCATTCGGCGACTAAGGGTCACCTCTCGAGCGCAAATGGGTTAAACGACTAAAAGTTACCCCCCTCTCTCAAATTGCTTACCACCCCCACAACATTCCAGAATTTCCAATTTTTCATTCGAAATTTCGATACGAAGTGAACATAGATTTGCCCAAATAACCTTCATCCCTGTCTTAGAATCAACCCTTAAATTAATCCCACCCCAACGAATAATCTAATTCGGTCTAAGCTCACCCTTAATCGAAACTTATACCCCTTTACGTTCCCTTGAAAGTTTCGCCTTTCAATTACACGCGATGTTCCCACCTACCTGGACGAAGATCCTCCAGAAACGGGAGAAGAGGACATTCTCTTTCCACCCTTATTCCCGTCGCGTCGTTGGCCGGTCGCCTGGAAAGGATCCACAGCCTCGCGAGGATCGATCAGGATGTAATTGTGAGGAATGGCGGTTCCGTGCTCCGCAGGGATAAGTGGATAAAGACGGAAGTTGGCGCCTCGGCCCCTCTTCCTGCAGTTTAACGGGGAATTAGCCTGCTACAGGGCCGGCCCGTGTCCCGTTTTGATTTATCCCCGCGATTTCAACGGAATTGGTTAAGCACGGAAGACGCGAGAGCACTTGAGACACGGGTTCCGAGCTGAAATTGTCGAGAATTTGCCATGAATTTAAACGTGATTATTAGGTATTTCATTAAAAAAAATTTAGTAATTCGCTTGCTGATTTTTAAATTTGGGTTTGATTTCGTATCGACGTAAAAGTTGTCGAAGAATACTTGAGATTTAAGGTTAGAACTACTAGACCAGTTAAAATGACCAATTAGTGTGATTATTCGTAACAACTTCATAAATTCACTGTGGTTAAGCTTCCAAAATTTATTACAATTTTCTGCAGAAGGAATGAATAAAAATTTGTTTTCTATGCATTCGATCGCTTTCATGCAAATAAGTACATTTTGATTGTCGGTAGTTCTAGCATTAAACGTGACTGTTTCATTAAATAATATGTTTTACATAACGATTGATTAACGAATTTAAGATTTTACTACTTTTTCACGTTAGAATTCGATTTGAACTTCTTGCATTACAATAATTTTAACGAATTGTCGAATGGTAAACTATAATTTTACAAATCCTTCGAGAAACGTGCTCCTACAATTTCCTCAGAAAATGAATGCTACGAAAGGAAAATCACACTCGTATCTCGGAACGATCACCTAATTCGCTATTTACAGTGGCGGACAAAAATTTAACACTTTACCGACCGCTAGTGTTTCAACATACGCACTCCTGATAGGCTCATTTTAGCATGGATCTAATATCATGGATCTAAATCATGGTTTTTCTAATATTTTTATTATTGAACGATATTTTCTTCACGTAATTAATAGTTTAATATTTCTTTACAGTATACATATAATATCGCTAAGAAACGTGTTACCTTAGTATAAAGGAACGTTATAAAATTTACAAACGAAGCGTGCAAAATGCCGATTAATAGATTCCCGGTCGATAAAGTGTTAAGACGAGAGGACAATGTAGAACATAATTGAATGGTCTGCAAATATTATCTGTACATTCATTTTTATCGTTACTACAATAGAACAATATTAAGTGATCTATATAAACTAAGTATATCTATTGATTATCACAAAATGCAAATTTTGTTTCTCATACTATTCCTTATAAATTAGTTTAATTTTGCTGTTTCTTTGGTCTTAAACTTTTGTCCGCTACTGTACTTCAAATTCATGGATTATCGATCTCGCGAATCGTGGCGACTCGACCAGCACAGCTACACTTAATTCTGTATGTTACTTCTTTTCACGCTGGACCACCCTGTATACTGCGTAGATATAATTAATTGTAGTCTATTGTGATTCGTACGACGTGATGCTACGATCGATTAACCCTTTCATAGTTTGATAAAATGGCGAGCAATACTTAAAGAACAGCTTAAAAAGCAATCATTCTCATATCAGAACCATTTCCATTTTTTGCATTGTAGAATTATTTTCCTTATTGTTTTATTATTTCTTCATTTACGAGCTTAACGTACTCGATTGTTTGTTTAAAAATTAGTCTAATTTTGAACGTCGAGATAATGAGTACGGGCCGCAGAGGTTGAGTATGGCTGATTTAGATCGTAATCGTAGCCAGTAATCGATCGAACGTAATCAACGAAGACTAGCTGAGGACACTGTAATCGAACTTATTGTTAGAACGATTTTTCCTTTCCTTTTCTTCGCGACTTCTTTACCCGTTTCTTCTCTCCCTCTTTCTCTTTCTCTCTGTCTTTCCGTCTCCGTTTCGCTGTTCCCTTCTCGTTCTTTCTTCGTTTTAAGGATTCTTAAAGGCACCGTGGCCGGAAATGGATCACGGGGAAAGCGTAATCGTTTCTGTATCGCGTTAGCAAGGCCGTAAATTCGCGCTGAATGCCGCACAGAGGCTTGTACTATACGTTTTATCGTGCGTTTGTCGTAATAAACGTTTACGGAACTGAGATCGGTGTTCTCTTTGTTGCTCCCCCGCTGGTATTTTGTAAGTTAACCCTAGATTCGTAAACATCCGTCTCACAGACGGCACAAAATACATAAGCAGCTAACTGCTTAACTTTAACTTTTAAACTGAAAGAAGTAGAAAGATAAACTTCGATCGGTCAGAATAACTGTTGTGTTCATTTTCATTTCAGAATATTAATGATTAACACTATTCCTACCACGACCGATCAAATGATCGTTTTTAAAATTTCGATTAAAATTTCATAGATACAACGTAATTGAATCGCCTTTAAACTTTAGACCTTTTTGTCAAACATACGTATAATACATTTTTCAATTTTCACTTCTTTCTTCATTGTTTATTTTTTGAGAAAAATTTGTAGTTTGTCTTACGTGGGAATGTCGCGGTAGGAATAGGTATACATGAAGTGTCGGTAGGAATAGTGTTAATAGAGGGGGAATACTGGAAGTGTTCTTCAGAGTTCCCGGTGCTCTCCCATTTCGCTGAAGAAGGCCACCGTGGAGGTTTTAGCAGGTAAAAATCCTGCATAACCTCGCCACCTCCCCAGGGTGGTGGGGGATCTTTTCGAAGATTTCCTCCACGTAAAAAAAAAAAAAAAAAAAAAAAAAGGAATAGTGTTAATAAACAACTTTTCAGATTTAAAGCGTGTTTTATTCCTGTTCGTATTCTATCAAATAAAATTAAAAATCAATTTAATATGTTCGTCTGAGAGACGAATGTTTATGAATAGTGTGTCTCCCACGCATGTTTATGAATCTAGGGTTAAGCTCAAGAAAAAGGTTGTTAGAACTGGAAGCGATCGTTTCTCGATGACATCTAATGACCAACTGAATGGAGAAATCTCCCATTTTTTCCTCAACAAAGCATTGTCATTGATTTTGTTTACTTTTGTTATTAATTGATCTTGAACTGGTATTGTTCATAGCTCATCAAATGTGTTTTTCTAAATTTTTAATAAATTCAACACTAGTTGAAGTCTAACTAATAACAAAAGTAAACAGAATGAATGGCAGTGCTTTGTCAAGGAAAAAACAAGAGATCTCTCCATTCGGTTGGCCAATAATTGTTAATTTTTTCCTCGACAAAGCACTGCCATTAATTCTATTCACTTTTGTAATTAGTTTTGAACTGGAGTTGAATTTATTAAAAATTGTACTTTGAAAAAACATATTTGATGAGCTACGAACAATACCAGTTCAAGATCAATTAATAACAAAATCAAATAGAAGCAGCATTCTCGAGGAAAAAAATTGGAGATCTTTCCATTTGATCAACTAAGTGTTAAGATACATATTGTAGATCGTTATCGATCGTCACAGAATTATTATCAGTAATTACAGGATCCCTGACAATCATTATCGAATGATTAAAAATATTTTGAAACAACTTCTTTATTTTATACAGCAATATAGGTTTCTTTTCCTTGAGAACGAAGCCTTTTTTTTATTGAAAACACTAAATTTACAGAAAATCAAAAAATTTGCACACAGCGGAACGTACTTACCTTCTCGTCGATTCCCAGTTAATGATTTCGCGATCGTTCGCTCGTTAAGCGAAGAATTTAATCAAATGGACCGTTAAATGATTTACGATCGACGATAGATTCACCGGTAAATCGGCCCGATCGGATTGGCGCGTGTCATAAAGGTAAAAGGCAGCAGAATTACGGGAACCGCTGATACGATCTCGACTTTATTGCAGAAAATCGATTGTTTTGATACACAATGGAGAGTTGAGGGCTCTCCGTTAAATATGCCCGTGATCAAATCACAGCGTATATAATCATATTTATATTTATATATATATATATTTACAGATATATTTGTATTATCATTATTAACCGTGTCGACATAGGTTCGTAACACTAACATAATCACAGCCAGTTCGTCTCAAGTGTGTGTCGCGCGCGCATGTGTATGTGTGTATGTGTGTGTGTGTGTACAATAATATAATAATATCGGTAAACGAGTAGGTACGATGATCGACTAAATTGCCGGGGAGAACACATTTTATTTTTCTCCGTTCTAATCGTCCACAAATCGATCCTGCAAATTAGATTAAATAATTGAGAGAAAAAAAATTTTTTTTTCGCTTTGAAATTCAAAAGAAAATTCGCTTTTTAAAAAGATGGATTTTTTTATTTTTAGGGTCAAAGTTTTTTTTATTGTCTGACGAGAGCTACCATTTTTTCTGTTACTTTTCGTTTTTTTTCTCGATAATTCAAATTAATTTATAGATAATGCTGCCGTTTCTTTTCTCTGAACGAAAAGAAACGCTGTTGGAGATTTGTGGGCAATACGAACAAGATTCGGCGCTACTTTATCGCTATCGAATAATTCCTACGTACAATTACAATTTTCTTCCTTTGGCAGCGTCGTTTAATGCCTCGTCGCGATTTAACTAAGGGAAACACTCCTTAAGCCGGGCACCTGGAACATTTCCAATCGCCCGAAAAGCTTGGATCCACTTTCTATTGTTCGCGATTCGTCGATCGCCAGGATCTCCACTTTACGATGATCCTTCGCTAAAGAAGTCTTAGGCCGAAGCCACTAATAAAAGCGTCCAACGGTTTTCTTTTCTTTCGCGGATAATTGCTATGGATTGCTTGAAAAATGGATTTCCCGAAGATCCACGACACCTTTTACAAGTTTCGCGAAAGGAATCCAAGGGAGAGCGTTCTTGACAGCGTTTCTCAGCCTTTATCGATCTTCCAAAATTCAATCTTTTCGATTCTTCACCGAATTCTCGTCCTTCTTTCCTTTTTATCACGCGACGATTAAATCAGTACCAATTATTTCGCTAAAAATTCAATTTTTCCTATACGTCTTCCCTTTTGCTATCGCGAATGCGATGATCAATCAACATTCCAATTCTTCAACTAAAATTTCCATCGTTAAATCATTACACTATAATCACTTTCTTTCATTGCACGATAATCGTCCCATCTCCAATTCGTCAGCCGAAAAATTTTGTTTGTCGAACACAACGACCATTTTTCAACGAGCAACCATAACCAAAACCGCCCGTTCTTTGCTTTCCTCGAACAATCAATTAACCCTTTAACTGTTAAATACTTCCGGTCGAAGTGCTTCGCGTGGACGGTGCGCTATTAGCAATTGTGTTGCTCTAAATGGGAACGAGGAAAAATTGACAAACGTATACACTCGTCCATAATCCATGCGAGTAACTTTCGCCAGGGACGCATATACTCGTCCATAGTTCACGCGAATAACTTTCATCAGAGACGCATATATTTGTCCATAATCCATGCGAGTAACTTTCGCCAGAGACGTATATACTCGTCCCTAATCTACATGAGCAGCTTTCATCAAAGACGCATATACTCGTCCATAATCCACGCGAGTAACTTTCGCCAGAGACGCATATACTTGTCCATAATCCACGCGAGTAACTTTCGCCAGAGACGCATATACTCGTCCATAGTTCACGCGAATAACTTTCATTAGACGTATATACTCGTCCATGCTTCACACGAGAAGCTTTCGTCAGACGCATATACTCGTCCATTGTTCACTCGATTAACCTTCGCCAGAGACGCGTATTAAAATTAAAATAAAACTCAAGCATAAGACTACGCGTGTGACTATTAAAATTAAAATAAAACTCAAGAGTAAGACAACACGATCCTTTTTTTTTTTATAATATCAACCGTCTCTTCGTTACCACCTCTGGCTGAACTTTGCCGCCTTTATTCAAATTTTCCTTCGTTGACAGCAGTCTAGAAAATGCTCGATGCATGGCATTCTGTTAGCCGGCTCGCCTCACAGATGCCTTGAACGATTCTGCGCTAACACGCGTATACTCGTCCATAATCCACGTGAATAACTTTCCTCGAACGCATATACTCGTCCATAACAGTCAAAGGATTAAATGCGATTCGATTCCTCGCGAGTCTACCTCGAACGCGTTCAGTCTACCTAGAATCGTCGACTTAAAAAAAGACATTTTCACCTTAGAAGTAAGAGGCGCGCGGGGTCGAAGATACGACAGGGGTGCGCGGGGGCGGAACAGAGCCTCTATCGGTGTTCATTCTCTACCTCTCTCCCTGTCGCCAGGAGGGATGCACGATTAGAGGGTCGAAAGAGATAGTAAGGTCGCGATCAGAATTCCAGGCCACGCTCGCGTGTACACGCGTGAACACTTCGCGCCTCGTTTCCGCTTCCGCGAACTTCCGTTCGCCTCGATTAAATTCCCCTGTTCAGCTGTTTCTTCCGTCGCGATGTTGGGCGGGGGAGAGACAGACCCCGTTCGAAATGGAATTTCACGGCCGATTTCAGTCGAGGATCACTAGGAACGGGGTAAGGTAACCCTTTGCACTATAGACGGCTACCCTGGCAGTGTTTAAACAATTTTTCTTTTCTCTTTCCCTTAAAGCGGATAGCATTGGTACTTCAAAGGGTTGATCGTGATTTTGTACCAAAAGTTTCTTATTTTCATCAATTTTACGAGAAATACTGTTCAAACTATTTGTTCAGATTCTTTTGACCTTGCAACGGTAAGTAATAAACCTTTTTTTCATTTTTGACTACATTGAAAATTTTTTATTTTTTGTTAATTTGCTATGTTAATATATTATAATTTGTACAGAAAAGGGGTGAACATTTCAGTTCTGTAGGTATAACTAAATTTTCTTTCATAGTCGTTTTCAGCGGGCGACTGTTTTGAAGAAAATTTTTTCCGTACAACCGTTAAGGAATCGTGGGATCTTAATTACATAATTTTATCATCGATCATTGTAAACGGAGCGAATACTTTTGCTTCAAAATGTATTCAAAATTATTTACAAATATGGATGAAGAAAGACTGAATGCAGCGACATTATAAAATAGAGAAAATGACTTTTTAAATTATATTGATTTTGATTATTTTATTTCATTAATAAATTTGCCAAACTGGTTTGTAGACGAAAAACGTTTTAAATCAATATTAAGAAACGTTTACAAAAATTAATAAACTATATTGATCTTGATTATTTTATTTCATTAATAAATTTGCCAAACTGGAGTGTAGGCGAAAAGCGTTTTAAATAAATATTAAGAAACATTTACAAAAATTAATAAATTTCGATAGAAATTACTATCGAGTTTAACATTTTAAGTGTTTACCGTCCCCTTTCCTCTACCTTCCTCCTTCATCGCGAGGCAGCAAAGATATGACACCCTAAGGCTGTAAAAATTCAAATCCGTCTTTGACACATACTATCTTTAACTTAGAAAGAACCGGGAGCAGTATTGCACGATTTGGTATAAAAATCGTAATTTAGCGTCAGCAATCGATCTTTGATTCACGAAAATTACAAAACTAAAAAACGCATAGAACGAAGTAACAATATGCTCATAGATTGATCTAGGAAATACAATTTTCACGTACCTCTTTCCTCCCTTACGAGTAGCGAATCCTCAAAAGAGATGAACAACACCGGTTTCAGTCAACAGTGACTGGAGCAAAGAGCTAGAGTACAAAGGGTTGAGTGAATTCTACGAAAAAACAAATACGAACACATTTTCACGGTTGCAAGCAACCGAACCCCATGAAACCCGCTTAAAGGAATACACATGGGCGGTGAATCGAAAGGATGAACCCCAATTGGTCAGGGAATAAAATGCTGCTGAGTGGTAACCGAAAATATTGGAGGAAATAAGTGAATTTCACCAGCGAAGCGTTCCTCGAACACGAATAACATGCTCTCGACGCGTACGCTCGATTCGTATCGCAGGACGCGCGATCTTTCACAGGGAAATCGGGTTGCTCCACGACGCGTCATTTTCGCGAACGACGCCCTCGACTCTCGACAGCCATTCACCTTAACAGGGGAACGCATCATCGTCGGAACGAACGAATCGAGAAACGGATCTCTCGGGTCCCGCAATTTCCTCGAGCCCTTCGTTCAACCGGGCCGATGATGAGAAACGGGAGAGACGAGGAGTATTTTCTTAGTTTTTGTTGGAATACCGAATACCGAACTTATGGCTACTTTAATCGATAGTGTCTATGTCGAAGGATTACTTAGAATATCCTTAGCAGACCACGGACCTTTATGCAAATTCACACTTTTATCAACACGATTATAGAAATGAATCTGACTGAAAGATTTGTATCACCCTCTAGATCGGTGTTTCCCAACGTGGGGCCCACGCCCCACAGGGGGGGCAATTCGAAAATGGACTCTATATACGTTTAGAAATTTTACTTACCATGTTTTGTTAACAATTTCATAGTGATTTCTTCCTAGAACCTATCATTTATGTTTCTTAAGTGAACAAATCGATTTTTTAATGTTAAAAATTATGTATGTTACATTGGGGGGAGGGGGGCATAAAAACTTTAGAAATGTTAAGGTGGGACATGGCACAAAAAAAGGTTGGGAAACACTGCTCTAGATGTTACGATGCGTATTTTTCATGGAATACTCTGTACACCTTACGTGCATTCTGCAATTGTCGTTACACTTAGATTTCCCTTAAATGCATAAAAATCGGCAGTCTAACGATTAGTGTTCCCGAGTTCGAAAGCTGATGAACGAAAGTCAATTTTCAACGGTAGAGAAAAACATCCTTCTTCAATTCGTGAACATTTTATTACTTAAAGCGTAACTGTTTTCGATCGAAGATCGATCAATGTCCAATCGTAATGATTCTTTCGTGCATCAGTTTCCACGTGATCGGGAACAACTGGCCTACCAATACTTTACCAATCAACGGATTTTAGGCTTACTGCTAGTCGATTGTACGCTCATCGCTTCAGCAACTATCCGCTGACGAACACTACACACAACAGTCCTAGTACCATTATCCTCAACACTTGAATCCAACGATTAAACTGACCTAATCATTCACACCACTTTCCTACGAATCATCCGGTTGTTCACAAAACGTAGAGTCGAAAGTTTTACGTTCATCGTTAAACATTCTGACTTCCTTCTTTAACCCTTTCTCGATTCACCAAAGGTATACACTCAAGAGTCAAAGGTCTAACCCATTTCCTTCAACAATTCTTTATTCACCAAAATAACAGTCGAAGATTAAACATTGTGATTTCCTTCTTTAACCCTTTCGCGATTCACCAAAGGTATACACTCAAGAGTCAAAGGTCTAACCCGTTTCCTTCAACAATTCTTTACTCACCAAAACCATAGTTGAAGGTTAAACATTCTGATTTCCTTCTTTAACCCTTTCTCGATTCACCAAAGGTATACACTCAACAGTCAAAGTTCTAAACCGTTTCCTTCAACAATTCTTGATTCACCAAAACAACAGTCGAAGATTAAACATTGTGATTTCCTTCTTTAACCCTTTCTCGATTCACCAAAGGTATACACTCAAGACTCAAAGGTCTAACCCGTTTCCTTCAACAATTCCTTATTCACCAAAACAATAGTCAAAGATTAAACATTCTGACTTCTTCCACCAACCCTTTTCCTTCGTTCACCAAATATAAGTACCTATTTTAGAGTCACTCACCCAAGCTTTCCTCCTTCCAACTTTTCTTCATTCACCGGAAGTGTAGTCAAAAGTTGTACGTCGATCATCGAATACTCTAATTCCTTTGGCTTCCTCTCTTTCAATCTTTTCTTCATCCACCAAGCACACAGTTAAAAGTGTTAAATCGGCTAGGAGTCGTGGATTAAGCTATTTATACGGTACACAAGCGTCCATTCGTCGTCGAGACGACGGCGATTCGTCAGCCCTTGGAAAAATGAATCGCCACAGGCAACGAGCCCCTGTAATCTCGCGATTAGAGGCGATCTAGTAAATTTCCTGGAGAAATCTTCTGGTTTTCCCCTTGTTCACCCGGGACACCGTGTACAGTTTCATTAACCGACAGATCTATCGAAAATACCTCAAAGACACGGATGCTTTGAATTCTCCTCGAAAGAGATTTTTGATCGCGTTCGTCGATGCGATCGACGAAACTTCGATCGAGCCAGCTGGAATTGCTTCCGGCAGTCTTCTTCGTCTGTTCCGTTCTTCAGGAATTCTCAAGAAAAGAAATTCTGGTTCTCCTCTTCTGTCGACCGACTGACCTTCTTTCTTCAACATTTTTGGTATTCATTGGGTACATAGTTTCTATTATGGCAGTTTTTAGATACTCCTTGCGTAAAAATCGCTACATTTCCGAATGTATTTTCAATTTATTAGCGACGCTATTTTCTTGCTCCGATACAGAGCAAGCATTTTTCCTTCTACTCTCTTGTTGACCAACAGGCTTATCGACTAGATTGAATTTCAACGCGGCTCCTTTCATCTTGAGCCTCTATTGTTCACCCATCTTGATCTCAACGATTTTCAGATACACAATATCTCTAGATCTTCTCATTTTTCCTAAATCGAGCAGATCTTCACTTTCGATCCTCACTTCAGTCTGATTGTCCATCACACTGTCCTCAACATCAACAGTTCCATGAACATTCCCAACACGTGTACATGGCAACGGTGATAATCCTTCTCGGAAGCAATTTAACACCCCTTAATATATAACCACCACTTCCTCCTTCGAAGTCCACGATGCCTCTAATTCTCCTCGTCTTTTCAACAATTTCTGCAAAATTTCCTCTTCTCCCGAAATTTTTCATTCCAATCGAATGTTCCGACGTTCGTCTTCGTCACCAATCTCATCCGATCTCCCTCCACAATTTCACACGGTCCTGTCTCATCCACCACCATCACAATTCCCTGCACCGACCCCGATAACTTCGCGGGGACTTCCGTTCCAAAGAGATAGTCCAGCGGGGAACCTACTCGAAAACGCTCTCGGCGGCCTCTCTGATCTTGACGATGAGGAAGGACCGCCTGCAAAGCTTGACGAGCAGCTCGATCCTCTGTCAGGAGGGCTTCCTGAGCTGCGGCAGCGCGATCAGATAGATGTTCCCGAGGATGGCGCCGACCACGAGCAGCATCACGCTGACGGCCGACAGCAGACGCACGAACCTGACGAATCTCCGACCCCTGGCGTCCTTTTTGCTCTGATTCGGGAACACCGCCAGGCCCAGAAGTGGGCCAGCCAGGGCCCCGGCCACGTGGGCGGCCCAGCCGATCCTGCCGCAGCCCAGGAGGGCCGGGATAGGGAGCGACGCGACGTCCGCACTGGCCAGGAGTAGCACAGCGCCTAGACGCCAGCCGGCGTAGCGGAGCTCTCCGTGACACTGGAATTCAAAGAAAGGGAATCCGCGTGGATAGGTGATCGATGAGTCGGTGAGTAGAATGGAAGGGTTCTAATGTGGATATTCGTGTAAATTTTTGACCATTTTTTGTTGAATTTGTGAAAGTAATTCTTATTATTGAGAATAGGGTATGGGGTATGGGGGATTGTTATTATTGAGAATGGGGAATTCTTGAGGTATATAAGAGTGAGAGAGAGGGGGGGGGGAAGAGAGAGCGATGTGCGAATAGAAAGCCATCTGTGGGTGCGTGTTTTTGGAACTGGGCCAGCGTGTGTAAACTGTGTGTGTGATCGATGAGAGTTTAGTTTTATTCGAAGTTTTATCATTAATGTTAAATAAATATTATTATAAATAAAAATGTGTCGTTTAGCTTGTCGTTACCTCTGACTCCCTCTGAATCAAGTAGGTGGGTTCAGAGGCTTAATTTTTGGACGTTGGCGAATGGATGGGTTGGGGAGAGTTAGGATGTATTTTGAAACTCTGAAAATGAAGTGAAATAAAATTTGTTGCGGTTTACCAAGTAAAGATGTGCGAGGTGACTGGTAAGTAAAGCGTAGACACCAGCCGAGGCACCGACCAGAAAGAGGCTCGGTTGTAGAAGGGACGCTCCAAGGGCTCCGCAGACACCACCCCCTAGATAGATGGTTGCCACACCTATTCGACCTTGTTCCACCTATAGTCGTTAAAAACTCTTTGTCTTAGATACCATTGCATTAACAAGGGTAATAATGGAAAATTGATAAGTATTGCCATTTGTCCAAATTATGTATTTCTACCGAATTGAGCGCGCCGGTCACCAGTGACCCCCACGGCGCCACAACCAGGTTGAGCGCCAGTCACAGATGACCTCCAGTGACATTCAACGCGTTAACAACAGTAATAATGGAAAATTGATCAGTATTGACATTTGTCCAAATTATGGATTTCTATCAATTTGAGCGCGCCGGTCACCAGTGACCCCCACGGCGCCACAACCAAGTTGAGCGTCAGTCACAGGTGACTCCCCAGTGACATTCAACGTGTTAACAATAGTAATAATGGAAAATTGATCAGTATTGACATTTGTCCAAATTATGTATTTCTATAAATTTGAGCGCGCCGGTCACCAGTGACCCCCACGGCGCCACAACCAAGTTGAGCGCCAGTCACCGGTGACCTCCGGTGGCATTCAACGCGTTAACACTTAGCCGACCGAATGGAGAGATCTCGCATCATTTTCCTCAACAAAGCAGTGCCATTCAGTGTATTTGCTTTTGTTATTAGTTGGTCTTGAACCAGTATTGTTCACAGTTCGTCAAATGCATTTTCTGCTTTTCCAAAGTATAATTTTTAATCAATTCAACACTAGCTCAAGATTAACTAATAACAAAAGTAAATAGAATCAATGGTAGCGCTTTGTCGAGAAAGAAGTGGGAGATCTCGTGTTAAATATTCCCGTTAACGTTTCGAGCGCGAGAGAATCGGAGGGCACGCGTGCGTTAGCAAATTCAACCCCCCCTGGACTACGTTGGCTGGTCTTTGTAGAATTTTCCGCCGATTGAGATCCCAGCTCGGACAGAAGGCGTGCTTTCGGCGGTTTCCGCTCGATTCGCGACCCTTCCAGCGGGACTGGATCGATCCCGGCCGCCTGTACGGATACACTTTGCGGAGCGTCGCGGGCGGAAAAAAGAGGGCGGCCCGCGACCAGCAATTAGTCTGATTAACTCACCTCGAGCGGAGTGGCCAGCACCAGCTGGATGACCACGTTCAACGCAAGGTGAAGCGCGTTCGAGTGCAGCAGCATGTACGAGGCGAACCTCCAACCCTGCACCCTCTGACGAGGGTCGTAGACCAGCCACCCGCGCAGCGTCGCTTCGTCCCCCAGGCAGTGAACGGCTATCTGTCGGCATCCAGAATGCGTTTCAGTGCACGGGTTGATGTGGTATATGGGGTGTTGTACATTACCGGCCAAAAGTTTGGAACATCACTTTCAGAATTGTAGTCATATTAACCCTTTGCACTCCGTTGTTCCCTCTCAGGGGACATTAGAATTTATTAGTGATTCCGGGGAATCAACTTATCCCAGCGCAACCTTTTCAGAAATGCATGTTTGTTTCTGTGAAGTTTTCTGCTAAAATGGCACGAGATATCAAATCAAAATATGGTACAGTTATCAAGATATATAAAAAGATAGTGATTTTGAGTAACCTTAGAATACGTCCATCCAATACGTCCGAGATGACGCGGAGTGCAAAGGGTTAAATTTCTCGTGACAATTTGTCGTTCGTTTGAAATTAATATTGTTAATTTTAACTTTTTGAGGTTTAATATAAGCAAATCTTAGTAAATATTTCAAAATTTGTATAGTTAATATTATTAGACGATTGACTATCACCTCTCGAGTGCAAAGGGTTAACAACAGTTTCCTTTATTCTCTCTTGTTCTCAAAAGTTTAAGACCAAAGGCTCAAAGAAAATAAATAAATTTTATAAATTTATATTCTATGATAATCAACAAAAAGTTCTACCATAATGACGATAAAAGTGAATAGATAAACAGTATTTGCGTACTATAAAATAATGTTTCACATTGTCCTGTCGTCTTAAACTTTTGTCCGCTACTGTATATCGTAATCCAGGCTGTACAACGCGTAACTCTCTAACGGACAATATTTTAAAAAAATTTTTGATGTGCAATTTTTTTTCAGCGAAATTATCCATAATTATGATTATTGTCAAAGGCGAACGTTAATGCATTTATTCATTGAAATTTGACGTTTCATCGTATCAGGCGTAGGGGTAAAAATTTGTATGCGCATTATCGGCGAACAATCTACCGAATAATTAATTCCGTCCGCGTATGGAAATTCGAGCGGGTGAAATGGTAATTAATCAACACTGCTTATTTAATGCCGAATAAGCCGACGTCGTTGTCAGCCTTTAAATAATGGACGATCTGAATATGTCCGCGTTATTATGAATAATAATCGACGCCATGTCGCACCGCGGCGCCCCGAGGAAAGACGCTGTTATTATCGCTAAACCAGTCGCATAATTTGTTCGCCCCTGTTAAAATGGCCCGTGCACTCGTGCGTATGCACAGTTAATTAGAAGGACTCCTTAAATAAAATGTAAAGTATCGAAGAAACAGAATTTCCAACGAAATCGCAAGAAATTGTCATCGATCAGCTTCAACGAGCAACCACGAAAACTCATCGGATCACCTTTGAAATAACAACTACCCCATTTCTGCTTCACAAATTGAGTTCACCTCGCGTTCACATGACAATCTAAAAATCTGTGAAATATCCAGGGCGAAAATAGTAGGAACCATCACACATATCCCCTTTTATACTTCTTCCCCTTTTACCCCCTTTTATACTTCTCTCTGTATAAACAAAAGTAAAAAATTCACTATTTTTTATATATACTAATGGGTTTCTCTGCCCATCAATAAATAAATAAATAAATAAATATTGTAACCAGAAATTCTATTATCCGAACACAATATCATGTAATAATATCTTTTCGTTTTTGAAAGTCGTGAAATTTAACTGCGGAGAAATACAGAATACGGAAGTATTTAAACAATCCGTTAACTTCCTTACTATGTATTAGAATAAACGAAGTTCTACTTGTTCTACCCTCAAAAAATTCTATTTTTCTGCCATCGAATCATAATCATCTCGAATTATCAATACCTCCAATCGAGGTCTCCCACTGTATTCCGACCATTCCTCGCTTGAACCTACAAAAATATTCAGAATTCGCATACAAAGCTCGGCCATCCACGGATTCTGCCATCTATCGCGGAACCTCGCTTCCGCTCCCCCCGTCCGACGTCCGTCCGCGAGGCCGGAAATTCGAGTGGCGCACAGCGGCCATGCGTCAAAGCTTTCGCGGCAATTTTCGGGGGCGCATATTTACCCGGCAGTTTAGCCGGGAGACTTACGACGCGTCGAGAGATCGCTCGACCACAAATCGTACAAATTCTCCCCGTATCTCTCTTTTCCCTCGTCTCGCAATCTTTTCACGCCCCCCCTCCCTCTCCTCCCGGACAACAGAAGCGTTTCTTTTTACGTTTGGCCCGACGTGTTCGCGCCCCGGATCGCGACGCCCCCGCCCCTCGCGCCATCCCTCTCTCTCGCGTAAATCATCCCCCGTGTGGTCCGGATACAACGCTTTTGGGGTGAGCTGCACGCTTTCACGGCCATCCATTTTTACGTCTCCGGTTTTACGAGCGTCGCCGCGAGCCTTTCAGTCTACGCTGCGCTTAATGCGTGCTTTCACGTTTGCCGTCTTGGTGAACGGGGCCCCCTCGAGGATCCCACCCCCCTCGTTCAACCCTTTTCTTCGGACGATCTAGAATCCTCGTGTCCCTTTTTCGAGCGTGACGGCGGACGCTTTGAAGATCGCGCCGGTTCGCGTTTCCTGGGTCAGAGAGGCATTTAGAGAGAGAGAGAGAGAGAGAGAGAGAGAATGAGAGAAAGGGGGAGAGTGCGAGAGAGAGAGTGAGTGAGTGAGAGGGGAGAGAGGGGGAAAGAGCGGGAGAATGAGTAAAAGGGGGGGGGGGAGAAAGCGCGAGAGAGTGAGAGAAAGGGGAAGAGAGAGGGGATAGAGAGAGAGTGAGAGAATGAGAGAAAGGGGGGAATGCGTGAGAGGGGGTTGCGAGAGAGAGTGGGGGGTGCGAGAGAGTGTGAGAGAGAGAGAAAGAGAATGAGTGAAAAGGGGAGAGAGAGGGGATAGAGAGAGCGAGAGAATGAGAGAAAGGGAGGAACGCGTGAGAGAGAGAGGAGAGTGCGAGAGAGTGTGTGTATGTGTGTGTGTGTGTTTGTAATTGATCCAAACACGTTTTCTCGCGGTTCGGTCGTTTCTGGAGACCTACTTACGTTTCACGCCGGGTTAAATTCCCGAATTTAGGTGCTTTAAATGCCGCACTGGAGCGGGCGATCGTGGATTATAGTAGGATTAAAATTCGTAACACCAAGCTACATAGTTGTTAGTTCGCTTAAGATCCTGAATAAGCGCAAACGCGTGTATTTGCGGGAATTAATTTTATTTCCTCTACGAAAAGTTTGAAAAGGTACGGCTGAATGGTAGGGTTAAGGCGTTGAGGTTCGGGAAGAATTTTCGTTCGTCATCCGTTTCAACAAATTTATGCGTCAATAAAATAAACGTTTTTCTAAATGTTTGGACCTATCGCCGGATGACGAGATTCTTCAAACGAATTTCTCCTCCGTGTGGTGGTGGTCGACGAATAAATTTCGACGAGTTAGGGGACACGTCAAAACATCCACACGAGGACATCAATTCTGTTCTTTTTTCTATTTTCTTTCTTTCTTTTTTTTTTTTAGAGCCAAAACCGGCTTGTTCCGGGGGATGGGGCAAATAATTGTCAGGCTAGGAACACCTGTCGTGATCGAACGATTTCTCTCGATTTGACCGGTCTGTGATTTCACGGTTCTGAGACTATTCGGACAGCTCGATCGTTCGGTGTACTAGATCCGAACGTTGGAAAAAGGGATTGAAATTTCAGCGCCCATCATTTTTAAGCGACAAATAATTGCTTAATTGATACTATCTCGCGTTCGATTTTTCTTTTTTTTTTTTTTTAAAAATGAAACGGTTTCCTATTCTTTGAAAATTTACGGTATATACAGGTTTAACAATAAGCGTTCATGGCTGACCGAATATCGTACAATACCGTCTAATAGGAACGTAGCAGTTCGATGCTTCGCTACTTTTATTGCAATTCCTTTTATCGCTTTATTTATTTCCAGCAGCTTGAAAGACCGAGTTGAAGGAAAAAAAAAAAAAGAAACGGTGTCCGCTTCTAAAAGATATGGTCAGCTTTGTTGTCGAGATATCGCGAGGAGAACGGTAAAAAAGTACGCGGATTGGTTGGGCGCCAGCGAACAATCTTTTCCATTAAATAAATCATAAACCATCGAACGTTCACGGGAAACGAGCAACAGATGCGACACGAATAATTTCTCGCTGCTTTGTGCAGCGATAACGTTTTAAACGGCCGAAGAAAAAGCAACAATGGATACAGGTTTAAGGTGACAAAGAAATATAAAACGTGTTTGCGTGATTTACAAACCAAGCTAAGACCATGCTTGCGTTTCGACTTTAAAAATCGAGATCAGCAACCGTCGATTTCTAAAGGGAAGATCCCCGATACTTTGGTTTCATTCTTTTTTTCCCTACGAAACTGAAAATTGTATCGCGCAAAAAACAACTGGAACAAATAAATTAGATCTATACGAACCCTTGATGACGCCCTTGTACGAAAACCTTCGAACACTTCGAATTCGTTTAAAAAAAATCCGAGAAAGCGAGTAAGAATATCCAAAACTTTGTACTTGCATACATACGTCTCAACGTTGAAGTACATTTGATCGATTTAGATTAACCCTAGATAACTAAACCGACCCCTGTCAGATTTACAAATTTCAGATCTGCCAATCTGCAGTTTAACAATCTGCTAAGATTGCAAACGCTAATTTTTTACAAGGACAATTCTGACCGTACCTAGCGAGTTTTGTCACAAGACCAGCAGAACGCAGTGGTCGAAACTCTTACAACCCCGTCCAGGTCCTTCAGCCCCTTTGTTCTGTTTCTTAATGTTTCCCTACTTTCTAAATTGCCAAACGTGGCTTGGATTCTTGGATGAAGCCCTTGAGAAAGCACCTTAAGAGAAAGCTGGTTTATGGTTAATTTTTGCTTCGTAGCATTTCTGTATTCAATTTCCAACATTTAGTTATCCAAGGTTAAAATCATCTATCTCCCTCCCATCCCTCCACCCTTCACCTTTCTAAAATGCCAGATGTGGCTTGGGTTCTTGGAAGAAGCCCCTGAGAAAGTGCGTTAAGAAAATGCTGGTTTATGGTTAATATTTGCTTCCTAATATTTTTGTTATTCAATTTCCAACATTTAGTTATCTAAGGTTAAAATCATCTATCTCCCTCCCATCCCTCCACCCTTCATCTTTCTAAAATGCAAGATGTGGCTTGGATTCTTGGAAGAAGCCTCTGAGAAAGTACATTAAGGGAAAGCTGGTTTATGGTTAATTTTTGCTAATTTCTGTATTCAATTTCCAACATTTAGTTATCCAAGATTAAAATCATCTGTCTCCCTCCCACCCTTCCACCCTTAACCTCAATCGTGCGCCTATCTCCGAATTGGGAACGCAACAATTCACCGGTCGACGTTTCTGCGAGCAATCCTAGAGTTTCGATTCAAAAACTGGTATCCGACGATCAATGTTGATTCTCTTCGCCCTGCTGTTAGTGAGATCCCCCACCATTTCCACCCTGCCACGGAAACTTTCTGGTGATTTATCCGAGCTCTCTAACGAGCTGTATTTACAGGGCCGCGCTTTTACTTCTGATTTATCGCGCTCGTTCCCGGTATCTCTCACCGGGCGATATTACACGCGAGGAACAGGCCGCGGCGCGATTATTATACCGAAACGGAAGCCGACTTTTCGGCCGCGTTTCCAACCGGATACCAGCTTCTCTCCCGTCTATCTCGGCGTTTTCATTAAGCCGTTATCGTTCGTTTCATCGCGCGACGATTAGATTTCCACCGTTCTCGATGTGGATCACAGCCACGGTGGAATTCTGATTTTAAGTCGAGAAGAGAGATAGAGAGGGAGAAAGGGAGGGAGAAAGAGAGGAGAGTTCCACACAAGGTCGAAGTTCGTGGAATTTCGCTTAATTGCCGGAACGAACGCGAATTTTCCACGATTTCGGATTATAGCCGGCGAGAGGAGTCGAAGCTATAAAAGAGAGACACTGTTGTCGGTGTTAAACACCAGAGCTAACGACGATTAAAACGTACTTATTTGCATGGAAGAGATCAAATTGAAAATTGTATGAAAAAGTCTTTATTTATACCTTTTGCAGAAAATCATAGGAGATTTTGAAAGCTTTACCATACTAAACTTATAAGGCTGCTGTGAATAATCTTCAACTGATTATTTTCACTGGTTTGGTAGTTCTAGTGTTAAAGTTCGTCGCACTGGTTCATGGAAGACGTAACATGACAGCTTTTAGCATTTCTTTCCTCGATTTGTTTTTGCAAGAATTTTCAGTAGATATTGTTAGGCTATTGGTACGATCATGTACGAATGGTAAGATTTAGCATAAAAAAGAACAGGGAGGGAACTGAACAAGTGAAGATTGACAGGAGAACGTGTTGAAAAATGTAGGGTGCAAATAATAAAACGTGTATAACTAGTACATAATAAATATATGTTTATTATTAATTAAAAGGGATTTTCAATTTCACAAATTTCCTTTTATAAGATTAAGAGAAGGTTTCCCAATTTAAGAAAATTTCGAAGATTTTGCAGATTTTGCTTAAGTTGCAAATTAAATTGAAATCATATATTTGAAAGTATTTTTATAATCTCTGCACAGGCAAAAATGGACGAAGTCTCAATGTGTCTCGTTCAAAAACGAAATTTCACTTTCCCTGTTCATCGCACTTACAACTTATTCTAACGTATCTTCGTTGTTTAAGCTTGTTGCGGTGTTCATCGTGTCGCGGTGAAAATTGCAGAACGATTACCAACAGGCAATTCAAAAACACCGTCCCGTTCTGTCGGGACTTCCGCTCGATTATCCAGCCCGGATCCCGCGCCGTTTCATTAACCCCGTCGACAGCGTTAACTTCTGTTTTATTGCGCGAAACCGGCGGAAAAGAAGGGTGCATTTAACTTGGCGGCTTTAACCCCCGCGCATTTTATCCGCCACGTTCGCTGCTCGTACCCGGCGAGCCTCCGGAAGCGCTCGAATAAGCTCTTCAGAATTATTATCCAGCTGGGAAAGGATAGAGGAAGAGAGAGAGAGAAAAATGGGGGAATTTGCTGCGAAGGAACGTGAAAGTAAGAAAAAGAAAGATGTAGAGGAGACCCATTTGAAAACGTCTCTCTCTCCCCCCTCTTTCTCACATTTACTCACTCACTCACTCACTCACTCACTCACTCTCTCACTTACTCTCCCTCTTAGTCTCCCACGCACACTCTCTTAGTTTCTCTCTCACTCTCTCTCTCTTTTAGTCTCTCACTCTCTCACTTACTCTCCCTCTTAGTCTCCCACGCACACTCTCTTAGTTTCTCTCTCACTCTCTCTCTCTTTTAGTCTCTCACTCTCTCTCTTTCTCTCTCATTTACTCACTCACTTTCTCACTCTCTCACTTACTCTCGCTCTTAGTCTCTCACGCACACTCTCTCTTAGTTTCTCTCTCTTAGTCTCTCACTCACTCTCTCTCACAGTCTCTTACTCTCTCTCTCTCACCCTCTTATTCACGTTAACTTCCGTTTTCTTCTTCCTCCTTTCTTTTCTCTTTTTTCTGTTCAACTCGCTCGAGCTCAAGTTTCTTGAAATACCGGCACGATATTCCTTCGTGAACTCGTGCGAATAATTGAGAAGGAGAGAGACAGATAGAGAGAGAGAGAGAGATTCCCATCGGCCTTGTCCCAGCACCCGTTTCCACGACGCATTAGCTCGGTTAATGGGAAATTTTTCGAGCTCGGACGACTTCGCGTACACGCTCTTCGGAGCATCGACTGTTCCGGCGTCGCGACGCCGAGGCGAATAAGATCGACGTAGTAGGATTCATGGTGTCGAACGAGGAACGAAACGGATTCTTCTTCGAGTCGTTGTCGGAAATTTAGCCTTTTAAGTACCTTCTTTTTATACCGGCCGGTGGAAAAATGGAGATGAACATTTTTACATTTTTTACAGTTTTAATGGAGTTTCGAAGGCCCTTCTAAATTTTTTAATTCAAATGCTTACATAATAATATTTATGTCTTTTTAACTTTTAACACGCTATTCATAACCTGCTAAAGAATTTCCCCTTTACTTTATTCATCTGGAAATGTTATTTTAACATCAATTAACATTCTTTCCGACGAAACACATTTAATTGCTATGAATTGCTCAAACATCTCGATTTCCAACTGGAACTACTCGGTTTGATCAAAATTTCAATTAAGATCCATTGCTAATTCACAAACGCTCTAACTTTTTTTTTCTAATTCCCGAATGAACTAGACCGCGGATTCCTACACATTTCTGTGAATTTTATACATATCGAGAAATGTACTATGTACTAGAAAATATGGAATAGAAAATATCCAAAGGAAAAGAAAATAGTATAAAAAATATCCAAAGAGAAAGAAAATAATATAGAAAAATATCCAAAGAAAAAGGAAATAATATAGAAAATATCCAAAGAAAAAGAAAATGTTATAGAAAAATATCCAAAGTAAAGCACACGCATTATAATATTCAGAGAAAGAAACCTCTATATGGATTCCAGTTTTCCAATTCTGTCAATTAGGTCACGAATCTGCAAAATCCTCCGTCCACCTGTAACCGTGCGTAACGCACAAACTTCGAAATCCTCGAGGTAACGTGGGTGCCCCGTCGACGTTAAACGGCGATGAATCAATTTGCATGGCTCACCTCTATGATGCTGATGCAGATCATAAGATAGGGCGGTCGTATCCGGAAGTTGGGCTTCCTGGGCGGCAATGGGTGCCTGGGCGTCGGTCTGGGCGTAACCTCGTCATCCTTTGTCTTCTTGTACGAGGAGGTGACGATGATCGGCGATTCCGGAGAATAGGGCGAGCCGGGGCCTGAATAGGTGGTGTCGGTGCAGTCCGACGAGATCGTCGACAGTGTTGGAGAGTTCTCCAGCAGCGCTGCCTCAACGTCCATGTTCGCCTGCCTGCGGGGAAAAACGGAAGTGCTCGTTAGTCACGGCATCCGAGCGGCCATATTTCTCCATTATTTTCTACGATAACTGATTCGTCTTATTAAACGTTTAATCGAACGAGCCTCCTAGATAGTGCTGTCCAAATTCCAATTGCTCAATTTTATGGAAAATTAGAATTTCCATGCAAGATGAAACTCGTCTTTCGATTTTCCAAACAGCTTGAACGTTTGAAAGGAATTTCGAAAAATTGGAACAACTCGATCGCGTTCGAGTTACCATTCTAACGTTAAACTGTATCAAGTCTCAATCTTGATTATTCTCGACTTTAACCAAGCAGACTATATCATTAAACTTTAGTATTATAATTAAGCAAGAATATACAATGTACGTTGTTTTGCTTGGCGGATGATTTCGTGATCTTTATAGAACGATAGCTTGGGCTTCGCTAATTTTTCTCACGGAAACATAAATGCCTTGCGTTTTAATAATCGATAATTAAATTTTAATCCATGAATTTCATTTCCTCTTCTCCTAACTCAAAAAAGAAAAATATCACCGTTAAATACTAGACATCATGGAAGAAGAAAAATTCGATGTCGTTCAACCCTAAAACCGCTGCCCACAATTACCCGCTGAAGAACCTTCCCACCCTCCCGCCCCCATAGCTCACTTCGCCAGCGTCCACTCTTTAATCCGGCCACAGCTGCACGTATTCATTTATCCCGAGAAGAGCACAGGAGGCAGGGTCCTGCGCGCAAACGAGGGAGACAGGCCACCTCTCTATGGTGTAACAGAGAGCCGGACAGGAAGAGTGGCGCGAAACAGGGGCACAGGGATGAAGGAGGGTGGAAAGCTTCGGTGGGGTCAATCCTGGTGACCCCTTTGTCCGTTCCACCGGAGGTCTTTGTTCGGCTCGTGTTGTCGAGCCACCATAGAATTTGCCTCTGAATTATTGGGGCTAGAGCTGAGTTTGCGACCGGCCTCAACCCCTTCTATACACCCCCCCTCACCCCTCTCTACCCGCGGGACCAGACGATTTCGCTCGTTTCGCAGGCCTTCTGCTCTGTCTTTGGGCACGGTGCGTTTCAACTTGCGTTCGATCGAGTCAAATCGATCTTTGGCTAGAGAAGATGATCTTGCTTGGGGGTTAGGTTCGAGTTAGGTTTGGTTTCAGGTGAACAATTGTTGGAGGAACGAAACGAGGAGGAGTTGAGGATTTTTACGGAGCGGAGGGTGGATAGATTTGTTTGAAATTTGTTGAGGTTGACTAAGATTTTTTGAATTGGAAGGATAGAATTTTTTAACGTTGATACGGATTCGGAATTTTCTTTAAAAAGTGAAATTGGTTCAACCGTCTTATCGATAGTACTTATTTTATTTATCCCTTCAAGCCAAGTAAAAATCCACTGCAACCCTTTCACATATGATAGAACTTCGAACAAAAATTATTCATTAAAAGCTGTTCCACGCGTTTATGCATCTTCGTTCACATCCGAGTTCCAGCTTATCGAAACGTCGCCGTAATTCACACGAGCAGGAGGGGGCAGCTTCCGTTGTCCGCGTCGACCCAGTATAATAATCCCCTATGACAGCCGTCAGAAACGGTAACATGGAAACGATCATCGGCAACGGAACTTGAAACGCGAAGGCCGCGGAAACGGAAGCGCGCGAGCACACTTTCGACCGCGGCTAAATCAACGTCCATCCCCGAAACGTGACTCGTCCCCCCACTGCGCCCTCCCGTCGCCCTGTTTTCTCTATGGAGAACGGCTCGACCACGGGGCGACGTGACACCACGTTTGATGTTCATTATTGTAACGGGTGATCGTTTCGTTTCGTTGATAAATGATCGTGTTGCGGTCCTGCGGCATGATCCATCCCCTTTGCTACCCCTTCACGTTTGTGCGTGATTTTGTTCTCTCTCTCTCTCACACTCACAGAGACACACTCACTTATTCACTCTATCTCCCTCTCCTTCTCTCTTTCGTTCTAATCCACTCACTCTTCCTTTCCTTCTCTTTTTCTTTCTCAGTCACTCACTCACTCTCCCTCTCCCTCTCCTTCTTCCTTTCTCATTTACTCACTCACTCATTCTCTCTCCTTCTCCTCTCTTTCTCTCACTCACTCACTCACTGACTTACTCTCTCTCCCTCTCCTTTTTTCCTCACTCTCTCTCTCTCTCCCTCTCATTTTTCCCCACTCTCTCTCTCCCTATCCTCTCTTTCTTTTCCACTATGTCTCTCTCTCTCTCTCTCTCACTTCTTCGCTGTCACGTTAATCGCGCCAGTTTCATTTCGTTCGGTAGCCAAACGGACGGGAAACGCGGTTTTTTAACATTTAGTAGCTGTGAATTTTAATTTCCGGTTATTCCACGGCACACGTGCTTCAGCTGTCTCTCTGCCACTCCCAGTTTTCGGGATCGCGCCACGGTGACGTTCACGGGGTTATGAGATATTGCGCTGGGTGATGTTGAGAAAATTGAAAGGTATGACGGATTGTTTTATTAGCGGTAGAGGTCTCGGTTATCATGGACGCGAAATTATTTTGAATAATACCAAGCCCTTCTCTTTGTTCTTGTACAGTGAACGTTTCACTCCGTGAAATTTCTCGGAGTATTTTAATTGCTCTCCATCCACCTCAAGGCGACGGCTAATTGCTAAACGACACACAGTTCTGTTAGAAGATCTCAAGTCACTAATTGCGATATCTCGGACTGAAGACTTTAACTAAGTAGTTTGCAAACCATGCTTTTCCTTTTCTTATCGTGTCCTATTCTATGTCCTACCTCGTCTGCAAATATTGTCTGTACAATCATTTCTATTGTTATTACGGTGGAACACTATTTACCGATTAGCACAGAATGCAAATTTTGTTTATCATGCCATTCCCTTCGCCTCTGTTAACCCTAGGATAACTAAACTTAAATTAGTGTTAACTCTGTAACTAATCTCTAACTAACTAATCATTCGACTCATAGACTACGAATTAAAAACATGTATACTTTTTATGTTTCCCTTATTTATTTTAAACAAATTAGCGCAACTTAAAGGGAATATTATAATATTTTAATTAAACGATAGAAAAGTGGTAAAAAATTAGCGTTTGCAATCTTGACAGATTTGAAATTCGTAAAACTAGCAGGGGTTGGTTGGCCTATTAGACGAATGTTTAGTTACCCGGGGTTAATTTCGTTGCCCCTTTGGTCTTAAACTTTTGCCCGCTACTGTACCTGTCCGCGCGTAATTAACGTAACGACCGTCCGGCCGCGCAAATCAAACGTACACGGGGGCGCACGAGGAGTGGCGTAATTAAGGCCTCTCCCAGGCCGCGCGAAGAACAATGTGGCTGCACCCGCGTGCAGCACGCGTCAATGACCGCGACGTGCTCGATCATTGGTAATCGACCGCGACCAAGTCGCTCCAAATGCTCCGCGACGCGTGACGAGGTCTCTTTGGACCTAGTGTTTCGCCCGTGAGGGTTCTTGGACACTCACGGTGGGTTCACTTTCCGTTTCAGAGAGGAAAGCGATGAAGGATTCTCTGCACTTCCTCCTCTTTCAACCCTTTGCACTCGAGGGGCGACCGTTAGTCGTCTAACGATACTAACTTCAAAAATTGTCAAATTCGAAATATTTACTAAGATTTGTCTATATTAAACGTTATTTAGTTTAATTGAGTGATATTCTAAAATTTACATATATTACTATTTAGCCTCTGAGTCTAACTAACAAGCTGTAATGATTACAGGTAAAAGTTAGCAAATTTCCAAAGGTGTAGGTGTCACGATAAATTTACCAAGGTTTCGCGAAAAATTACGAATAGGTCATTTTGATGGGTATTGGTAGTTATAGTGTTAACCCTTTGCACTCGAGGGGCGACTGTTAGTCGTCTAATGATACTGACTTCAAAAATTTTCAAATTCGAAATATTTACTAAGATTTGTCTATATTAAACGTCATTTAGTTTAGTTAAGTGATGTACTAAAATTTACATATATTACTATTCAACCTCTGAGTTTGACTAACAAACAAACTAACTAAAATCTGAAAATTTGCCAACAATCACCTTTCGAGCGCAAAGGGTTAATACTAGAACTACCAGAGCAGTCAAAACGACTAATTAGTGATTACTTATAGCAAACTTATAAATTCACCGTAGTAAAGCTTACAGAATATACTATGATTTTCTGCAGAAGGTAACCTTCAGGTCACACGCTAATTTATTGACATTTTAACAAATAATTTTAGTTTTTTTTCTCACGAGATGGCGTATACATATTGATTCCATAATGTCTCCGAGAATCATCAATTTGAAATAACAAAAAAGTGCAAACATTATAAGCCGTTATCACTTGAAAGTAACAATAAATAAAATAAAATAAAATTGTTTAAACTGGTAAATTTATTTTCATCTACGTATATAGGATTACAATTGTTGATTTTCTGTTCCATTAATTTTTTTATATCTTCCGCCACGAGAAAGTCGGGGAAATTTTCTCAAAAATTCGGAAAAGGTAAACGAGCAAGAAACACTTGTAACTTTGAGTTTCTGCCCAACTGAGATACCCCAGTTTACCACTTGTCGTACACGGTCCGGCGACCAAAAAACCCGTCGATCACCGCTGGGAAAGCGGGATCCTTTCCGGTAAAAGCGACGGCCGCTCAATGGGAACCGAAGAAACTACAAATAACAGGATCATTAATTATTCGGGCGGCTCGAGCGGCCGAGGGGGCTACACACGATTGGCTCATTAATTTTCGGCGACGTTCCTATCGACTTTCTGTCACGCGTCCTTTGTCGGCGCCACCGAAATCCGCTGGTCGGAACGACGACGACGACCACAAATCAAAATCACGATCACGCGCGTGCCTAAATAATCGCGAGATTTAATCCACCCTTTTTACCGGCGTTTCCACTGACACGAGAAACGTGAACACAACCTTTGACACGCGATTTTGATTTACTTTCAATCGTCTCGTTCGAAAGCTCGACAAAACGTTTAAAAGCGTTTCATTTTGCGCGAATTCTGATGATGTTTTACATTATTCGTTTGTTTAACGAAAAACAATAATTATCGTGACGCGTGTATAAGTTAGGGTAAGGTTGCTTAACCCTTTTAGTACCGAACGACGATATTATCGTTGCGTATACCATGGCGCCTAACTGTTTGCATCGTGAGAGAGCTCGATCTCAAAATAAATTTATAAAACGTTATAAATGTTTCAATTTTTTCTTTTATTCCGTAATATGCTTCTTGTTGAATTTTCTAAATATCATTCTTACTTCCGTTTTTATGAGCTTTTTCCCAAACCTTAGCAAATTCGTTAAATTTGCTCGGTACCAAAAGGGTTAACACGTTCGTCGTCCAGCGTGATTCGGCCGAGTTTCTCGCTGAGCCCGAATCCGATTGCATAGAAAACTCAGGTAAAAAAGTATAAAAACTGTATAAATTTTAACTTTTTATTTTAATTTCATGTATTTTATATTTATATATATTATACTTCAATACTTATTCCATTGGATTCCTTTTAAAATTCCAATTTTAAATCCTATTTAATTTCAAGAAAAAGAACGTCACCCAAATATGGGTAACGTGATGACGAATGTGTTAAGTCGTACCACTTGAATTTTGAACGAACTACAGCGACAACAGCGCATACAACCACAAGCAAATATACATTTGGGTCAATCAGATGTTTCACCAATTTTGTTATGATAAATTACAACAATATTAACACAAGTTTTGAATAACACGTTTAATTTCTATTTATTCGATAAATCCTAAGTTTTTTTTCCTTAAGGGGTTCGACTTGAGCAACCTTACCCTACATTTGAGTCAATCAAATGTTCTACCAATTTCGTTATAATAAATAACAACAATATTAACACAAGTTTTGAATAACACGTTTAATTTCTATTTATTCAATAAATCCTAAGTTTTTTTTCCTTAAGGGGTTCGACTTGAGCAACCTTATCCTACATTTGAGTCAATCAGATGTTCTACCAATTTCGTTATAATAAATAACAACAATATTAACACAAGTTTTGAATAACACGTTTAATTTCTATTTATTCGATAAATCCTAAGTTTTTTTTCCTTAAGGGGTACGACTTGAGCAACCTTACCCTACATTTGAGTCAATCAGATGTTCTACCAATTTCGTTATGATAAATAACAACAATATTAACACAAGTTTGAATAACACGTTTAATTTCTATTTATTCGATAAATCCTAAGTTTTTTTTTCCTTAAGGGGTTCGACTTGAGCAACCTTATCCTACATTTGAGTCAATCAGATGTTCTACCAATTTCGTTATAATAAATAACAACAATATTAACACAAGTTTTGAATAACACGTTTAATTTCTATTTATTCGATAAATCCTAAGTTTTTTTTCCTTAAGGGGTACGACTTGAGCAACCTTACCCTTTATATATTCTTTTTAACGATAAGGTATTTTCAGGTTTTTAGACGAAACAATTTTAGGTGAAACAAATATTTTTAACGTCACTTTTTCTAACCTTGGTTTTTTCTTCTTTTTTCTTTAAGGGTGGTGTTTCGAGCACGCGAGGCAAGGGGGTGATTTATGGGAGCATAAATTGATACCCCACGAAACAGTGATTACTGATGGGAATTCGGAGGCTTCTGGAAGTTCGACGTGACCTGGTTCGCGGGCAGTTTTAGGGCTTGCTTGATTTAGGGATGTTTTGCAGGTGCTCCGAATTCTGAACATTCCCACATTTGAAAATGTTCTTTGAAGATAAAACACGTTGGTGCGTTTAACATAAATACGTTTTTGAATCCTTCGATTTCTCTGCGAGGGGTGCAGCATTCTGCGATATAAGTTTTATATTTAAATATCTATTACATTACTTGGTGTTTTATAATAAATTATACGTTATTCTATGTATCTTTTAATAAATTATTAATGTATCAATGAAATTCCTTTTTAAAGCGATAATTTTGAACGCGTAGAATAACATATTGCCTTTTTAATTAATGTGCAGTAAATATTTTGGTATCTGAAAAGACCCTGAAGCATATTTCAGTCAGAAACAGGTACACACTTGGGTAATTTCAAGGTCCTACACGGTGATTTTTTTATTTAAATATAACTTTCAAAAGTATTCTCCTCGACAAGAACACCCCTTAAATTGCCCCTCACAACCTTTGACAAGAGCGTAATTCTGAAGGAAGTAAGAACTTCGAAGTTGCCAAGTTGAAAAATCGTTTAACTTGTTACCATAAAAACTCTTTTAAATATATATCATTAATATTCTAATCACTTCACTTAATTTATTCACACCTGAGCCCCACCATCTACAAAATAAAGTAAAAATAGAAATTTCCTATACGAATCGATCCGATATTTTTCTTCAAAACGTTTCCACGACTGTTGACGATACAATTTGCCAGCGGTTCATCGTTCCTGGACGATTGCTCGACAATGAACGACGGTGATCAATCGCCGCGCCGGGCGATAATCGATCGCGTGAATAAGCGATTAAATAAACGAGCAGCTCGTACGCTGGAAAACCTCATCCGGCAATTTCCACTCAGCGTGTTTCGATTTGTATCGCGGGCTCACGCTCTGCTGCCCCGTCTCTCGATTAATTTTTGCGTTTTTCCCCCTGATGCACGCGATCTTTCGTGTGCCCGATGACACCGAGCCACCCACCAGCGGTATATCTGCTTTTACGCCGTGTCGCCGGAGGTTTCGAGGCCACCGCCTCGTTTCTGCAGCGAGCACGATTGTTCTCGGTCGAATTTCCTGGGGCTTCCTTTCGTGTTCGGGTAAAACAACGTTCGAAACGATGGTCGCTTCGCGATAGATACTGTGAGCGGGTATTTTGCGTGATTCAACCCTTTGCGGACGGTTGCCGTATATATACGGCAGTCACTTGATGCATCACAGCGGCTGACGCCGTATATATACGGCAGCCACTTTTTGGTCCACAGAGGCTGACGCCGTATATATACGGCAGCCACTTTTTGTCCTTGTTTTAAAATTTTTCATACTGTAAAAGGTTATTAAAATATAATATGGAATAAATACTATTAAAAAACCATAATTATATTATTATTTTATTTCAATAGCGAATTCAAAATATAGCTATAAATAACATTGTTAGCGAAGTATGGTTCACTGCTACTTTGTTGTCGTTCGCTTTCGTGACAAAGTATGGTCAGTCGCGCCGTCGCGAAACGTGGCGAAGTATAGTCAGTCACTCTGTTGCGAAAAATAGCGAAGAGTGGCACAGGCGCGCCGTCGCGAAAGGGTTAACCCTTTGCGGACGGAGCAGTAAAGAAAATAGTTACGTCGCGCATTTGTGTTATAAAAACTAAAGCTGTATTTAAATAAGTCTTTCATAAAATCTAACGAAATCATAAACAAACAAATTTAGGCCAACTTGACTTCTTAGGCTAGTATACCCATGCGTATCTTATACGTGTCGTTCACGACAGACAAACGCCAGCCGCAGCGCGAGAGTTGGGCGGATATATCCGACACTCGTTCGCAAAGGGTTAACCCCGAATTTTTGTTTTAACACGTTCGTCGCCCGGCGTGATTCGACTGAGTTTCTCGTTGGGCCCAAATCCGATTGCATAGAAAACTGAGGTAGAAAAATATAAAAACAGCAAAAGTTTCAACTTTTTATTTTTATTTTATGTATTTTATATATTATATTATACTTCAATATTTATCCCATTGAATTCCTTTTAAAAGTTTCAACTTTTTATTTTTATTTTATGTATTTTATATTTATATGTATTACACTTCAATGCTTATTCCATTGAATTCCTTTTAAAATTCCAATTTAAAATAGTATTTAACTTGAAGAAAAAGAGCGCCATCCAAATATGGGTGACGTGGTGACGAATGTGTTAAATATAAAAAAAAATTGATGGAACGGAAAATCAACAATTATAATACTATATATATGCAGATGAAAGAGAATTTTCCAGTTTAAACAAATTTATATTATAGAACATTATAGAATTAATGTGTATACAACATCTCATAAGAGAATTAAAATTATTTGTTAAAATCTCAATAAATTAGCATGTGATAAAGTTACACTGGCCCATAGAGGGTTAATTTTGTTTCAAGTTATTAACACTAAGTTGTTTAGTCCGATTCAATGCGAATTGTTATTGTATTATTTTCGACAGTCTCTTTTAAGCTTAACGTTGCAAAACGTTTTAACTTGTAATTTAGGTTTAATTACTAGTGATCAGCGTAGCGATGAGGTATATAAATGTTATTAAATGTAAAATCTGTTGAGCTATTCTGGCGTAGTTAGTCTGACGTTTAAGCGTCTTATCTCGAATGAAGTTTAATAATCGGTTTCTTTACTGTACCCGGTTTATACCCATAAAATTAATAAAATAAAATAAAATAAAATTTAAGCTACGAGAGTATTATCACCGACAACGATATTATTCGTATTATTGTTTACCTAGTTACTAATTTAGCTTTTCTTACAATTAAATCCAAATTCTTTAACACGAAGTTGATCGAACGATCAAAGATCGATTGACGCGAAAAAAAAAGAAAAGATTATCGTGCAACCGCTTAATTAAATTCAATTTGTAACTTCCACGAAATGGAGATTTTAATTGGCGCGGTACCAGTAGAATGTAGCCTACCAGCCATTGAATATTCTATCCCCGCGATTTTTCCCGTTCGATTCACATCTCGATGCTGGCGAATTTCGAACACTTCCGGAAGTGGAACACGCCCGGTCCAGTTCATGCTCCGCTTCGGTCCGCTCGCTAATCGAGTTCGGCTCAGTCTATCGTGGCCGAAACCGCATTCAGTAATTCAAGCAATTTTAACCAATTTTAGCTTATTCCTGATATCGACCATCAGCTTTAGACCAGTTTGACGTTCACAAATCTACGCGTACGGGAAAACGAAGATTCAGCTTGATGTACGCGGCTTAGGGCAGTGAAATTGTTTTCTTGAATCGATGCAATTTTGTTTACGCATTCACTGCTAAATATGAGATATCTCGTAGTTTGAATCAGGAATTATTAGTGAAAACCAAAACGAAAGTGTCGAAAACGATAGTTTTGTCGGCAATGTCTTGGCGAGCGTAGATCGTGGAAAGAATGTGGATGCGTGGTGGGAAAAGGAAAGGCCAAGGAGGGTTTCCTTTGGAAAATTAACCCTCAGAGTTGAACGGAAAGCCGAGTCACCAGAGTTGTATCAAAAATTGAGAGTTTCCTAGAATTACCTTATACTTTTGCTAACAATCCTAAGTATAATAGCTAAATATAATAATAACAAGACTTCTACAGAATTATCTGTTTTAGATAATAGTATTATCTATATTATCTATTTTAGGTAATAGTATTATCTATATTATTTATTTTAGATAATAGTATTATCTATATTATCTATTTTAAATAATAGTATTATCTATATTATCTGTTTTAAATTTAACAGATACTTTAACGACACCAATACACCAAGATGATTAAAACTGGCCGCTCTATTTCAATCTTAACATTCCAATAACAACAGTACAGCAAGGTAACAATTCCTTTACAATCAACATTTTAGCAATTCTACCGTGCAATCGTCAAAAATTGTTCCACCTTAAAATCGATACTTCAGCGGCGTTCGCGTAAATTATTCTGCTTTGAAACGAAGATTTGACCACCTTTGCCATCGCCAAAAATTCCCAGTTTACGAACGTTTCCGCAAATGTGTACACATCTTTCCGCGTCACGGTGTTGCATTGTTGCCAGGGAGAGATTTTCGCGTGTGCGGTGCCAATTTTGGTCTACTCCTAGGCTCCTCGCGCAAATGTTACTTCGGCTCTGATTGCCGAGCGCAAACACCGCGAGGAATGCACATATCCGGTGTAGATACGACAAACACCGATTGATCAGAGCCACCGTGTACAATACACGGGCGCCCGTTGCAACTTCGCCGGGGTTAATTTCAGGGTATTTCCGGTCCGCGGCGGATTTACTTCTAATTGTCGGGTATAAATGTGGCCGGAAATTCGGCTGTTCTACCGTGCGCCATGCATGAAACGGTCGAATGCCGGCGGATTCTACGTAATTGATCTAGTTGCACGCGTATTATACTGTTTGCCGGAGTTTTGAGCAGCTTCACGGTGCTTCTAACTTCGACCATAATTGCCGACTCTGTTTCGCGGAACGCGGGCAAACACATTCCTCGAGGTGAACGCTAATAGATTTCAATTTTGTCGCGTATTCTACGTCGTCTGGGACGTTCCGCAGGAAATAACAGAGTTGTGATGATTGGTGTGGCTCGTGATTCGATAAATTTCACTCTAAACCAGCGTTTCCCAACCTTTTTTGCGCCACGCCCCACCTTAATCTTTCTGAAGTTTTTATGCCCTCCCCCCCGTTTATGTAACATACATAATTTTTAACGTTAAAAAATTGATTTGTTCACTTAAGAAACGTAAATGATAGGCTCTAGGAAGAAATCACTGTTCCGACACTTCTTGTCGGACGTGTTGTTGCAATACACGACAACACTAATTCAATTGGGTGGATGTAGACAAATGCGTCAAGCAGTTTAACAATTTCTTTAATAATAAATTAACAACAAAAATTTAACAAACGGATATACGCGTGATTGGAGAAGACTGAATGAATGAATGAATACGTTAGTTGAAGAAACAGGGGTTATATAGGGAAAGTGAAGAGGGTGTGGTCGGAGGAGGTTCGGAGGTGTTTCGGAGGTGTGTTTTTGGAATCTGCAAGGATTGGATCGTTGGGTGGAGGATGGGGGTAGCGAGTGGACCGAAGGATGAGTGGAAGGAGATATGCGGGAATGGATGGGGTGATGCATGGTGAAGAACCTAGGCAATAAAGTCATTAGGCCGGTCGATCTTTGGTCATGATGGCAAATTCAACGAGGAAAAAAAAGTCATACTGACATAATTTATGAGGAAGTTACGTCTGTTGACCTTATGGGTTTATTGCGACTAGGTACGTGCCTAATCCTAGTCTTCGGAGCTTAAACTTAGTGGTAGAATTACGGGTGAGATTTTAACTAAATTTACAAGCATTATAAACTTAAAAATTGTGACTGGTGCCACGTGTCGGGACCGGACAATCACTATGATATTGTTAACGAAACAGGTGGTACACGTGGCACGGAACGTGTTAAAGTATAAAAATTTCATCACCTTCAATTACGATACCTGAAACGATCGAAGAATTCGAGGAAGAATTTCACAACACGTCGTTAACAATCAATTTTATCACTTTCACTGCTCTTTTAGCCTAACCCTACACGTTCTGTACGCCCCAGCAAAACTCCGTGAAACGATTTTCCCGTCGCGTAACAGTCCGTCGCAAGCATCGGGCTGCTAACTGGCTCAAAACTAACGCGGAGACCCGACACAGGAGACCGGTATCAAAGACAAAACTGGGACGACGTTACGTAAACCGGAAGCGGATGCCCGATCGACAAGCTATCAGGAATTCCCGTAGCATATTTCGAATGCAAAGCCTAGCCCGAATCGTGGGCCGTTGACGTTCGGAAATCGCATTAGCGGCCGCAAAAAGCGCTCGTAAAGCGCCTGAAAAGCGTCGGCAGCCTTTGCATAAATTATGTAACCGCGACCCAAGGTTGCCGCGAAAATAGCTGGACGACACGCTGTCGCGATCAATCCGGTCTACTTGTGACTTCAACTTGACCCACTGTCGCGAAATTCACGGTGACTTGTCGTCGGCTGCTCAGAGTTTAAGTTAAACGACGGCCGGAAGTTCGTGGGAGCCCTCCTGTTCCGTTACAGTTCGTTTCGCGAAAACGATTGACGAGCTTTCTACAGATTTTGAGCTTTTCGAAAGAATCTATGAGACACGAGAATTTATTTGATCGAAGTGGTTCGTTGGGAGTCCTCCGGTTCCGTTACGATTCGTTCGAGTTTGAAAACGGTTGACGAACTTTTTAGAGATCTTGAGGTTTTCGAAAGAATCTATGGTATGTGACGATTTATTTTATCGAAGTGGTTCAGGTGTGAGATTTCTTAACCCTTTGCGCTTGAGCGGTGCTGCTATGGCGCCCGGAAGGCTTAATGCGTCCAAAATAGAATATTTAATAAATTTTGTTGTATTCGATACAAAAATAAATAAATTGGTTGAATACGTTTGTCTCAGTATAAAATAATTGTAAAATTGGGAAGATTTCCCATTTTTAATCTACAACAAAATTGCTACCATTGATTCTATTTAATCTTGCTATTAGTTAGTTTTCAACTAGCCTTGTTCTCAGTTCGTCAAATACATTTTCTGCCTTTCCAAAGTACAATTTTTAATCAATTCTTAATAAGCGATGAATAGTGTTCGGTTAGGCGTGGCACAGTGTGGTTAGTTAAATGTTAATAGGCTCCTGGTCAGTGAAGTGTTAAGGGGTGCTTCTAGGTTAACGAATGTTGAGTCGAACAAAAAGTTGAGAATTCTGTTACTTAAGTATCTGGAGGCACGACGGATTGCTTTTTAATAAATGCTTTTGATAAATGCTTTCAAGAAATGCTTAATTGAATGAAGCATACGGTGTACTTCTACGTTTGATTCCTTCTTCAAAATTGTAAAGCACGTAGGCGCAAAATTTAAATTTGCTCGCGAGATTTGAAGAATATAAACACAAAGCGGAATTGATCGGAACACGCTTCAACACCGTGTTGCCCAAACAAACGGAAACGCAATCCAATTAACGCGCCTAATTAACTTCAAAGCCAAATATTTCCCCATTTATCCGGCTCCCCACATACCAATTTACACCCCTCGATCGCCAGAAACGAAACCTTCGCGCCCCTGTAACCGAGCTGAACCACGCCGAAGCGTAAAAGGAAGCTGGTCGTTTTTACGCGGGACTGCTTGCCCACCGCCGTTTATTTCGCCATTTTTTTCACCCCCAACTTTCGCCAGAACATCGTTCAAACATTTGACCCGTAAATATTTGCCCTGCAAATAGAGGCGGCCGCAACCCCTGTCCGTTCATATTTCTCCGGCGCGCTGTCCCGACGACAAACGTCAATTTCGATCGCGGAAATCGAGGCGAACGGTGTTATCGACCGCAACAGCGTTCTTTAATTGCTAAGCCGACGTACTGTCCTGGCTCTTGCAATGGTACCTCTTCCTTGACGATCACCTTGACTCTTACTCCCCTAATTATTAGTATGCTTCTTCGTTTCTTTTGTTTCCTTTTGTTTCTGCCTGTGGGCGAAGCTCGAGGGGCTTTTAAGGGTTTAAAAAATAGGAAGTGGGAGGGGGAAGTGGACAACGGTAAGGTGGAGAGAAAAGTTCAGAAAAGAGAATTTACTGGTAGAAGAGTGGTGGTCACAAGGATGAGTTAAGCTCTGACCTAGGGAATACGCGATAGTCAAGCCTAGATCCCTTAGTTATAAACCAAAGCCTGTTTTTATAATAAATATAAATAATTATCAATCCCTAACACTGGGCGCGAATACAGATCGATTTTAAGGGATTGGAAAAATGGGTGGAAGAGGGAAGTGGACAATTGAAAGGTGGAGGGGAAATTTTAAAAAAGGAAATTTACTGGTAGAAGGGTGGTGGTCACAAGGATGGGTTAAGCTCTAACCTAGGGAATACGCGATAGTCAAGCTCAGGCCCCTTAGTTATAAACCAAAGCCTCTTTCCATAATAAATATAAATAATTATCAATCCCTAACACTGGGCGCGAATACACAGCAATTTTAAGAGTTCGGAAAAATGGGAGGTGGAAGAGGGAAGTGGACAATTGTAAGGTGGAGGGAAAAGTTTAGAGAAGAGAATTTAGTGATAAAAGGGTGGTGGTCACAAGGATGGGTTAGACTCTGACCCATATGCGATGGTCAGACCCAGACCCCGTGGTAATAAACCAGAGCCGGTTTTCATGATACATACAATAATTATCGATCCCTAACAGACGGGTTGTGGAACAGCCTGTAGCGGCGGTTTTTCGCCCCGACGGCCACGCCTCGGCGGTCCGCGCGCTTGTAAATCGTGATTGCGCTGGATTAGAGCGACATTACGTTTATTAAATCATTCCGACTCGGTTGTAATCAACGGAAGGCCGCGTACCTCGCCGTGGAACATTGTTTCATCAGAGTAATGAAAGGTTTAATGAATATTTCAAAGCGGCCTGCCGCTTCAGTTCCCGCGGATGCAGCGCTGCGGTCCCTCTTCTTGCCGGCCGAGCTCCTGGCTTCTCGTTTATCGTCAAATCGAATCGTTCCGGATAGCCGGGCTCTGTTTTCCTCGAGTGCCAGTCGTAATTCCGCGAAACGAAGACGTTTCGTCCGACGTTACGGCAATTTTCGTTGTTCGTACAATTTGGACAATCGTGACCGCGGAATGTCCATAGATTTAGGGAATGATAAATCTATCGGAGAAAATATTTTGTATTGGAGATTATGATCAAGGTTATTTTCGTTATAAAAGTCAAGGTTATAATTAAGATTAATTGTTGTCTTCGAGCAAAGAAATTTAGAACATTGAACTTTTCCTGAAACTAGGGATTCATCGAACGTGGGACCCTTTTCAAATAAATAAATTCTGTTTTTTTAAACTCACGATTTTCCATTTTCTAAAGCTGCCCACCCCCTTGCGTCTTTCCGAATTCTCGATTAAAAGTATTAACCCTTTGCACTCGAGAGGTAACTGTTAGTTGTCTAATACTACTAACTTCAAAAATGTTCAAATTCGAAATATTTTTTACAATTTGCCTATATTAAACGTCATTTAGTTTAGTTAAGTGATATACTAAAATTTACATAACTATTTAACCTCTGAGCCTGACTAATAAATAAACTAACTAAAGTCTGAAAATTTGCAAAACTATCATTTGGTGACTAACAGTCACCTTTCGAGGGCAAGGGGTTAATGATTGAACCAAAAAATGTCTGTTTCTGTAAAATTCCCTAGACGAATCGAAACCACTTTCTCCAGCATCGCGCTGGTTTCTTCCAGAACAAGAGCGAACAAAAGCAGTCGACGAAAGTTGACGAGGGAATAATTTATCGGTAGAAGGGCGGGAAGGGGGGTGCATCGAACGTTTCCGGATTCTCTCGAGTCGCAATCGGACGGCATTTCCCCTAGGACGGAACGACTTCTCGGCCCGGATAAGATCGTTGCCAGTCGCGTTGCATTAAATCACGGCGGGGCCGCTGCAATTGCGGGGCCGCTTTCCACTCTACTTGTTTTCTGGCTCGCCCCCGCGCACACAGGGGAACTCCATTCCGTTCGATCTGTCATCTTAAACTGCCGCGCGCGAGAAAGTCCATCCGTTGCACACCACACCAGACGCTCGGCCATGCTTCCTTCCCGCTCGCGAAAAACCACCAGAGAAATGCCACCGCCGTTGCAATTACGCTCGTACGAACTTCGAGAAGTTTGAACTTCGATTTGATGAACGGTGAATTACCGTTTGTAACACGATGTTGTGTCGCGCGCAAAGCAACGGTATGTTATCCATTTGCATCAAAGTGCGAAATATTCTGCGAGTCACAACTGATTATCGGACTCTGACGAAAGTCTGGTGGAAACTGATTCAAGGAGACCATAAATTACTGCTAGAAAGAAAAGAATTCCCAAGAACAGTATCTTGTTACGACGTATTTGAACGTCAACGGACATTATCCAGGCGTGGGTAAAAGTTTCGCAAAATAAAAATTTATGGCGGCCACAACGGTAATTTTTGAAACGTGCTGCGAAGTGAACGTTGATTGACGATATCTAGGGAAATATGGTTAATGAAGCATTTATATTTATCGAGGAATGCATGTGTACCAAACAACATCTGTACGGACACTTTATTAACCTTTTGAGTGCTATGGATATATGCATATATGCGTTTGTCAATTTTTGTTTTCTTCACCTTGTGACCTTTCCTGTGTCCACACATTTCAACGTTAACCTTTTAGTGCTAACGAGGGTTGCTTGTAGGGATCACAGGCGAAAATATGCGTTTACTAATTTTTTCGATCTGTCGCTTAATGCAACGCGATTGTCAGTACTTCGAAGCACTTAGGCCAAGAGTATTCAGCGCTCAAAGGGTTAATAAAAACGCTACTCTTTTGTTACATGTTCTCTGAGACCGATGTGTGTTGTGATTATCTTTACATCCACCTTATAATCCACAGAGAAATACAAATCAGTGTAAATCCCATCAATTAGTCATGGATTTTTCATAGAATACTTTAATTTGATTTAATTTTACTTCAAAGGATGATTTTCAACCATTTCAACACTATTCTATGGAATCGAGACTTTCAAACTTAAAATATTTTGACATTGTTCATTCAAACATGCTTTACTTCTTTACCAAAAATTTACCAACACGAAAATTAGTGTCGCAAAGCACCGACATTAATGTTTGAAAACCGACTGTGACCCTAATTTCTGAACTACTTTAACTTTCCAACGGCTAAGCCATTCGCTTGCAAAGAAAAACCCCGTTTCGACGTTCTATTCCAACGGAAACGCGTAAGTGTTCTCCGATAGAGAAATTAATTCGAAAGTTTCGCGAATCGATCGACGTCCACCGGAAGCGGACGTATCCGCCGCATCCGCCCAATTTCCCATGGCGTTACATCACGAAACAAACGAAACAGCGAGCAGTCAGTTTAACCAACCTAACAGCGTCCTAACGGTAATGGACCCTGGACCACCGAGACATAGAGCCACCCCGTTAACTTTCGACGTTTTATCGCGAATAACCCCTCCTCTGCTGCCTTCCTCCCTCTGCGGCCAACTTTCCCGTCACAGGACATCGCGTAACTTCGGATTTCGCGACTCTTTCAAAGCCATCGGCGACCTCGATACCAACCCGATAACTTGATCTTTCCTCCTGGATGTTGTTTCATCGACTATTTCTGTTACCCCTTTTGTATATCGCCTAGCGTTGTAAATTTTACTGTTTTCAGAGTTATATTTATTTATTTATCTTATATTTTTATATTTTATATATTTATTATTATTATAATAAGCCATTAGAGAATTGCAAGGCAATTATTATAGTGAGGTATTAAATATAATACAATAAAAAGATAAAATTTTAGAGAGAAGTGAGGTATAGTAGATGTTTTATGGAGCGAAGAGATTCATTGAATAGATCTAGAGTAGGATAATGTTGTTAACATTAATGATCATTCTATTGATACCTGAGTGGTATGCAAAAGCGGTTTTATGTGGTTGTATAGTTTTAAATGAAAGGTTGGAATATTAATTGTGAATATTTCTAAGATTTCAGAGAAATTTCTAAGGCTATTGAGCACTTTATAAACAAAAATAATATCATAAGATTTTTCTCCTTTTTACTAATGTTATTAAATTAAATGATAAGTTATATTATCAAATAACTGACTATATTGCTAATCTTTTATCCTCTCAGTAGTATATTCGCAGCATACTATTTTTTATTTTGGGTATTTTTTATTATTGGCCACTTATATTTTTCTATCACGTTTCCCTTCAGTTCCAGGCAAATTTCACAAGCTTCACGAATTCAGAGAGCTTCCACCGAGTAATTTATTTATTTTCTCAGCCAAACCCACTTCGAAATTACTATAACTCCTGTCCAACACGACCTCTCCCCGATTCTACCTCTGCTCCAGCCAAACCCCCAAACATCGAATCCCACTCGACGACCACAGAGGTCCCACCTTTATAACCTTCCACTAATTAGTATGCACAGACTAACAGTTCGACAACAAGTCAGTCAACCAAGCTGCGTCCAAACTCTTTCACCGTTCCCTTTCCGGCTAAACATCGTTCGCCATCGAACGCGTGGATCCTCCAACCCACTCTATTTCCAACCTGGCTGCAACGAAAAAGAACGCGCAATTACGCGCGTAATTTACAATTCCCTAATGAGAGGCGCGCGCGTGCGCGCGTTACAAGCGGAAGTCCTGGTGTTTGTGCAGCGTCGACGCCGGGCGTCGTCCTGTTTGCGGATTCCTTGTGCAAAGCCAAGCGACGACGACGCTCGACCACTCGCAAACACGCGGCCGCTGCAACGTTTGCTCCTCCTCCTTCGCTGTCATCGATCATCGCCATTGTTAGCGCTGGTATACGTGTACGTTCGTTCGTGTGTGTGTGTGTGTGTGTGTGTGTGTGGTGATTGTTGCTCGCAGTGGCTGGAAAACGCGGACTGCGAACGCGGCCGCGGATGAGACGTTGTTGGCATGAATTTTAGGGTCGGGGATGAGGTCGGCGGGCTGTTGCGGGCTTGTTGAATGATTGAGAAAGTTACCCTTTGTGCGGGCGCGTCGGGCTCGTTTTATTGTTTGCGGATGTGCGTCGGGGAGCGTGTTGTTTGAGGATGCCGCGGTTAGTTCTAGCCCCGCGTTTCCTTTGCTTTCTGTTCCAATGGAATTATAAATGCTAACTGATGTTACTCGCAAGGAGGTTGGGCCGCGTGTTACAACTTTAGCGCGATTGTGTGTTGTAGATTTAAGGTTGAAAATAAGCAGTTTACTTGCATTTAGAAAAATAGTGATTTAATTACGAGTGAATTATTGTGAAACGAATGCGTTCTGCTCGGGATCTGGAAGAAAACTGGAGAGCGAAAGAAAAAATGACGGATAGTCCGTTGCAGCCCTCGAAACTATGTTTATGTTGGCCCCGCCAACGCCATGGGGTTCCAAACGTCGGAGACGAGACACGACAGTGCATATCGCTGTTCTTCAACATGGTGAATAACAATTCTCGCGTCAGGATGAAAGTTACGTTAGTAAAACTTGTTACATAGAGGAATTTTTAAGTTTTATCGGTTACCGTTACGGTAAAACTATAAAATTCTGCTGCATAATTTTTACCATACTAATTGAAAAGAAACGAGGCCTGAATGGAACATTTCGCGTACGCAAATTTTCTACAAACACTGGAACGGATTCGAAAACAGTGAAACCCAAACAGAGAGCTTCAAATCACGGAACCTACCCCATCTTTTTTCAAACAACTCCGCATACTTTCCTCGTTGCGCGTACTCTGTATCCAGCTCCAATCCCATCTCCCGGCCGCTGCATAAATCCGTCGTGCTCGATTCCTCTCGTTACATTAACGCAGCCCGCAGAAGAAGGGAGGGAACGAGGAGGAGCGAGTGAGAGGGAGGGGGGAGGAAGAAAGATAGATAGAAGTGGATAGAGAGATAGAAAGAGAGAGAGAGAGAGAGAGATAAAGACAGATAAAGATAGAGAGAGGATAGAGAGAGGGGGAGAGGTAAAGATAGAAAAAGAAAGATACAGAGAGGATAGAGAGAGAGAAAGAGTGAGAGAGAGAGAGAGGTAAAGATAGAGGAAGAAAGATAGAAAGAGCATAGAAAGAGAGAGAGAGAGATAAAGATACATAAAGATAGAGAGAGAACAAGAGAGAGAAAAATGGAGAATGAGGGAATGAGAGAGGGAGGGTGGAGTGGAAGGAGAGGAAGAGATAGATAGACAAAGGGGACAAGCTCGTAAATAAATAAGGGAGGAAGCCGAGTCCCTTTTTCCGGGTATTAAAAATGCACTTTACTCGATGAATCTTCCGGCATGCTGGCGTGCAAAGTCAACACGCGGCCGCGCACACAGGGCCGTGTACAAGCGTGTTGCATCCCCGTGCACGCAACCGTCGCTTGGACGCCGGTAAACAGCCGACCAACCCCCGACGCTGTAAACGTTCTGAGAAAACATTGATGCACCGCCGGAAGCCCCGCGAGGAATCCCCCGCACAGTTCTCCCTGTTGGCAAGAACAACGCCGCAAACATGTAAATCACGCGACGACGCCTGTGGCGAGGGTTGAGGGGTGCTTCTCGATTTTTCTGTCTGCTTCTCTTTCGGCCTTAAAGCATCGATAGCAGAGGTTTGAATTGTGGTATAGGGGGATGATTACTGAGAACGTTTGGTGGGTGTGCGTTGAGAGTTGGATAATTTTTTGAACGGTGATCCGGTTCGAGAAAGCGAATAGGAGGGTGAAAGAGAGAAAAGAAGGGAAGAAATGGATCGAAATTGTGGTTGAGAATTTCTTGCTGAAAGAAGGTATGATTTTTGGAAAAGTTTGGTGGACGTGCGTTGAGAGTTGTTTTAGACAAGGCTGTTCTTTGGATAATTTTTTAAAGGGTGATGAAATTCGAGAAAGCGAGTTGGAGGGTGAAAGAGAGAAAAGAAGAGAAGAAATAGATCGAAATCGTGGTTGAGAATTTCTTGCAGAATGGAGGTATGATTTTTGGAGAAGTTTGGTGAGGAAATGCTTTGTGATTCGATTAATGTTTTTTTTTGATAGAATAATTAGGTTCGTAATAACAAAACATATTGTTCTTATGAATTATGGACAAAATAGCTGAACGTCTTATTCGATATTCAATTCGGTTTCCAACGTCGTTTGTTCCTTATAGAACCCTAATTTTGCGGATAGATTCTTCGCGATAGCAATTCCCGCTCCCTGGCCGAAGTTAGGAAGCTGTAACGTGTGTTATCGCGTAGCTAGTATCAACCATTCAGCGGCTTAGGTCCGGAACTAGCGGACCGATTCAATTCAAAGTTTCAATGAGTTGCGGCTTCCGATTAAGAACCCCGGGGAGAAGGATGCAGCTCGGTTTCAATTATTATGGCTGCTCGTTGCGGTCCAGGAACCTCAAACGGCCGACAGAAGACGCCTTTCTTATGAAAGAAATTTTGTTAAACAGAAAATAACATTATGTTAAAAATGAACTGAAGAAATCGTAAATTTCATAGAAGTTAAAGATAAAAGATAAAATCGTAGAAATTATATAATAAATTTTCACTTCGACCCTAATTTTCAACGTTCATCGATTTTACATAATCTCACAAATTATTATAAATTTCCACTTCAACCCTAATTTTTAACCCTTTCGTTCACCAATTTCATGTGATCTTACAAATTATTTACAAAAAGAAAATCATAAAATATCCACTTCAACCCTTTCGTTCACCAATCTTATAATCACTTGATTCAACAAATTATCCATACAAATCATATGTTTCCCCCTCAATCTTTACTCTCGTAAAAAGCAACCCTAACAACCCAGCTACACCTCGTTCAACCCTCTCTGCCAACCCCAAAACCCAGCGGCAACAAAAATTCCCCGTCACCCTGGAACGAGCTTCCACCTTCGTCCGCAGCCCCGCAACCTCATGAACCTAAATCCATCCGGAAGCGTCCCTATTCCAAATTCAACCCTTACACAAGCACCCCGGCGGGCTCTGTTCAGCGGGACGCAACAACGCGATTACAATAAATCGAATCGCGTTCGAACACTCGATTCCAACGAATTCAATTCCGTAGCCGAGCACACCCGAGGTACACGTGTGTGCACGCGTAACCGCTGCGCAGAGTCAGCCGCCATTACGGGCCCGCTAATCCCATTATCTCGCCTTCCCCGCGAATATTCCGAACGCATCCTTGACGCGCGTCGTTAGCATGCAAATGCGCCGATCTCGATGGCGGCGGGCGTGGGCGCGCGCCTTTTCGTGAGCTCCGCGAACGCGCGAGCGTGGGCGAATAGAAGGGTGCAAGTTGAAACGCTGACCGTAGTCGCGGTAGCGGGCAAAAGTTTGAGACGACGGAATTACGTGAAACATAATTTTATGATTGCCAAATATTGTTTATCCATTCATTTTTATCGTCATTATGGCAGAACATTAGTATGTGAAAGGTTATAAAAATAAGAAAAAGGAAAAATGGAAAAATGAATAAAGTTTTAAGCAATATGTATGTATTTGAATAAAACTGCAAAAAACGATAGAGATAAAGTACAATGCAACAGGCTACCACAGTTTCTCACACTACACTGGCTACGAAAGTTTTCCCGCCATTTTTTCTTCGATCGAGTGGGACCTTAACAAAAAAAATGAACATTCGGTCCCAAGGTTGGCGGGACCGCCTGATTACGCGCGAGAAGTTACGAAGTCGGGGTGATACGGGTGGAATAGATATTTTCACTCTCTATTTCAACGATTTTTCTGATTCGTGGTGTGGCGCGCAGAAAATTACTTTGCCGTATTTATGGTACTCACACTTCGGGGAAAGAGTTTAAAGGTTTCAGCGAGGCAGCGTGTTTCAAAAACTTGGGAGGGAAGCAGAATCTTGCTCGAGATTTAATGCACTGTGACCGAACGGGTGGGAGAGAAGTATGTGCTACCAAACTTCGAAGATTTAAAGAGAATTTACTTCTTCTCAGTTTTATGAATTTACGGCCCACGCCATCCTATCGCAAGTTGTAGCATTAATAAATTTCGCGCCAGCTATTAACATTCCTTTATTAAGTATCCTGAACTGGTAATCTCTACCTTCGACAAAAGTGTTTAAGAAATTGAACCAACATTTACAACGTTGCTGCAAAGCTTTTGTAACACTAGAACTGCCGACAATTAGGGTGTACTTATTTGCGACGAAAAATTGAACTGAAAATTGTATAAAAAGAAGTACCTAATACGAGGGAAACAAATCTTAGTAATCACAGTAAAAATCGTAGTAAATTTCCAAAAATAAGTAAGTACTATGGTAAGTTCATGAAAAATTACGAGTAAGTCATTTTAACCCCGTTGGTAGTTCTAGTGTTAAAATTAAAAAAAACAAAACACCCTAGAAGATCGACTCTTTAATCCATTCACTGTCAGGCAAATTTAAAGCGTGTTGCTCTGGATACCAGAAAATATGGATCATTATTTTGACGATAAAAAGCGTTATATATTAGATTTGCTGTTTTTTAAAGAAAGTATTATATAAAATATTCATTAATCCTTTCAAATAATTCGTAACTCAAACGGCAATTGCAATCGATGACTTGTACCGCAAACTACGGGATATCTGGTGGTTGGCAGTGAATGAGTTAACCCCTTCGTGATCGCAAATTTTCTGAAATTCCGCAACAGAATATTCCTGTTTAAAATATTACGAGACCACCCGCGTTATCCACGACCCAGTTAAAATGGTCGACGCGCAAAATGGAGGAGCAAGGGTCGACGGACAGCGGGAACGGCGGACATTTTGGTCGAAGGCGTTTAATGGGGGTCGCGTTCACGGGCTAACCGCGGCCGTTAGCGAAAATAATCACCGTGGCCAGCCGGAACGTCGCCCGGTCGGTGTCACCTATGGGATTCGGGGCAGTTTTTAACGCGAGCCGCCATAGTGAAACCGCGAATATTGGCGGTGGCCACGGAACGACCGGATAAAAGCACGAAAATGAGTACCTTTGCGGTTGTCACGGAGAAAAAGGCAGGAATTTCGCGGTGACGGTGGCCTGGAAAAGATTTTCGGCTCCTCGTGTTGCATAAAATGAAAGTAGAATTTGATTCCTTTTAATGTTTCGACGGATTTAAACGGCAACGGTAAAAATTAGACGCGAAAACGCGAGGATTATGCGAAATAAGCGAATTTCGAGAATACGAGCGTACCATTTTCTATCAATTCTCTACGAGAAGCAACCATAAATATCGCGACTGCAAATTAATTAAGCAATTACAGCTGCGGTGATTTTCTGGTGAAAATAATTTTCTACCATTTCGTGTCTCATTAGCGTTGAATTATAATCGGGTTTAGCCGTAACGACCTTTAAGTACCGCAGGCACACCGGCATCAAACGGGGAAAATTGGTTAGATTTAATAAACTTGAATGAATATCAAATTGCCGAATGGCCCGTTCGTAGGATCGAACCATTAAACCGATCAGCTCGCGAAATATATGTAACGCGTAGCAAGTTTCCAAAATGGTGGTGGCAAAGCGGCCGGAGGGGCGGATGAATTATTAGGCGTTGGCTCGAAAATGAACTATTTGAAGGGCACAGTCGGGCAATCGGTGAGTTAACAGCTACGGTTAACAGCCAGCCGAATAAAATTGCTGCTTTTCCATCGATGAATCCGAAACGCCACTTGATCGCAATATCACCCCGGCGAACGGGCCGATATTAATCGTGATAAAGTGTTCGACCGTTTCGAATGCTGGGCCACCGACTCCATGTGCAAGCGGGTTACTTACACACTGTTCGAAAATTGCGCGCATGAAAGCTAAACATCCCCCACCAGTAATAATTGCCCCCTCCCGCACGTCGAAACGATAATGCCGCGTTCTCGCGAACAGTATCTTTTCCATAAATCATAATAGGACGGCAGATACGATGGTAATCCGTTGTATTGATTGCGCGGCTTGTTAAAACTTGAGTGCACCGGTAACTGGATAACTTAAACAATCGGAAGAAATCGAAACGATTGAAATCGGTGGTAAACGGGATGGTGAAAACAATTGAAATGGGTGATATAATTGAAACAATTTATATCGTTGAATAATTGAATAACTGGAGGAATTGATATCATTGAATAATTGAATAACCGGGAAAATTGATGTAATTGAATAATTGAAAAATTAAATTGAGGATAAATTTTGGACACCAGGAGGAATTGATATAATTGAATTGAACGATGGAAAGAATTGAATAATTGAATAACTGGGGAAATTGAAATAATTGAATAAATGAAGAATTAAATTGAGAATAAATTTTGGATGCCAGGAGGAATTGATATAATTGAATTGAACGATGAAAAGAATTGAATAATTGAATAACTGGGGAAATTGATATAATTGAATAAATGAAAAATTAAATTAAGGATAAATTTTGGATACGCGGAGGAATTGATATAATTGAATTAAACGATGGAAAGAATTGAATAATTGAATGAAAAATGCTGAATTATTCATAGACTCGAAGGCCGGGAAAATGGGTACACATCGAAGTATCGGGGAGCGAGGAATTGAAAGAGCATCGGCATCGAAATGCACAATGGGTGTGTATACACGGATGCCATTACACGTTTCACGAGCCACCGATTCCGATTATGCTCGCCGGTAGACGTGTGTTAGGCGATTTTTCAACAGCGCCAGGTGTATCGAAGATCTTTCATTCGTCCCGAAATCTGAATAACATGAGCGCAATACCTCCGCGGGGCGTCCGATCGGTTTCTAGATAAATTTACAATTCCGCGTTTCCGAGGAACGCCTCACTGGAACCCTCCTATTTTAATTGGTGATTTTCTTTCTTCCATCATTCCGCTAGTTTTTCCCGTTACAACGCCTCCTTCCCTATCCCCTCCCTTTATTTTTCCAGCTTTCCTCCCCGACCGAAGAATGTTTAAATCACCGGCTGAATGAATAATGGAAATCTACTGTTTTGCGAGTGCGCGGGACGCGAGATTTTTGGTGTTTCCGGTTTTCTCTCGTTCGTTCTCGTACCCCTTGTAATTTTGCCTTTCTCACAGTGATTGTTTTCTGTTCTCTCGTCTTCATTCCTTTAGATTTTACAATTATTACAATTATTTTCTTACAATTTATTATGCAATCGTTTGACCTCGTCGTATGCATGCAATATATTAATTTTTTTTTTATATTATCTTAGTTTAGCTTTCTATATTAATTTCTTCTCTTTTATATCATTAATATCCATAAATAGCAGATGTAAAAATTGTATATTGTTTGGGTAAAAATTGTATGGGTTCTTTACCCACCAATAAATAAATAAATAAATACATATAAATATATATTTATAAATAATTGAGAAAAATAGAAAATAAGAGCTCTATCGTCAAAATCGTCATTTTTTTATACGTTTCAAAAGTGGAAGGTAAAATAAATCGAAAGAAACCTTTCGAGCAGTATTACACCGTCCTCGATTTTACCGATTATTACTTTCTTTCCAATCCCTACCCCGTTCCAATTTTTCTATTCCAATGAAATTTTAATTTCTCGAAACTCGCGAAGGGAAGAAACCAGCGAGCTCCACGAAACGGAAGACATCGGGTCCGGGAGAAAGCGAAAATTTCTTATTGCACATTCCCCGGTGAATCGGCGCGGAAGCTTTAATTGACATTTTTAATGAACCCCTCGCCCCCCACTGTCGAGCAGAGGAACGGTCCCCGGAGGAATCGTCGTCGTGCTCGATAAAAGTATGCAGTAACCAAGAAGTTTATCGATAAGTCGAGAAGTTCCTCCGCTGTTCCGGGCTCGAGGAAGTTCGGCGGGCAAAAGGTAACGATTATACCCGCTCCCTTGGCCGAGAAGCGTAATTAGAGGGTCGTTTAAAGGGCAATTTGCACGGGACCGTTGGCAGGGAATGAATTTCGAAAAATCATCCCCTTTGGCAATTAAACGGATGTCCTGCGGTCTTCCCTCTTTCTCTGTTCCACGTTCTTGATATACGATAGCGGTGATACCATATTTATCTGTTCTCAAGATCAATTTACTTTGTTCAATCAATTTTCCTCGTTATTCAAGATTACCTCGTCCTAACGCAGCGAATTCTTTAACCTGGATAATCCTTCTGGGTTTCTTCCATAATTTTCATCGTTTCATATTTTTTTTGCTTGTTTTACTTAACCCTTTGACTGCTAAATTAAGCTTTATTATATAGCAATTGTGTTGCTTTAAATGGAAGCGAGGAAGAATTGACAAACGCATATACTTGTCTATAATCCATGCAAGTAACTTTCGTTAGAGACGTATATACTCGTCTCTAATCCACATGAGCAGCTTTCGTCAGAGACGCATATACTCGTCTATAGTTCACATCAGTAACTTTCGCTAGAGACGTATATACCCGTTCATAGTTTACATGAATAACCTACGCCAGAGATGCATATAGTCGTCTATAGTTCACACCAGTAACTTTCGCTACGGATGCATGTACTCGTCTATAGTTCACATGAGTAACTTTCGCCAGAGACGCATATACCCGTCCATAGTTCACATGAGTAACCTTCGCCAGAAACGCATATACTCGTCCATGGCAGTCAAAGGGTTAAAGAAAAAATTTGTCTTAACAGCAAGTAAAAGAAGCAACAGGAGATCGCAATGTTTCGCGAAAAGATTCACCCCTGAGAAAGGGAGGAGTAACGATTTCGATTCCGAAAAACTACGATACACACGGATTCCCACGAACCTGGCCGTAAAAAGAGCTTTATGTAACGTTGAAAAACCCAGTAACACCCACCTCGTTGTCCTGCGTTGCAAGGAAATGGTTACTCGGACACGAAATAAAAGGCGACAACACCCTGCGCAGCCCTTAACGCGCTGGCACGAGAGAGAACGCACGAGTTCCCGTTTCTCTGGCTTTCGTTGCGTTCTCAGCTTCGAACGGGAGTATTGGGCAGCCCATAAACGAATAAATAGCGTCTTAATGGGCGGCAGTAAATCGACGGGATCGGCGTCGTCCGGCGGCGCCTCTCGTCGAATTTACGACGGCTGACAAATTCGCCCGCGGCGGGGCTCCGCGAACAATGTGCTCCATCCGTTTCTTCGCCGACTGCAGTAACCAAGTTTTAAGAACAGAGGGGGAGAAAGATGCAGGACGCTTTGTCGCAAATCGTGCTTTCTTTTGCCGCACGATCTTTATCGCTGTGTTGAGAAGAAAACGGGATGGATTGCTGGTAAACAATTTTCTTGTTGCCTTCTTCGAGGACGTTGGTTGAAGGGTGCATTGTAGTTGAAGATCGATATTTAATTACGCGGGTCAGGTTGGGGTTAGGTTCGAATTTAAAGGTGGGTTACCGTTGAAGATGGATATTTAATTATGCGAGTTAGGTTCGGATAAGGTTACGTTCGGGTTAGGTTCGAGTTTAAGGGTGGATTACTGTTGGAGATAGGTATTTAATTAAGCGGGCTAGATCCGGGATAGGTTAGGTTCGGGTTTCATTTGGGTTAGGTTCGAATTTAGAGGTGAGTTACTGTTGAAGATGAATATTTAATTATGTGAGTTAGGATCGGGTTAGGTTCGAGTTTAAGGGTGGATTACAGTTGGAGATAGGTATTTAATTAAGCAGGCTAGATCCAGGATAGGTTAGGTTCGGGTTTCATTTGGGTTCGGTTCAAATTTAAGGGTGAACTATAGTTGAACACAGATATTTAATCACACCAGTCAGGTTCGAGTCTAAGGGTAGATTACAGTTGAAGATAGATACTTAATTACGCGAGTTAGGTTCGGGTAAGGTTACATTCGTGTTTGATTTGGTTTAGGTTCAAGTTTAAGGGTGAATTACCACCAGTTAGGTTTGGTTTAGACTCGAGTTAAGTTCAACTCTGAATGTCAGTCAAAATTAAAGATAGATATTTAATTACACGAGATGTTATTCTTAACCAGTGAAAATGGATCTTCTGTACGATCATTATACTACCTAAGTGGAATCTAACTTTACAATACAAAAGTGTAACTACAATATTACCAGAAACTTGACTGAAAGAAAGTATATATACACACTACCCCATAAAAGTGTTTCTCAAGAAACCTTCTGTCCTCCGAGAAAACTAAGCAATCGTACAATACAACGTATTCCAGACAGTCCGCAGGAGAAGCCACGGTTCGAACTTCCAGCGAACATCGACACAACGACCGGAAATCACGAACGGCGCGGGGCCACGACAAAGGAGGTCGCTGCGAAAACGGGAGCATCGCGTTCGAGCAGCTTCTCGCGGGGAACTTCGGCGGAAAATTAACGGGAGCAGCCAGTCGGTCGGTCGAAAGGTACGTCGAACGGAAAGTAGAGTAAATTAATAAGTTATGGCTGACAGCCAACAGCGGGCAGAGGGGAACGAGGAGGAGATAAACCGGAAGCGCGGGCGTCGCCAGATGGAAAAGCTTTTCTTGCGCCGCGGAAACTTAAGCGACGAGTCGCTTTGCCGCCTCAAAATCTAGAAACGACTCGGCAATTTGGAACGCGCTGCGGGGCACTTGGGAGAGGGGGGGGGGGGTATGAAGGGAAGCGGGTGGACGATAAGCGTTTCGCGATGGAATTTTGCGAGCAAATAATACGACACAAACGACGATGGCGGAAATGCTTTTGAATGCGTTACGTAGCCAGAGAGATGTGAGGAATTCCAGCTGCGTTTTGGTGTTTTTGGTGGAGGCGATGAATTGTTTAATGGATTCACCGTTAAAGGGTGTTGCGCGATTGTCCCTGCGTATTGTACTATTTATGGTATTAAATTATTCGCGTGGACGTGTGCGGTTTCACGAAGGCTCGTGAAATGAATTTAACATTGTCCGATGGGAGACGTTTGTTTGAATTTTTCTACCGCTTAATAGAAAGCTGTCGTTTTTTTTTCTTTTTAGTGGAGATTATGCATTAAAAAGGAATAAAATAAAGATACCTCTTCTTTTTAAGAATTCACTGAATTTTATTTCTAGAGGAAGGCATATCTTTCTGTACTCGACCTTTACGGAGCGAGAGGTAAGACTCGAATGAATAGAAGAGGTTAAAAAACGGTTCGTTTAAGTCATCTAATTCTTATAAACATTTGACCCGTTCCTAGAACCACTTCAGAGCATAGCTTGAACCCACATAAATATTTTTGTTTATTCGTCAGGACGTATTTTATTTCCAATATATTTTATTATATATTCCTATATTCGACTCATCGTAGTGCTTTCGAAACGTGAAACTGTACAGCTGGCCTGTTTCCAGTTAGCTTCTTACCCGCAATTAAACGAAATAAATCAATCTTTCGATCAGTACAAGTTTCTCATCGATGTAACACAAGACTTTTTATTTAAGGAACCTTATGGACAATAAAATGTAAACTTCTGAATGTGCGCGATTGGCTCCCGTAATGGCTGCCAGTCACCTGGAACGTCTCGTTGTAGATTGCAGATTAATTAAAAAAAATGAAAGTGGTCTCAATTCAGCTCTTTCCACGCGTCCATCGAATATTCGCAAAGCGTCCACCCAAACACTCATAATGATCAGAATTGTAATAAAATTTTAAACAAACGATATTTGCTACGAAAATTGCTTCTCTCGGGGTAAACGCGTTATAAGCTCGATAATAGCAATAATTTGGATCCGACGCGGACAACGGATGGATTAAGGGATCTCGCGGTTTCCCGTATTCCCAAATCCAGGAGCCACGATCCCCGAAACGTTCCAGTTGATCATCAGTTCCGTCGTGCTTCGCCGTGGAACTTACGGAAAGTAACAACCGTGTTGTTTGAAACTATTTCCTCTTCCCCCTTGTGTCTCATAGAATTTACACTTCCACCGTAGCACGAAGACATCCTCTGAAACAATGTTCTCCGAATGTCCTCGTCCATCACCAGTTTCATCGATCTCCCGAAACACGCTAAAGGTAACAAGTGTATCAGAATCCTGAATTTCTGCTGCACAATTCTCTGGATCTTCCGTTCGTTCAACGATATCGTTAATTTTTTTGGAATTTATTCTGTCGTTACACTCTTGTGGTAATGCATCATAGATTTAAGGATTAGTATCGCAAGATGGTACGTTTGGTGTGTGTTTGTGCGTCCGAATGTGTGTGTGTGTGTGAAGGGATCGATAGAGTGGGGCCTCTTTTTTTTTGTAGAAACTCCTCGAAAATTTCTCGGCCGTATTAAATTAACAAATTAACACTAGAACTATCGACGATTACAGTGTACTTATTTGTATGGAACAGATGAAAAAATATTGAATACACAGAAAACAAATTTTTATTTATACCTTCTGCAGAAAATCGTAGTAAATTTTGGAAGCCTGTATGGAGGTATCCTGGAAAGCCTCGAAGGAAATATATTAATTAAGACGGCTGTAGGGAAATGCCTACAGCTGATCAATAAACATTTCACTACTCCGTTTATCTGGGCCTCGAACACCAAAAGTCCAAGCGGAGTCCCAAGTTTCCTTCGACAATCGGGGAATACGATATAAAAGACAGTTTTTTGGGAGTCAAGAAACACTGTCATCATTGTCAGTAGCTGTCTACCACAGACCCGTGCAGTTGTATTCGTTACATAGTTATTTTGTTACCCGTTATATTGTTTAATAAAGCATTACTGTTTCTCATTCCTATTCCCACTTACACCTCACCTGGTAAAGTGAAATTGTTAGGATTTATTTAAAAATGGGCAGTGAAAAAAGAAGAAATAAAAAAAAGAAATACACTTTTAATTTTGATATAACTTTAACAGTATAATTATAGACTTTCACATCTCGACACGATCGCTGCTTTCTGTATACCAAATATTCGTATGATATGATCCCAGCGAGTCATGTTTACTAATAATTGTAGCAGATGTCGTTAATGATCGTATTAACAGAAATTATAAAGTTGCCATGAATAATAATCATCAATCCGTCATTTTGACGGTTCTGGTAGTTCTAGCGTTAAATTAGTCGATTCAAGTGTATCGAGTTGGATGTAATCGATATAAAGTGAAGTTAGCAGGTAAGTTTCAGCCATATTCGCGTAAAGTGAAATAAGTTTGTATTACTGGAACGTTTTCATTGCCCCGGCTCTTAAAACTGGCGAGAAACGCCGAGTGTATCTTTTAGAGCTAACTCCCTTGTAGAAAGCGCGCGCGCGCGCACACACCTCCGGTACAGCGTTTTTCCATTGCCACCAGAAACATCCCAGTTAAACAATGTTATCTAAGAGTTAACAGCTCCGTCCCGGAGTAACAAGCAAAGAAAATGTCTTGAGGTGTGCGTTAAGCAAGGTGTACCTTTCAGAACTGTTCCCTCTGTCGGAATCTACACTTCCAGCACGGTTCCCTGCCCCAGGATATCCTCCAGGATCAAGCTTTAGGCGCCATGAAACACGGAAAGTGCCGAGATATTAACGCTAGATTGCCGAAGTGAGTCAATTTGACTCAATTATCATTTTGTCGAGTTCAAGTATCATGCGAAGGGAATAGAAGTAAGGGAGTTTGTGCTGAATGTAATAAAAAATCTGCGGAAAATGAATTTTAAAAACAGCATGTATATGTAACAATTGTTTTGAGCAAATTTTATTAAAAATAAAGTTTCATTTTTTTTTTTTTTTTTTTTTTTGAAAACTTCAGTTTTCATGTTTGGGTCAAAAGTATATACCCAATGGCCAGCAATCTAGTGTTAAGACAAATTTTTCAATTTGCCAGCTTTCAAATCCTTAAAGTTTCGAGTTCCGATGTAACAACCTTCGAGCGTTCAATTGGAATAAGAAATTTCCGAAGTTCTTGAACCTTTAATACTTTGGATACACGATTTCCAAATTTCCCAAGTTTCTGCTTTACGAATTTTAACACGTTCGCTACCACACGTCGCAAAGAAGAAATCGCGACCGTAGCCCAAAGTTTCTTTCTTGAATTTCTGCGAAATGTACAGTAGATCTTTATCGGATGGTGTTAACACTAGATTTACGGACATTTCTTGAGCATCTATTTCTAATATACGTATACTAAGAAATATTACAGAGCTTAGAAGGAAATAGATTAGGGTTTGTTCGTATCATTCCACTGATAAAAGTCAACAGAAATTCCTAGGAATAATAGTAATTGTTTTCGCAAATTTTACTGATGAAGTCTGAAGCCCGTCAAATTGACGGATTCCGTAAATCTAGTGTTAACCCTTTGTACTCCAGCGGTGAGTCTCACTCACCACGGTATTCTTTGCGTCAACTCTAGTGGTGAGTTTCACTCACCATCTTAATTTATATGAACAATTTATAACAATTTCATTTTTACTATGTATGATCATATTTTATTTTTCTTTAAAAATGGCGCGCAGTTGCTGGTTTTCTCATGAAAAAGAAGCTTGGAGTACAAACGGTTAAAATCTAATAAACGAGCGTGTAAAACTTAACCCTTTGCACTCGAAAGGCGACTGTTAGTCGTCTAATGATACTAACTTCAAAAATGTTTAAATTCAGAATATTTACTAACATTCGCTTATATTAAACTTCATTTAGTTTAGTTAAGTGCTGTATTAAAATTTACATGTATCACTATTTACCCTTTGAATTTAACTGGTAAACAAACTAATTAAAGCCTGAAAATTTGTGAAACTATCATTTGGTGACTAACAGTCACTTCTCGAGCGCAAAGGGTTAATTCTTCAGCGTGTCGAAAATGCATGCCGCTGGATCATGCGTACGACTTTGTTCGCACGGAACAAAGGAAATATGAAAAATTGACTGCTGTCACATATCTACGACAGCGTGTCCCTCGAGAATGAAACTCGTGCGCGTCGCAAATCCGATAGCGAACGCGTTAAAACTTCAATATCTGTCCGAATACTTTCGAATTTTGCAAGCTTTCAAACGCTCGAACGGTATCTAAAATTACGGTACGAATCCTACAAATTCGCCTTTTCAAATTTCCAAAATTCGATCGAAACCCAGGCGAGAAGCCGCAAACTCCGGTCGGCGCTTAAGAAATCCCATTCCCGGCTCGTTTCCCCTCGATTTAAGCCGTCCTGGCTGAACCGGCTCCTTAAAATCCCGTTTTCACGCCAAACTTTACAACCCTGGGCGAGTACTCCTTGAATTTCATCGACCCATCCGAAGGGTGGGCTGCGAAAAATCGCCGGAGACGACCAGCGCTCGATAAATCGCAGAAATCCTGCGGAATCTCGACTGGAGAGTTGTCCCGAAGGATGAGCTTGGAGAAAGGGGCAACGGTTAATGAGCGAGCTAATTTTGAGGGTGTTTGCTTGGTCAGTGAATACGCGGCGACCACTGGCACGCGGTCATTAACGCATTGCGGACCGCTAAGAAATCTGTAAGACATACCGCCTGGGACCGCACGTGTTCAATCCTTAGTTAACAAGAATTAACCCTTTGCACTCGTATAGTTATATAGTTATATATTAACTAAACTAAATGACGTTTAACATATCTTAGGCGAATCTTAGTAGATATTTCAAATTTAGGAAAATTTAGGAAAATTTTCGAAGTCATAATATCATTAGACGACTAACAGTCACCTCTCGAATGCAAATGATTAAGATAGTGGGGGCATTGTAAGCTAAGGGTATCAGCGAGATGTCTCCACACATTCGAAAACAACATGGTTTTGGGCAAACTTGCACGTTCCAGAGGAGTTTCTGGGTCGCGCAGTTCATCCCTGACATTGTTTAAATGAACACCATCATAGATATGATAGATGTGGTATGAGTTAAAGGATGAGTGTTGTGGACAATAAATATATTATTCTAGAAGAAAAGAGTCGCTTTATTCCCATCCAACAGTCTCCTTTGTCATCTCCCGAATAAACGAGCAAAGAATTCGCAAACGTAACCGAAACTCTCTCGATGACTGGTCAACCCTGTCTTCCTCACCCTCGATTCGCAATATTTCGTCGATCTAACTTGGGATCGGTCGATGTCCCGGCTGATTGTTTCGCAAGGGCAAATCTGGCCACTCTGGTTCCCTTTGCCGGCAAAATTACGGCTCAATCAGGGCACAATGTGACACAGTAATTCCTCTTTCATGGCGCAGGGGGGGTGGATGATAGGTGGCGCCTCGTGGACAACAATCGCGCTCGTTCCCGGCTACGAAACCGGAGGCCAGACCGCAACGTATCCCTCGCGAACCGCACGGCCAGCAAGGTGAACCGGCGGGCCAATTAATTAACATGATTATAGCCGAGGTGAGAAGCCCCGATCGGATGGGCCAAAGCGTTTGCGCAGCCTCCGGTTTCCTCCTCGACCTCTGACACGCTATCTCCGCGCAACTACACCCCGGTGTTTCCCCTCTCCAGGGACCGGGGATCGTTCGTTGCTGTCCGGGAACAGGTCGTGGAACCAGAGAACTTTTCGGTGAAATTGATTTTAGCTGGGCAAACAGCTAAGGTCAATCGATGAGATCGTTGCCAATCGTTGTGTTTTGTACGTCGGTTTTACTGCGAGAGCGGTGTATTGCTCTCGAAATACTTCCCAACCTTTTCTTAATCGCCTTGTATGGCGAAATATGCGTGATTGTTTAGTTTAGTTTAATCATCCGTTCTATTAATTTTTTTTGTTATCAAATAAACTGTTAAACTCTACTTGACGCATTCGTCTATTTCACCACAGTGGCGAAATATACGTGATTGTTTAGTTTAGTTTAGTCATCCGTTCTATTAATGTTTTTTGTTATTAAATAAACTGTTAAACTCTACTTGACGCATTCGTCTGTTTCACCACAGTTGAATTATCGTCGTCGTGAATCACAACAACACGTCCGACAAGGAGTGTCGGTTCACTATTAACACTTAGCCGACCGAATGGGGTGATCTCCCATTTTTTCCTCAACGGAGCGCTGCAATTGATTCTATTTGCTTCTGTTATTAGTTAGTCTTGAACTAAAATTCAGTTCATAAATTTTCCAGAATACAATTTTTAATAAATTCAACATCAGCTTAGGACCAACTAATAGCAAAAGTAAATAGAATCAATGGCATTGCTTTGTCAAGGGAAAAATAAGAGATCTCCCCATTCGGTCGGCTGAGTGTTAATATAGGTTATTCTTAGTGAACAATAACTACGCTTCTCTGTGTTTACTTTCAGACTGTTTATTCTCCATCAAAAGCAAATCACATAAAAATCATCACGACGACAGCCCATGGATGTATCACACAACTTCGACGATCCACGTTGAACAGGGAAATGAAGCGTGAAAGCAACCCTCGAAAACTTCAGGGGAATAGGATTGAATCGACGATGTCGGACAAGCGAGATAACGGTTATCCGCGACGATAACCGATTAAGAATTAGCCGACGCTCGAGGGTTCGCGACACTTTGCGTGTCAACGTCCGTGATCGCAGCGTTATTGTTCGTCGTGACGGTGTACCTGGGGGTCGCGACTGGAGGTTGGAGGCGTCGGTTTCGAGAGACGGAATCGATCGTGAATACGCGACGGACGATCGAGCGATAACAGCGAAATTAGGAATCTTAATTGGCCGTTTCGGTTGCTGAGAGCAGGTGTAGCGAGTAAATTAAATGCCGTGCTTTTAATGAAGCACGCTCACAGCCGGATAATTAAACCGCTTAAACGGACAACCTCCGTGCTATCCTCTTCCTCTTTCAGCGTTTCCCTTTGCTGCTTACCTTGCACGAGTGTTTTCCGCTATTTTTCTTCCTCCTCTTCCTCCGACAGCCTTCCTCCCTCCTTTTTTTAAAAGGGGAAATTGTGTTAGCGTTGTGTTCGTAAATTTCTTCGTTTTCAAAAGAGCAGAACGTTCTTTCGCTTCGATCGCTCGGTTGGTTAAACAAAAGGAGGAAAAGAATCGCGGGGCATGCTGGAGCTTCTCTCTTGAATATTAATTCCTCCGCAACTCCGAGAGAATTCGGTTAAGGCCTGTTAGCTTCTAGAGTAGTAATCAAACTTGTGTTCCGGGAACAAAAACGTTGTCGAGCGACTCCTGTTCTTTCTTCTAGGCCGATAAATATAACTTTAAAACGCGACACGTGATTTCATTTATTTTTGTTACCAGTTAGTCTTGAACTAGTGTTGTTCTCAGTTCATTTTCTGCTCTTCGAAAGTACAGTTTTTTAATAAATTCACCACCAGTTCACTCGAATTCCTGCCTGTAATATGACCGAGCTTCTTATCAAATATGTCATAAATGTAGACACCTAGTTTCAACGATTATTTCTAATAGTTCAAGATATGCAAGATTATTGCAATTCAAGTTTTTGCTTAACACTTAGCTAACCAATTAGAAAGATTTCCTATTTTTCCCTCAACAAAGCGCTGCTATTGATTCTATTTACTTTTATTATTAGTTAATCTTGAACTAGTGTTGTTCACAGTTCATCAAACGCATTTTCTGCTCTCCCAAAGTACAATTTTTAATAAATTCACCACCAGTTCACTCGAATTCCTGCCTGTAATATGACCGAGCTTCTTATCAAATATGTCATAAATGTAGACACCTAATTTCAACGATTATTTCTAATACTTCAAGATATGCAAGATTATTGCAATTCAAGTTTTTACTTAACACTTAGCTAACCAATTGGAAAGATTTCCCATTTTTCCCTCAACAAAGCACTGTTATTGATTCTATTTACTTTTGTTATTAGCTAGTATTGAACTAGTGTTGTTCACAGTTCACCAAACGCATTTTCTGCTTTCCCAAAGTACAGTTTTTAATAAATTCAACACTAAATAATAACGAAAGTAAATGGAACAAATGGCAGAGGGAAGAATAGATCTCCGTTGCTTAAGTGTTAAGAGGTTGCTTCCAAAAATTGTTGCGCGAAACTTCGTGGACAGGAAGGAAGACCTGCTCGGTTTACGCGACCGGATGTTGTCTTCGCGGGTCGAATGGTCGAGCGACACGTACACGTGAGACGTCAACCACCGTCCTCGATTTCAGGGGCGCTAGGCACCCTGCGAAATCGATACCCCTGTCTGCAAGACTATAACTTTCCGGCTAATCACTGCACGAGAAGGGGAACAGGTCCGTTCCGATCAGACCGGGGAATGGTGGGCGTCAGAAGTTAGGGTTAATGGGGATTAAGGTGTTATGCTGATGAGATGCTCGCAAATACTACGAAGGGTAGAATTAAAAATTTTACTTTTATTGAGAATAAAAGCTCGGGAACAGATAGAATAGATAAATGTAGGATTTTTCCATGGAATGACCGTTAGAAAGACATTTTTTTCCCGTAAAATAGCCGTTATAAAGACGACATGCCTCGCCACCGTGTCAATAGTCGATAGTTTTGCGTAAACGTGTTGCGGCCTGCAAATTTGGAGTAGTCGTATTTTGTGCTCCTTAGAAGAACAGTCGCTGAAAACAGTGCTGCTCGGATTCTTCTTCTTTTTCTTGCGTGTATTTTTGAATAAATTGTTAACTTTCTTGTTTATAAGATTTGTGTTTTCCCTTTCACCCTCATATCCTACATAAATATTACCCGAACTAAATAATTACAAATTTTTCTTCGTCAACAAATAAACCAATAATCACAGTTTCCATTATCTGCAACAATTTTAACACTTCAAACGTATCTATTGTACCTCTAAACTGAAAATAGAGAGAAAGGGATCCACGATCTTTACGGATACATTGTTCCAAATGGAAACTGATACCAAGGATCGCTGTCCCACCGGAAACGCCATTGGGCACGTGACACATCGTCGATCGAACGAAAATAAGAACGCGTTCAGGTTTGACTCCAGTTTCAGGTATATTAGGTGTCCGCGTAGTTCAAAGCGTTCGCCAGCCCTGTTAAATCAATATCTCTATCGACGCCACGGAACCGGACGCCGGCGACGAACACTCGACACCGTTCGCGGACACAGCGAACAAAGTGTCGAAAACGATGATACGATTAATTTATCGATCCGTTCCCAGTCGCGAAGGATTGATCGGCAGCTACAGGTTCGAAGGATGATGAATTATCAAGGACAGAACCTGGACGCGAGCGGTGGGCTAATTAACGCTCGCTATGCTCTGCGATTAATTTTCAATTAACCCGTCTCGGGAACAGGCCGCACGGTTCCGTAGACGGAGCATTCCGTTTTAATGAACCACTGGCTGCGTGCTGTTTATTATTTGCGGGGGCAGGCGTGTTAATTGATCGTTACAATGTGTGGTTAGTAGAGGTGGTGGGAGATTCGCGGGAAAATTAGAGGAATTTTATGTTTTCACGATTGAACGATTGTTAGGATCGATGATTACCCTGTGTAACATTCTCAATTTCAGGATTTTTATTGTACAGCTAATTTCGTGATCATTAAAGCTAAATCTATCGACGGGTTAGGGTGTACCTATTTGTAACGAAGAAATTAAATAGAAAATTATGTTTAAAAAATAGCTAATACAAGAGAAAACTGAATCACAGTAAATTTCCAAAAGTGTAGATATATCATAATGCATTCGCAAAGTTTCCATGAAAAATTACGAATTGGTAATTTTGATTGGTCTTGGTAGTCATAGTGTTAAAGTTTCAAACATTTTTATGTCTAACAAAACGATGCTTCTAAGCAGCGAAATGACAAAAATTCTTATGAAATTCCTGAAATGGAATTTACAAGAAGGTTACACTGTCTGCAGACGGGAGATCTAAAAAAATTCTATTCGGTCAGAATCGTCGAATTTTCAACGATTGCTACATTCAGCGGAAAAATTCTGCCGAGCGGCAAAAGGATCGAATCCCATAATATTTCTAAAACGTCATGTTTCTCCCGGACAATATAATCCTGAGGGATAAGCGGGGCGAGCAAACAGGGTTAAACATTATCGATCGTTAACGCTGATCAGGAGAAATTCCGGTGCTTTTCACTGCAAAGCCTGATCGTTGGACGCTGATGCGGGGCTATCGGTTATTCGGTCAGCGTGGCCGGATCCGTGGTTCGTTTCATCGTCGGATCCACTCGACGCTTTGTGGGATCAAGTGGACTGATCCCAGGGGATAAGACACGCTCTCTTCCCTCGTGGGGAAGGGGGACGAGGGAGAGAGAGCAAGAGGGAGGGAAAGAAAGGGAGGAGAGGGAGAGAGAGTGAATGAATGAATGAATGAGTGAAAGAGAGGAGAGGGAGAGAGAGTGAATGAGTGAATGAGAGAGGGGGAGGAGAAAGAGAGAGAGCGAGTGAGTGAGTGAATGAGATATAGAGGAGAGAACAGAGAAAGGGAGAGAGGGAGAGACAGTGAGTGAGTGAATGAGAGAGGGGGGAGAAAGAGAGAGAGAGTGAGTGAATGAGATATAGAGGAGGGAGAGAAGAGAGAAAGGGAGAGAGGGAGAGACAGTGAGTGAGTGAATGAGAGAGGAGGTAGGAGAAAGAGAGAGTGAGTGAGTGAATGAGATATATAGAGGGGTGAGGGGAAAAGAGAGAAAGGGGGAGAGGGAGAGAGAGTGAGTGAGTGAATGAGAGAGGGGAAGGAGAAAGAGAGATCGAGCGAGTGAGATATAGAGGGGGGAGAAGAGAGAAAGAGAGAGAGGGAGAGGGCGGGGGGGATACTAGCACTTGACGAGAACGCGCGCACCGCGATTCGCCAATTGCTTTTCACGATTAACCAGCCGCGACCCAATGCGTGATCGGAACAAACCGCGTCCCGACGCTCATTCGCCGTCTTGGTGGGGCGCGTGGATTCAAAAGGTGATCCTCGACTTAAATTCCGTTTCGGTGCACACCCCTTTCTTCTGCTTCTCTCAATTCGCTCTGATTCCTTCTCGAGAACTTTGACTTCGATTTACTGACGGGTAAATAAAAGAGCTTTCCTTAATTGACCCATTTCTTCGTCCTTCTTTTTTCATATACTTTTGGAAATCATTAAGCCCACCCCTGTTGATCGTTTCTACAGACATCATCCTCATGAAAATCGGTAATTTACGCTCGACGACGATTCGATTGGAGAGTCGAGAACATAATGCGTTTCCTTTCGTTTTTCTAACTAGCGTCTCAATGCCAGATCACAAACATATCTCTAAATCCTAAAATACCATGTATATCGTATTCAAAAATTCTGAAAACGATACAAAATGATACATCGAATATTCATATCTTTCTTCGAAGCAGTATAAAATTGCTGACCCAATTTATCCACGGTTCATACCTAATCACAACTCGAGATCCCTCGATCACCGTCCGATTCTCCGTGAATCGACAAATTTCCCTCTTCCAGAAAAAACGTAGCTTATCGCTCAACCGTTCGTCCCTGGTTTACCGGGAGAACTCGACATCCATAAATTCCCATTTCGCCATTAACGATAGCGGGGCCAGGGGGCCATCTTTCCCAATTGGACCACGGAGTTCCCCCTCCCTCTCACTGCTAATGAAAATGGGCACGAACCGAGCCACTCCGCCGGATGAAAGCGCGAATCCCGCGTTTCCGGGACCGAGTGATTGACAAGCGTTCGCTGGCTACCCGCGCGCCTTCAACCCCTTTTTCTCCGCTCCAACCCCTCCCTATCCCACCCTGTTCCCGTGTCGTGCAGCCTCGCGATAAATAGGATAAAGCGCGGGACGCATTCAGCCGACGCGACGCGACGCCGTGAAAAGGTTTCTCTCTCGCTGTCGCGAAAGGCGACGGAAACTGATATAAAACGGGCGAAAGCATGTAATGGGATGCGTCGAAGGGGGGTTGGGGTGGAGGGGAGGGGGTCGATACGTTTTCGACGGCGCTTCTTTCAGCCGGGAGAGCGAGGAGATACGTGAACGGAATTTTTTGGGATATTTCGAGGCGCCGCTTTTTGTTGAAACCAGGGCTTTGGCGGCGCTCACGGGTCAACGGGGTTGAGGAGCGAAAGGGGGACCTGGAAGTGTTAGCGAGAACGGGGATAGATTAGAAAATTGTACGGGAATCTGTAAAACTGTTGAAGCAATGTACGGAAGAAATTAATTTTTGATTGGATACATCTTTGGGCGTTTTGGTCATTAATTAGATTAGTTTTGGCTTTTGGTTTTCCAATCTCGAACTGAGAATGACTTGATTATGGCGATCTTATTATCGATAATTGGGCAATGTGGTGCTCGTGACAGGAAAATGTGCTTGAAATTCTAAATTACAATTCTTTTGATATAGTTTGGTACTAAATTTCATACCCTTAATTTAATTAATTAGAAGTTAAGTTTTCAAAATCTATTATCCATTCCATGGTGAAAAGAATAATTTGAAAAAAGCAGCTTTGCGGATTATACAGCGAAACAAAAAAAGAACGAATCAAAATCGTTCCGCTTCATATTAAAATAAGTAAGAAGTAAGTAAGCTCAAAGTAAAAAATAATTCGATGCAAAAAATAAAAAAACAATTTACAAAAATAACGAATCAGGATCGTTCCTCTCCATATTCAAATAAATAAGAAGTAAGTAATAATTCGACGTAAAAAATAAGAAGAAGAAAACAATTTTCCTTTCGACGTGATATTTTCGATTCGACCGTGTTAAGGAAAAAGAGCTCCGCGGAAAAATGTTCCCTCGGCCTGAAACGATCGCGCTCCGTCTTCCAGCGTTGATCGCCAAGTAAATTCCCCAGGGGCGGCCGCCCTTTATCCCCGTCGACAGCTTGACAAACACTGATTACGGGAAACCGAGAAAGCGTCGAGATAAAGCACGGCGTCGTCGATTTCCTTTTATCAGCCTAAATTGCCCTCGTTATCGGAAAGTATTCCGCAGGCGTCGCGTCGCCCGGCTTGCCGCCGCTTATTTTCCAACCCCCTCGCGAGAGAAACACGTCCGGTCGTCATGAGAAATTCACCTCCACCGATCCAGCGTCCGCGGATAATCCGGTTTCCCTCTGGAGGTGGACGAAAAAAAAATATATATATCCCCCGACGGATTCCCGAGGAATCACCTTTAATCGTTCGATCGGCGAACGGATCACGAAATCGATACGAATCCGCGTCAAAATGCCTCCCTTCGCTGTCCAATTAGGCGATTGACGCGCGTCCGGGCCAAATTTTTCGAACGGGGAGTTTTGGTTCCTGTTGAATGGAAACGTTTCAAGTGGATTTATGGAATACTGTGTGGTATAACGGTGTAATACTGGACGCTTGGTAGAATTTTGAGTTGAGAAAAAAATTTTCTTTTCAGAAAAAGAGAAAACGAAAGTTCAGAAACGTGGTCAAATTTTTGTAAGATACTACACGGGGAATAATTGTAGGAATTTTATTTTAGAGACAGTTGGTAGGGTTCAGGTGTAGGCGTAACAGAGTAAAGTTGTTAAATATATATTTTTAAAATGGTTTGTTAATAACGTATAAACTAGTTTTTAAGTTAACGACTTCCATGCTCTTGTTGCGCTCGTTTCCTTTCTTTCTAATTCTAAACATTTCTCACCCTATAAATCTGGTCACGTTCACCGAAAATTCCTCAGTTTTCTCAAGTGCTCATCTTTCTCGCCTTAGAGACACTTTAGTCCAAATATTCTACGTTCACACGGCTATCTTTCAGCACTTTTCTCACTTTCCCAAAATCGCATCCGCTCAATCGCATTTCTACATAATTGAAATTATCTAAGAATTGACGTGACAGATTTTTACACGGAGAAGTTAGTTAAAAAAGTGCCACAAAATTATTTGAAGCTGAAGAATCTCAAATCATATCTGTCCACATTCGTGTAAGGGTAGCTGTGTTACAATTTTTCACATTTGATCAGATTATTCTTTCATTCGGTGTAACACCAACGACCGTTCAGATAATTCTATGCAATTGACCAAGGTCAACAATGGAAACGTGCAGTTATATACTTTTTACAGAGACTGTACCGTGCTATGTTCGAATCTTCACCGGAACCAGGGATTAATTAACTTTTTCGGTCTTAAACGTTCGCCAGGAACGTCAGCGTAATTGCGTTCAGAGTCGCGTAGCTTCCGTCGCGGATTTAGCGGAATGAAGTCAGTCGCGGGGGTGGTTGGTAGGGGAAACGGGGGGATGGAGAAAACTTTCCAAGAATCGCGGAGTAAATCCATGGAAAAAGGTCTCGCGGTTTCGAAGTTCGCAGTGACACGTTCGGCGTGATAAAACACCGCGAGAGAAAATAAGCTTCGCGCCCCCGGGGGCGGCCGGAGGAGGGGTGGAAAATGGCAGCGGTTCAATTTTGTGAGAAACGAGGACGATCGCCGTTAATAAGCTTCTTACCGTGGCCGTTCCTTCGTTTTACTTCTCTTTCACGTTCGGAATTCATGTTCCACTTATCTCGTTCCCTTGTATTCGCTGGAAGTCGCACTACTTCCGGATGTTTTTCCTCCTAAAGCTTTAACCCTTTGAGTGCTACGGGCGCATATATGCGTCCGTAGTCCCTACGAGCAACTTTCGTCGGACGCATATATGCGCCTGTCAATTCTTGTTTTCTTCGTCAACCTTCTGAGAGTGCTATGGGCGTATATATGCGTCCGACGAAAGTTGTCGTAGGGACTATGGACGCATATATGCGTTTGTCAATTCTTGTTATCTTCGTCAACCTTCTGAGAGTGTCATGGGCGCATATATGCGTCTGACAACAGTTGCTCGTAGGGACTATGGACGCATATATGCGCTTGTCAATTCTTGTTTTCTTCGTCAACTTTCTGAGAGGGCCATGGGCGTATATATGTGTCTGACGACAGTTGCTCGTAGGGACTATGGACGCATATATGCGCTTGTCAATTCTTGTTTTCTTCGTTAATCTTCTGAGAATGCTATGAGCGCATATATGCGTCCAACGAAAGTTGCTCGTAGGGACGTTTAGGTACGTTTCAATTTCTTAAATTTTCAATTTTTCTTCAAGTGGACGTATCATTTTGTTACAATTAAAAATTGAGTAAAACCACAAAAATTTTTACCATGCAAAAATGTGAAGTGGTACTAAAAATAAATTTGACACCAATATTTCCCAGCGTTTTTATTAAATACCGAGATAAGGTTCAGTCAAATAAAATATACGGTGTCGAAATAGATCTATCTTTTTGTTACGGGCTATAGACGCCAAATATATACGACGCTCGAAGCGAAAGGGTTAACCCGGGGAAAAAAGTAATTGTAAGCAGCGGCACTTGTAGCGGGTAACGTTAATTTAATTAAACACCCTCTTCGCCCTAGAAGAATATTCTTCGCGGAGACCTAGCCGCCGTGGCACCTGGTTTACTCTCACCTCTTATTCTCCCTACCTCCCCCCCCTCAAAGCTACCCTGCTTCGAGATCCTCGAGACGATTAATCAAATTAAACGTCCAATTTCCGGCCGGTGTTTCCGCTCGCGTTAACGAGCCGCGTTTCCCGTTTTCCCGAAAGAACCCCGGGAGATTTAGTCGGACGATCATTCTCGCTCCCGGTGAATACTTGTTTAATGGAAACAAGTGTTTCCGCTTGTTGCACCACGCCGGGGAAGAGTAATTGGACACGTTCGGACGGAGGGATGCCTCCGAGTATCGGGGAAGAGGTTCTCGATGAAAGAAGTTCTTCGTTGGAATTAAGGACACCGGGCCAGAGGGGTGGACGCTGAAGGGGTGTTTGGGACTCGACGGGTCGGACGAGTTTAATTTTAACTACTTGTCGGCTGGGTGGATTTCGTTAAGGGAGGGCTGATGTTGGCGGTGATTCTTGCGATTGTTCGTTGTGTAGGAACTGCGACTGAGTGGGCATGATTTTAGGAAACTGTGACGAGTGCTTGAGTCGAGCGATAGCCGTGAAATATTTGGACTGGAGGGTTTCTGAAGCGCGAATTTTGGGTGAACGTGACTGAATGCATCGAGTGAGAATAAGGTTTGCAATTAGAAAGCAAGGAAACGAGTGTTTGGAAGAATATATGACGGGGAAGATGCGAATGCGTGGCAGAAAGAGTTTGACTGAGAAGGCAGAAAGAGCGTGATTGTGAAAGAAGTGCTGAGTTGTAAAATCGTTTATACCATTAAGTTGTTATCATTAAACTGTTTTAAATATAAATATATTATATTCTAAGAACTTCACTTTATTCAAAATAATGTAATATAATATAATAATAATAATATTTCCTATATATGGGAATGTAATATTGGTTTACCTTGGAACAGGGTATGCTTTGGGAAACGAGGTTTGGGGGATGGATGGGGGTGAGTTTAATTTTGATCGTTTAAATTTAAAATTGTTCGACGGGATAAGCGTGCTTGCGATAATTGGCAATTTCTTTTAATTTTATGTATCGAATTTTAGAGAAATTAGGATACGGTTCAGGGGCGAAGTTAGGGGTTCGTTCATTTACGGGTCAGCGTTCTGATTAAAAAGAGGGGGAAACATTTTTAATGTCCCATAAATATGCAAACCGAATGTTTAATGCGCCGCTTCAATTTAGTTCAGCGGAGCCACGATTTATTTATAAAATGTCCAGAAATGTTCGCTGCTTCCAGGAGTTACGTGAACGTCTCTTCGTTATCTTAACACTTAGCCAACCGAATAAGGAGACCTCCCATTTTTTTTACTCATCTATTTACTTTTCTTATTAGTTGGTCTTGAACTAGTATTGTTCACGGTTCGTCAAATGTAATTTCTGTTCTTCCAAAGTTCAATTTTTAATAAATTCAACACTAGCTTAAGACTAACTAATAACAAAAGCTTTATTAAGGAAAAAAATTGGAGATCTCCCCATTCGGTTGGCTACGCGTTAAATCCATCATACGTTCTCAGAAAAAAAAGAAAGAATCGCACGCTTCGAGTTTACTAATTAAATAACTCAGTTAACAGTCGTACGACTTACGGTTGTTAATTAGCTTTGTATTTATCATTGGCTAGGGACGAGAAAAAAAAAGAAAGAAAGTAACGTTGAGACTTTGTATTCATGCTCGGGAAGATTCGAAGGGGAAACTCGCGGGGTTAATTATTATTTGAACTTCGTCAAAGCCTCTGTGCTTACGGCCAAGCTAATTGCCGGCTTTTCGCTGGCCAAAGAAAGCGGAAACGATGGAAAGAATCGCAATTATCGGACTTCCGCTCGCGGGACGGATTCGCTGAACAAGAACTTACGAACGCGCCGGTTCCTTTTCGCCGATGTAACGAACGAAGCACCGAGCTTCTGTTACAATTTTTTCGCGCGCTAGCAGTTTTGTGAAAGATGGCGGAAAACGGAGATTAAGCAGTTTTCGTAACGATATTAACGAGAAATCTTTACTTTTAAAAGGATGTCTGAAACTTTCTCGCTCAAAGAGGAGCGAATAATATTCTAAATTACATCTTTTCATCGATATTTCCATTCGATTTTGTTATTGATATATATTTCCGTTTGTAAAGTTCAAAATGTTTAAAAGGGTGTCTATGTTCAAGTTACAATTTTAATTAACGACTTTATTATCCGTATTAACTTCCCATACCCAATTGAAATATCGTTTCCCACTTTCCCAATTATCTACCTAATCCATTCCCGACTTTTCGATTCCCCGCAACTCCCAAAATTGCCCACCAATTAAACCTCCCTCCCGAACACCAATTACTCTCCCCCAAATCATCATCCCCTTATCAAATTATACCAAAAATACCAAAACGAGACGAACGTGCCTTGCTCTCCTATTAATTAACAATAAACAGCTACCACAATGATGCAAAACCTCACCGCACGCTTTCCTGTATAAACAACCCTTAAATCTTTACAGCGGTATCAGAAGTCATCCCTTGAAAGCATATCTGAGTCCAATGAAGCAAAAATCATCGTTCTCCTATCAATTAACAACAAACAGCATACAACAGTGATGCAAAACCTCACTGCACACTTTCATGTACAAACTACCCTTAAACCTTTACAGCGGTATCAGTAATCATCCCTTGAAAGCATATCTGATTGAAATGATAGGAAAAACTATCGTTCTCTTATCAATTAATAATAAATAACTACCACAACAATACAAAGCCTTACCGCACCTTTTTTTCTACAAACTACCCTTAAACCTTTACAGCGGTTTCAGAAATCATCCCTTGGAATCATATCTGATTGAAATGATAGGAAAAACTATCGTTCTCTTATCAATTAATAATAAATAACTACCACAACAATACAAAGCCTTACCGCACCTTTTTTTCTACAAACTACCCTTAAACCTTTACAGCGGTTTCAGAAATCATCCCTTGGAATCATATCTGATTGAAATGATAGGAAAAACTATCGTTCTCTTATCAATTAATAATAAATAACTACCACAACAATACAAAGCCTTACTGCACCTTTTTCTGTACAAACTACCCTTAAACCTTTACAGCGGTATCAGAAATCATCCCTTGGAATCAAGTTTGAGCCCAATGGGACGAAAAACTATCGTTCTCCTACCAATTAACAATAAATAACTACCACAACGATACAAAGCCTTACTGCACCCTTCCCTGTATAAGCTACCCTTAAAACTTCATACCGGTATCAGAAATCATCCCTTGGAATCATGTCTGAGTGCAATGGGACGAAAAGGGGTGCAAAATCGACGGCTGTATATAGGCGGAGGGTTGTCCAGAGGACGGGAAGAGTTCCATAGGGCCGAAATGGAGGGGCGGGGGAAACGATAACAGAGTCGGGACACGATAGAAGCAAAGAAAGGAAAGAGAAAAAAAAAGGGAAGTGGCCGAAGAGGAAACCGTGCGGAGAGGATTCGCAGCTACTATCGGCATCCAATAAAGGGAACGGAGAGCAGCTGGAATTGGCTCGATGGTTTATATTTATAGATTGAAATCCTCTTTCTCGATCCCTTACTCCCCCTCTTCCTCCGTCCGCGTTTCCCCGTTCCACCCTTTCCTTTGTCTACGCCGTGTCTACCGTTTGCGTCTCTACGCGGCGAACTTCGAAAGTTTCGAGAAGTCGAAAGGGGAAGAGCACGGCTTTTAACTTCCTCGCGGGAGCACGGAGGGGTGGATTTTCTTTGGGGTGCGTTTGGAAGTTCGCGACGGTGAATACGTGTGTCGACAGGGGTGTACGGTAGCTGTGTGAGGGGGGGGGGGTTGGTAACAGTGCGAGTTTTGCCGGATTTTTCGTTTTAATCAGACGGTATTCGTTTAATAAAATATTGAACGGTTAATATTTTCTTCGTATCGTATTTTATCGGGCGGGCGAATTTTTCGTGAACATTTTCGTTTATTTATATTTGCGCTTAATTTACGTTTCACACAGATTTACCTCTGGTTTGGCGTTCACGGTAAATTATTATTTAAAAGCGTTCGCGTCAGAGGGGATTGTTTCTGGAACCCTTTAATCCCCGCACTTTTTTAATTAACCCACTCCTCCATATACATGGGTACATATCAAATTACAGTTTAAACGAACTCATTTCTCGTTAGCTGTTGATTTTTCAAACCTCCTCTTTTCGAGCGTTTTCTAAATTAAAATATTCATTTATAGTTACAGGAATTTAGCTGGAATTTAAGAGTGCGACTAAAATATGTTTCCCAAATTAAATAGGAATTTTTCAATATTTTTTAACAAATTTCCATCTTAAACAGAAATTCTTCTGTATGTCGGGTTGCCGTTAATATTGATGCTCAGAAATTTATCTGGCATTTAACAGTGAGACTACAATATGTTTCCCAAATTAAATATAAATTTTTCAATATTTTTTAACAAATTTCCATCTTAAATAGAAATTCTTCTTTATGTCGAGTTGACGTTAATATTGATACTCGGAAATTTATCTGGCATTTAACCGTGAGACTAAAATATGTTTCCCAAATTAAATAGGAATTTTTCAATATTTTTTAACAAATTTCCATCTTAAACAGAAATTCTTCTGTATATCGGGTTGACATTAATATTCTTACTCGGAAATTTATCAGGCATTTAACAGTGAGACTAAAATATGTTTCCCAAATTAAGTAGGAATTTTTCAATATTTTTTAACAAATTTCCATCTTAAACAGAAATTCTTCTTCATGTCGGGTTGACGTTAATATTGTTACTCGGAAATTGTGTCCTCGTTTTTTCTCTTCGGCCTCTCCCTCTTTGTTTCACTCCTTTCAATTTTGTACACTTCAGGATCGCAATATTCCGAGGTTCGCTTTATACGAAACCGCTCGACGAAACGTCGTAAGCGGAAGTAAATTTCCAGTCGATGGTGCGCGGCTCCTTTTATCGGGAGACCCGGGCTTCCGTCTTTTTCATCTTTCCGCTTTCCTTATCCTTTCATCGGTTCCGCGATACAATCTTCGCTTATACAGCAAGTGACGGACACTTGATTCCCGCCATTATTTGTTTTCGAGGGTTCTTCCCTGTCGGAGGATCGCGGGATTCACGAAATATCGGAACTCCTCGAGAACCCTCGAGCATTCCGCTAAATTCACATCGAAGCCAAGCGGTTTCCCGTTGTTTTCCTTGGCCCTTCACAAAATAACCCAATCTTCAGCATCTCGATCTTTCTGTCGCGTTGATCAATTAAATATAAAAGATTTATTAATTCTTAAGAACTCTTAAACGTTTTAACCCTTTCCTTCAGGAATATAAATAATTATCCAATTATAAAAGTATGTCTATCACGTTAGACTGATTATAAATAACACGTTTTCACACAAACATATAATTTTCAAATAGTACCGGTACATATGTGTACCCTCCAGGACGAAAGGGTTGAACATTATTAAATTGTATTTTCTAACCTTAAAAAAATCTCAATTCCAAGATAATTAAAGTGCAATAAAAGTTGTCGTATCCAAAACTACTATTTCTAATGTGTTGTTGAAGAAACTTTACAAAAATAGACTCGAAACTATTTCAGAAAATGGCGCACGGAGCAAAGAGCATTGTATCCGGAGACTTTTAAGAATTTTCTCAACTTTCACCCCTACGATCATTCACGGCGTGCCTCTGAATTCACACAACACGTTCACTGCCACAAAACATCCTGAATCCTCCCCGTTGAAACTTCTTTCTAGACCCCTCTCGCCTCCCCCCCCCCCGGTCCCGACGGAGTCTTTCGATGCTACACACGCTCACGTGCATCCGCCGTCTCTGCTATCAGGCCAATGGCGGAGGGGGTTGTCGGAGGGTAAGCGAGTCGTGCCATCCATTCCGTTTGATCTTGCGACCGTGATATTTTTCCAGATTCCTCCCTTTCTGTCGTGCCTCCATCATCCATCCAGGTGGAACAAAAAGGCGGACGCGTGTGCATGCGTCCCTTTCCGCTGGCGATCGCATCTGCACGTTCGAGCCTGGAAAGCTGGACTAACCGGGGCAAATTTTCGTTCCTTGAACGGGGATGGAAAAAAATTCAGATGATTATCGAAAGGGGTGATTTTGTTAGAGAGTTTGACTTTTTTTATGTGTAATTTTAATTTGCAGCGCGCGTGTGTGTGTGTGTGTGATATTGGGAGTATAAAGAATTTTTTTTTTTCAAATTGAGCGGTACAAATATTGCTAAATTTGTTAATAACAAAGTTTCATAGCGAACACACCAGATGTTCGTAAAAAACAAAATATAAGCGAAGCAATAATAAAAGTTCCATTGTGTACAGTGTAAAAAATGAATAAAAAATGTTTACTCGCTGCATGAGCAATAATTTCCAATGTTTCCTCTCGACCCCACTTAAATCTTCCTCTCTTCCCTTTCTCTGTTAAGCTAGTCGGCGCCCATTAATTCGATTTCCGGAATAATTCGTTCCGGCAGTCCCAACTCTTGCAACCGTTTCATTCAAGGAACGTCGAATTGGCCGGCTCCCCTTTCGATTGGGGGCGAAATTAAAGGAGAAAACGGTACAAAGAATCAACGGCAAATAATACGCGATGCACAGGTTGAAGGGCTCCTCTATCGTGGAGAAACAGAAGTCGTGTCTGTGAAAGAAGAGCCTTAAAACGACCAAATGAGAGAGAGGGGGGGAGGTGAGGCGAGGAGAGAGGAAAGTTATCCGAACGAAACGCCAACTCGTGATAACTGCTTCAATGAATGCTTCCGTTCTACCATTTTGTTGATATCGAAGGAACGACGGAGAGAAAGAAAGGATGAGAGAGAATGAGAAATAGTGAATGAGGGAATGAGTAACTAACAGAGAGAGAATGAGAAATAGTGAAGGAGAGATTGAGTAAGTAAGAGAGAGAGAGAGAGAGAGAGACTGTGAGATAATGAAGGAGGGAATGAGTAGGAGAGAGAGAGAAAGAGACTGAGAAATAATGAAGGAGAGATTGAGTAAGTGTGTGTGTGTGTGAGAGAGAGAGAGACTGAGAAATAATGAAGGAGGGATTGAGTAAGTAAGAGAGAGAGAGAGACTGAGAAACAGTGAAGGAGAGAATGTATAAGTAATAGGGAAAGAAAGAGGGAGAGATATGATGATGATAATAAAAGAAAGAATGAAAGAAACGAAAAACGAATTTATACGAGTGAGAAATATTTAAAGGAGAGAATAACTAAGAGAGCGAGCGAGAGAGGAAGGGTGGAAAATGGCCACGGACCAAAGATAAATGCGATTACTAAATTTTATCGACGTTCGAGATTGTCGTGCTTGTGACCCATAATTTTTATCAGGAGCCCGCGACCACCGCCTCTTTTCCTTCTCGCGCACAGGGACACGTTTTTCTTTGATCGAGAAACGAAATTCCATTCATGGAGGAACGGGCGCGAGGAGAGAAACGAAGGAAATACGGCCAGAAACGGGTATGGTGCGTGGAGAAAACGTTTTGGCGAGGAGCAAGTAGAAATGGAAGTTCGTTGTCAGACCTGGCTACTTGAACGCCGTCGTTCGTTGAGTACCGATTCGACGTACTTTTCTGATCGACTTTTTGTCGGAATAAATCGAAGCCTTTGAATAAAATAACGATAGCCTTCTTTATATCGTACAATTCCTAATTGTATTACAAATTGAAAGCTATTCTTAACTAGAATACGGTGCTCACAAGACTCTCACAACACTGAGGGAAAAAAGTCACGCCAATCAGATTGCAAGGTAAATATTACAGGAATCGTTGGTTCGCAAAACAAAGCTTAAGATCCAAGTGCACAAATTTGAAAGCTCGACTAAATTTTGCTTGTCATTAACAAAACCGTCGCTTCAGCCTGGTAAGGGCGATAAGAAGAGAGATTCAAATTCCTTACACGTTTAAGCCAGATCAGGTTTAGAAATTTTCAAAACACTTGAAAGATTCACAAATTTTCCGAACGCTTGAAAGATTTACAAACTTTCAAAACACTTGCAAAATTCACAAATTTACAGAACGCTTGAAAGATCCTCAAAATTCCAAAACACTCGTAAACTTCCAGCAAACGAATTAAATGCCTTCTCCCCAAGTGTCGCCCGAACAATACCAACATAAAATTGCCCATCAAAAAATCTCGCCATCGCAAATTTCGCAATTAGCCGTCTACAACCGATCACCCTGATAAAAAGTTATTATCCCATAAAAAAGAAACACCATAGATTTGCCCCGTGACAACGTCGACGATTAATTCGATTACCATCGGGAGCAAAAATAAGCCGGGAGCCCAGTCGATTGTGATTATCGTCGATAAATGGCCAGGGGCCAGGGGGTAGGGGGTCGTAGAAAGGGTTGCCTGTCCCCTCGCCTCCGTTGTCGCAATTTGTCGGCGGGTGAATATCGACAGATTAAAAAAGGGCTTTCGCCGTGCACCGCAGCAACCCCTCCGCCTCTTTATTTCGTTCCAATTGAACGTCTCTCGTTGCTCGGGGCTGCGCGACCCCTCGTTGCCGCTGCACACGGGCAATTCTTGCGAAACATATTGTTTCGCTTAGGATCGAGAGCCTGTATGGTGGGGATTCGGTTTATTTTTCAGACCTCGAGGTCGTTTTAATGAACCGCTTGCGGGGGACGGGGTGCGCGGGGGAGTGAATGGCGGTCGACCGGAGAGCGATGGGGTTACGATGCGAGAGGGAACGGAATAAAAATACTGCCAGAGCGCGCGCAAAATTTAACGAGTTAAATCGTCAAGACATTCGTTTCTCTGTTCTGTGATTTCTCTTTCTATTTAACAGCGGGAAATAATTAGAGATCGTTCGTTTCTTTGTCTCACGGTTAACGTAAAAATTACAGTGACTGGGAAGTTGGAATCTTTTGCGTTTAAAGTTTCCCTCGCTAAGCAAGATAAAACGTGAGGGTTAGTTGCTGTTTTTTGTTTTCAGTTTTGTATGGAAATCGGTGTCAATGGGGTTAACCCTCAGACTGCCATGCTGAAATTATATGTTTCGTTCAGGACTCAATGTTTCATAGATACGAATTTTTTATCTTCGAAGTTCTAATAAAAATGTTTAATCGTTCAATCGGGCACTTTTTACTTCAAAGTACCATTATTAATTAATTAATTAATTTTTTTTTAACCCTTTGATCTTAAACTTTGCATAGATCCCAAATTTTATTTACTTATTGAATTTTATCGTTATTATGGTAGAACACTATTTATTGATTAGCATAGAATACGAATTTTATTTATACCGTTATTTCTTATTAAAGAATTTATTTATCCTCTTTGACCCTTTGATTTTAAACTTTTGTCCGCTACTGTATGACCAACGTGGCAGTTCAATGAGGTACTTTTTACTTCAAAGTACCCTTATTAATTAATTAATTTTTTTTCAACCCTTTAAATTTAAACTTTTGTATAATTCGCAAATATCATTTATTTAATTTACTTTTATCGTGATTACGGTAGAACACTATTTATTGATTAGCATAGAATACGAATTTTATTTATACCGTTATTTCTTATTAATCAATTTACTTATACTCTTTGACCCTTTGGTTTTCAACTTTTGTCCGCTACCGTACGACCAACGTGGCAAAAGTCGAACCGTTAATCAGGGCAAAGTGCATTGAAATCCCAGCAAGTAACGGGAACGAAACGGAACAATCGAGTCGCCATGCCATCGACGAATGCTAACGAGATCTTTAAACATTCACAAAGAACACGTTCATCAAGTGCACCGTAGCATGTATCGTTTGTTTAACCCATTTGCTGAAACAACATCGCAATTTTCAATTTCACCAGACGTTCACCACGTAAAACGTCCTCTTTCCCTCTCATTGTGCCCCGGACATCCCCCCTGCCACCTAATTCCTTCGCAGGCCAGGCTTTTCTTCATCGTGTTTGCTCACGGATATCCGCCACCTTTTTGTCGAAAAACTTCGTGCTCGTTCCTCTTTCATTCGACTGTTCCTGTTTATTCGCCGTTTAATGAACGCGCAACTGCTGCTGCGCCAAGACAAAAGCCCTTCCTCCACCGCTCCCCGCCGTCCCTCTGTCACACTCTCGTCATTTATTTATTTCCTCGTTCATTGTTTCGCGGGGAGAGGCGAGCAGCGAGCACAAAGTCGAAGCCAATCCCACTGTTTCATCGTCAGGCCCCTCGTGTTAGCCTCTCTCTCTCTCTCTCGAGCTTGCAATTATTATTGCCGCAAAATAAATACTTCTTTATCCCGGTGGCCGCCATTGAACGCGTAATTACGACTATAAAATAAAGAACCTAGGGGGGCTGGCTGGTCCTCTCCTCCCCGTTTCGCGGTCGCCTCAGGACCATGCGTCATTATCCGTCTGAAATTTTTGTCCCCGCTCATTAATTCCTCTCCGCTTTTATTTTCCGCCAGGACGATCTTTTTTTCCTCTTATTGCCGGCGATTCTTGAGCCGGCTTGCCTCTTTCTTTGCCCGTTTATTTTGCGGCACGTTTTCATTTCAGAACGACAGTTTAACGTTTTCTTTTCATCGCACTTTCTGTGGATCGGATGCTTTTATTTTGCATGTTGTTTCGTCTGGTTTTTTTTATCCTATTTTAAGATTGCATCTTCTTTTCCGTTCTCCTTCCGAGCTTCATGCTTTTGTACCACCGTTTGCTTTGGATTGCTTTTTGTCTATCCTTCTTCGCTAGTTTTTCCCCTTTCTTTGCTTTTTGTTCGTTTCACGCTTTACTACCCTCGAACGCTCCACCGTTCGCATACCTCCCTTGATTCGCTTCCCGCTCTTCATCTTCTAAATTTAACCCTTCATTTACGTTCTCCCTCTATCTCGAAATTCTCCGGTTTCTCTCAATTTTATCTTCTCGCAGCTCTATTTCCTTTTTCACCTTCACCACTAATCCTTGCAAATTTCCACTTGAACTTTAACCCTTTATTTCAATCCTCTCTCTCTCTATTCTCTCAACTTTTCTATTTCTTTATATTTCAAATTCTATCATGATTTTTCTTATACCTACATTTTAGCTTCTATTTTCACTCTATTTTGCCTTTCAAACTTTAAATTCTTTATTGCTAGAATTTTTTTAATTTCCCATTTTCGCACCCCATTTCTACTATGAACTCTCATTATTCCAAGAGGGATTCTCTTGCAAATCTTCTTGTTCCTTCATCATGCCACACTTCAGTGCTAACTCTTCGACTATCTCTCATTCTTAATTTTTAAGTGTTGAATTCATTAAAAATCGTACTTTGGAAGAGCAGAAAATGCGTTTGATGAACAGTGAACAACACTAGTTCAAAACTAACTAATAACAAAAGTAAATAGAATCAATGGGAATGGAAAGAATGGGGAGATCTTCCACTTCTTCTGCAACAAGGGTGCTGCCATTGATTCTATTTACTTTTGTTATTAATCAGTCTTGAACTACTGCTGAATTTATTAAAAATTGTATTTTAGAAGAGCAGAAAATGCGTTTAATGAACAGTGAACAACACTAGTTCAAAACTAACTAATAACAAAAGTAAATAGAATCAATGGTAGAGGAAAGAATGGGGAGATCTCCCACTTTTTTCCTTGACAAAGTATTGCCATTGATTCTATTCAATTTTGTTATTAATCAGTCTTGAACTAGTGTTGAATTTATTAAAAATTGTACTTTGGAAAAGTAAAAAATACATTTGATGAACTGTTAACAACAACACTAGTTCAAGACTAACTAATAACAAAAGTAAATAAAATCAATGGGAGTGGAAAGAATGGGGAAATCTTCCACTTCTTCTGTAACAAGAGTGCTGCCATTGATTCTATTCACTTTTATTATTAGTTAGCCTTGCACTAGTGTTGAATTTATTAAAAATTGTACTTTGGAAGAGCAGACTATGCATTTAACGAACTGTTATCGACTTTAGCTCAAGACTGATTAATAACAAAATTAAGTAGAATCAATGACAGAGAAAAGAACGGGAGAACTCCTCATTCGGTTGGTAAAGTGTTAATTACTCCTCTAAACACCGGAACAAGCCCTTTTCCCTGTCCTAAACGACGAAACCTTCGTTCATCAATAATTCCCAAAGACAAATGCTCTCCACGTAGACATGCAATCCGTTCAAGCTGCACGTCCATTTCACACGATACCCATTCACCAGCCCGACACGCGTCGATTGTTTCGACTTTCGCGGAAATTACACGGCTCGGGGAACAACGCAACCGTCGGATCAGCCGAAATTGGGGCGCAAGGGTTACAATCAGGCCTGGAAATCTCTGGGACGGGACACAGGGGATGGTAGACGATCATATCCATGCTAATTTGCGTTCGATCGTTCGTCGTGATCAAATCGATTCCGTGACTACGGCTCGTCTACGCGTATGTGCAGCATCCTTGTTCACAAGTTTGAGGAAATCCACTGATACGTGAAAAATAACTGTCGGATTCGATTATACATGTTTCTAACTCTTTCACGACAACAGATTAACAAAAATACACATGTATTCACTGGGTTTTAGTCTTAAACTTTTGTCCGCTACACTACATAGGGCTTGTTGCATATAAATTTCATTCGCGAAAAATTTTTACACGATTACTTTTTACAATCTTTTTACGTAAATCATAAATGGGTTAAAGCAATTTAACCCTCTATGGGCCTGTGTAACTTTCTATAACACATGTTAATTTATTGACATTTTAACAAATAATCTCAGTTTTTTTTCATGAGATTACGTATACATATCAATTCTATAATGTTTTATAATATAAAATTGTTTAAACTGGAAAATTTTTTTTCATCTGCACACGTAAGATTATAATTATTGATTTTTCAGTTAATCAATTTTTTTAGATTTAAAATAAAAATTCGGCTCTTAAGGGTTAAATTACTCTGTCTAATTATTAGTTTACAGTAATGTTATCCATTTATTCATTCGTTTTATGGGAATAACCCGTTATTGTACAGAAGATGCACAAATTTACTTTAATATTTTACGTTAAATGAAAAAAAAAAACAAGCATCCAGTCTCCAACTCTAGAAATCGTTCAAGGTACACTCAAAAATCTTGAAAACGGCTTTTAAAACACCAAACGCGATCACGCCACCCAGTCCCGCCTCAACGTCCCTTTCATAAACCACCATCGTCTCCCAACTACGTCAATACACCAGCCAGAGAAATTACGAAGCTTCTCGATTCGACATGCCCGGCGAAATTGACTTTATCGATAAGTCCGCCGCACAATATACCCCTTCCTTCTCTAATGCGAAAGTAATTTGCGACGGCGGGCCAGAAACGGTCGTCTGATTGATTTATGCATGGCCGAGCTAGGATGTTCCATTACCTAATTCCCCGCCGCGTATCTAATTCCGGGCCTCGTTCACGGCGCGGCGACGGAAAGAGGAACAGAAAGAGGAGGGTCGTTTTCTCGTCGGCCAGACGCGTCGAAGGAACGCGTGGTGACGTCAGCTTCGGGATTAGGCGCCGTTATTTAGTCGGCGGACGAGAGAGGAGCGATCTATGATCTATGGTAGATGAAAGAGGCGTCTACGTCAGCGGTAACTGTCGGAGAAATGGATTGGCGAGCGTTGATGCGTTGCAGAGTATGCTAATTTAGAATAAGTGTAGGAATGCGATCGAGCGGATGCGAGTTTGGGAAAGTCTGAAGAGTGGTTGAGTTGGGCGATTGTCGTGCGAACGCAGAATGTTTGGGCTCGAATGTTTCTAAGGCGTGTTAAAGATGAGAACTTGAGAGAACAGTGCAACTGATGTAAGAGGAACCAAATAATCAAGTGTTCATTAGGGCCACCATAAACCAGAGGTCCCCATTAAGGGTTGGGACCGAGTACGCACGAGGCTCGGTCACGGCCGCTTGCACTTTCCAGGCCCGCACCAACGGCGGGTTTGTTTTTCGGGAAAGTGCAAAGTGGGGATGCGCCCATAAAAACATGAGCAAAAGGGCATAGCTAGTTTTTAGTAAGATAGAAACCGTATTGCACGGACGAGAGACGATTTTGTAAAAGAATTTAAGTAACCCTCACACTGAGAAATTCTGGGTGGTCGTGACCGAATAATGCGTAGAGTGAGAAAGGTTGACAATTAGAATGAAAGGAAACGAGTGTTCGGAAGAATATATGACGGGGAAGATGAGAGCGCGTGGCAGAAAGTATTGGACGGTGAAGGCGAATGGTATTGGACGAAAGGTTTTGATTGTGAACGTAGAAAGAGTGTTAAAGTTGCTAAGTTGTAAAGTCGTTTAAGTTGTTTTTGTTAAATTGTCTTGAATATACTTTTATTAATATTTTAATCGCTTCACTTTTATTTTTCACACCTGAATTCCATCTTTCGTTCTACATTTTATAGAACTTTCCTATATAAGCACTAGTGGATAAGGCAAAGATCCTTTATTTAAATATAACATAGTGTGGTATCGTAGGATTTACTACTTGAACCCTCACTTTCTAGTGACTCGCCCTAGTTCTTTGGTCCCTAACTCATCCGTTTCCCTTGGACTCCAAATTTTCCTCATCCGATCTCATCCCTACCACCCCATTTTTCCATACATTTAAAAGAACCGTAATCCAGACCACATCAAGAGAGAGTTCAGTCTAAGACAGTACACAACGCATCACCTCGGAATAAAACTTAAAACCTCGTAAAATTTTGTTACATTATTTCTTTACATCGGGAATACAACATAAAAGTGAGGTAAAGAAATGGATGTCTTATGGAGTTTTTCAGGATTCGACGGACGTTGAATTGTGGAAAGTGTAGTATGGCAGTTTTAAAATACTATATAAAAAAACGTAGCTTTAAGGATTGCGACGGGAAAAGTGAAAGTGTTGGTCAACTAGACGAAAACCAGGCTCATTGGAAACAATCGTTGGTGTTGGAAATGAAATACGTCCTAACGATTAAACAAAAATCAATTAATCGTTCAAAAATTCATCCATTCTTTCACTCACACATTCGTTACCTCTGCACTAATGGTACTTTCGTGTTATTAAGAAATGGAACGCGGAGGCGGGTGGGTAAAAATTGCATAGATAAAGATAGAACCGTGGAGCACGGTGTTTTGTTTGAAAGGCTACCAGGAGAAATGAATTTTGAGAGCTGATGGCTCGTGGAAGATTAATGGTACCTTAGAGGCGGACAAAATGGGCACGGGAGGTTTGCAGAACTAGGATTCTTTTAAAATGGAATGTCAAAAAATAGTCACTGTTAGCAAATCGATATTGTTAGTGGTTTGAGATAGTAATTGCGAGGTTCAAAAAATGGTACCACGATTTTAAGATTCTCGTATAAGTTTGAAATTTAACGAACTGCGAAAAAAGACATAAATGGCACTCTCTTGACGTAGAAGACTGTTGAATAGATAAAGATTGCAAATTTAGTACTAAGTAAGCATAAAGTGCAGTATTACTGCAAATGAAATTGATACGAAATATCCGAAGAATTTAATTTCTCTGCAACAGATGCAACGATGTTTAGCTTGAAAATGTGGACGTTAAATATTAAAGTTAGCAGAGATACGCCAGCGGGACCATCCAAGAAACTACCCCCGCCCCTAGGCGGGAGAAACTCAAATTCCGAGATAAATAGAGCCGGATATTTTTCCGATTATAAGAAACGAACGTCTCTCGAGTTCGAGGAACGTAAAGCACGTAACCTAATCTGGCCTCGTATTAAAAGACAAATATTAGCAGAAATCTCGACCGGTGATGTAACAGGAAACTCTGCTCCTTATATACATATATACGTGTGTGCGTGCGTGTGTACACTAGTATATACATCCTGAAAAACTGTCATAAATTTAAAAATTGGCAAGAACGTTTCTTGTTGCAGAAAAATTGAAGCGACTGCTGCAAAAATTGGTTATCCCCATAGATAACGATTTTCTGCGAAATAAAAATAATTTCTTTACAAAACAGAAAAATGTCACTTCTTTTCCTTCCTTATATTCGCATTTATACTACATCAAGCGATACAGATCTTTTTCTTTTTAACCCTTTGACGTACAATGGGAGACGTCGAGATGTTTTGAAATGTGTCATACTTTACAGAACTACTAATTTATTATTTTCTAACGTTGCTTAATTATTGTCCATTAACATTGTATCTCGATGATATATAAGGAATACAAATTTCAAAATAAAATGTTCTGTTTCCAAACTTGCTGTTGATCCAAATTAACACTAGGTTTACTGGGCCTGTCAATTTGACGCGTTTTGGACTTCATGAGTAAAATTTGCGAGAATAATTACCATTATTCCTAGCAATTTTTGCTGAGTTTTATCGATGGAGCAATACAAATATATCCGAATCTATTTTCCTCTCAGTTCTGCAATTTCAAATTCTTTTTCATGTATACCTATTCCTTCATACATGAATATTATAAATAGATATATTGGGCTGGCAACTAAATGATTGCGGATTTTGTCGATAAATGGTTTTAGCACATTCTTTCGTTTTAGCAACGTGTCCGAAGCACCTAACCTATATTGTTTTCTTGTTGCTTGGACTTCCACCTTTAATTAGTAAGTAAATTTTATCGATTACTTATTTGGTTTTGTTTTTATCCCAATTTAAAAATGGAAAACCAAAACGCACATTTCAGACATATTTTATTATATTTCCGAAAAGGCAGGAACGCACTGCAAGCATACAAGAAATTGTGTGCCATACATGGGGATGAAGCCTTGAAAGAAAGGCTTTATTTATTTATTTCGTTCCATACAGAATTACTTAAATCATAAAACTTTTAATAACGCTGATGATGAAAAAACTCATTTAATTCAGTTTTTTGCTGGTAAAGATTAGAAGCTTTATGAACGTGGAATTATGACATTGTCTGAAATATGCCAAAAGGTCATCGACAAAAATGGATAATACTAAATTTAATAAAGTCATATTTTCAAGTAAAAACTTTGCATTTTCATTCTTATTTAAAATCCGCAATCATTTAGTTGCCAACCCAATACTTTCCTCTCAGATCTGCAATTTCAAATTCTTTTTTATGTATAACTTTGTTATTCCTTCATACATGAATATTATAAGTAGATATATTGTATAAGAAATGTCCGTAAATCTAGTGTTAAATAGTATATTTGGAACACATTAAATTGTACGCCAAGGGATTAATTAACGCAACGCGTTATTGTTTACGTATAAAAATGATCAAAGCGGAAGACACGACCCAGTTTCGCAGCGAAGTCTCCAATTTCTGCGGTGGATCCGACTTTCGCGGTGTATTCCGTTCGTTCGACGAATCGGAAACGTTTCGAGGGCCACAGGCTCGCCACTTAAGCGACGATAAGAAAGACGTATTCGTAGTTCGTCCCCCCCCTCTGTCCCATCCTGCTCGAAGTTTACGAGCCGCTATTACTCGCCGGGACCAGGCTCCCTTTTATATCCGAACGCGCGACAAACATTTGGACCAGGTTTCCAGGGTTCCGCCCCTTCTACGTTTCGTCATCCCCTATCTCCTCTTTATTTGTCCCACCCTTTGATTTATTTCTATTCCAACGTCTAATTTTTCAGATCTTAATACTTTTTAATTTTCTCCGCCTATGCTTTTTTCCGTTCGACTTTGTTACTCACTACTTTATTCTTTGTACTTCCGTCAGATTTATTATTTTAGTATTTTTCCTTCGACCTTTGCATTGGAAAAAATTCTCTTTCTATGCTGCACCATTTCTCTCTTCCTTTTTCATCTTTTTCCTTTAATTTTTATGATCCTACCCTTTAATCTTCCTTTCCCTCCCTCTTTATCTACATGCGCATCCCTTTCCCATTTAAATACCCTCCCGGACCATTTCACCATCCATCTTTCCTTCCTGTTCATCCCGTTCGTTAGCGTCCGCCCTCGCTCCCTTGATCATCCTGATTCTACACATTATCTCCCACCTTCATCCCCTTCCTCTTCCCATTAATTTCTGCTTTTCCGTTCCCAATCACCTACTTCACTCTTTCTATCACTACTTTAATCTCGCCTTTTTTCCTACTCGTCACCAGAGCACGAATTTTTATTAACTACACTGTAAACACACAAGTATCATGCTTTACACATTATTTTATATATATTTTTAAAGAAATCTAAAGCTCTCATTTTCATTTGAAAACTTTTGCCTTCACGTGTCTCAAGAAACACAGCAAACGTATTGGAAATGGGGTTTTATAATTAATAAATGAAATACAGTCTTATTTGAAATACCACAAGACTTTATTATATAGCAAGGAGGAAGGTGCAATTGTGACCGAACCCTGCAAAACGCAGTGATCGAAATTCCTTCGACCCCATTCGGATCTTTTAACCCCTTCCTTCTCTATCTTTACCTTTTCCTACTTTCTAAATTGCCAGATGTAGTTTGGGTTCTTAAAAGAAACCCTTCAAAATGTACCATAAGAGGCAGCTAATTTATGGTTAATTTTTGCTTCGTGATATTTCTGTATTCAATTTCTAACAAACTTTTATTCAAAATACTTTAATTATTTATTATATGACACGAGGAAGGTGCAACTCTGATGGAACCTTGCGAGTTTAGTCATGAGACTAGCAAAACGCAATGATCGAAATTCCTACGACCCCATCCGAATCCTTTAACCCCTTCCTTCTGTTTCTTAACCTTTTCCTACTTTCTAAATTGCTAGATGTGGCTTGGGTTCTTAAAAGAAACCCTTCATAATGTATCTTAAAAGAAAACTGACTTAATTTTTGCTTCCCACTATATCTGTATTCAATTTCTAACAAAACAAAACGGAACAACACCGTGTACCAATAAAAAGAAAGAAGGAGAAGAAAGAAAGGAAGTCGAACGTTCGTGTTATCGAAACGCAAACTATTCCCCGGCCAAAGTTCCCTCTGCCGTTCCGGCGAAAAAACGGACGGAATCCCGTGGGAACGGACACGGGCCGGATTTAAGATCCGAGAGGTATTTCATTACGCTTTCGTTGGCCCCGCCGATCGATCGGCGAGCACTCGTCCTTTTGCCGGGCCGCTTATTGAATTCGGATTGCAGATGTAAGTAGACGAAGTTTCGGAAACTACCGACGGAAATGGAGACCCGTGACGTCTGTCCGCTCGTGGAGGGGGCGAGGGAGAGGAACGGGGCGGTTGATATTGTCTTTGAGAAGACGTGAAATTGGCAACGGGGAACCGGGGGGATGCTGCGAATTGATTGGCTGGCAAATGGACAATGAAATTGATTCTGATTAAATTGGCCGGCACCCCGACAGGCTCGCGTCTTGCGCGAACCGAATATACCGTATGCAATAGCGTGACAATAGTATTTTCTGTCGAATGGGGTAGCAGGGTTGATTCTGTGATCTGTAACGGAGAACGATGTGCATCGCGAGATTGATTATTATAGCTTAGGCACGAAGAAGAGAGGATTCTCTTTTATGGAGAATTATGTGTTTACTCTCTCTTACTCCCTCCTTCCCTCTCTTTCTCTTTCTCTCTCCTCTCTTACTCCCTCCTTCTCTCTCTTCCTCTTTCTCTCTCCTCTCATAATCCCCCTCACTCTTTCTCTCTCCTTTACTCTCTCTTACTCCCTCCTTCCTTCTCTTTCTCTTTCTCTCCCCTCTCTTAATCCCTCTCACTACTCTTTCTCTCTCTTCTACTCTCTCTTACTCCCTCCTTCCCTCTCTTTCTCTCCCCTCTCTTAATCCCTCTCACTACTCTTTGTCTCTCTTTTACTCTCTCTTACTCCCTCCTTCCCTCTCTTTCACTCTCTTTTACTCCTTCTTTCCCTCTCATTCTGTTTCCCTCCCTTCTATCCCTCCCGCCGAAAGAAAGACAACCGCTCGAAAAAGAAAGAAAAGTATCGAAAAATCGCGTCGTGTCTCGCTGCGCAAACGTTTCGCGGGCCGTTGCGCCAGAAGGTATGACGTGCAAAGTTGGCGATTGCCAAATCCTATAAATGAATCAACAAGTTGCGAATTCGATAGAAATTCGAGCGCCGAAATCGTGCAATCAGCGATACGCAACGAACCAGATAAAAATAAACGATCCCGGCCCGCCAGATCCCGCGATCGATAAGGAATTTAAATTCAACCCGTCCGTCCGTCGCCGTTGCCAGCTCGCTTTTTTCCGAACGCTTTCCTAGCCGTTGTCTCCCTCTACGCCTATCGTTTCCCCATCTGCTACGTTTAATCACCGGGGATGGCCCCATTTTATTCGGCCGTCCGATACGTTCCCAGATGTTTCCTTTCGATCATGCAAAAACACGGGACCGTTTCCCTCGTTTTTGTTCGAGAACTGTAGCCCGCCGGTCGACGTTGGGATCCGAAATTTTTCGAAACTTTTAACTCTTCGACCGCGGCGCAATATTCGCTTGTCGGCCGTGCATCGTTATACTCGTCGATGAAAATGCACGTTTACCATTTACCATTCGCGGTTGCGAATTTAGTAGAATCGGTTTAGTAGAATTATTGTACGAAAAATTTAGAAACCGTGCGTCTACTGTAGCGGACGAAAATTGAAGACCAAAGGCTCGACGAAGATAAATAAATTAATTTAGTGGAAATAGCACGATAAACGAAATTTGTATTCTATGCTAATCAATAAATATAACTGTGTACTGCTCCATATACTACAATAACAATAAACACATCGAACGCATTATGGCAACAATAATCTCTGTACTTCGTTTCTGTCTATCTTAGTTTATCTTATTAGTTATCAGTATACCTTTAAACCCTAAACTTTATACCCTAACTCTTTATTTATCCCTACTATATGTTACCCTTCTGTCCTAATCTTTCACATTTTCTATTCCTTCTCCAATGGTCTCTGTATTATTTTTCCTGTAAGTCTATGTATCGCAGGGTTCTTCTTCCCGTTAATATCAATAAATGACTATTATTATTATCATTATCATTGCAATCACGTACACCTCTAATCGCGCGAATTATTCAGCGCATGGGGAGACGATCTAACGACCAGCATATTAAACAGCGAAAAAGGGGTGCGCCGGAAAAAAGAAAGCGACCCACCGACCAGGGAGGAACAGAGACGAAGTCGAAAGCGTGGAACGGAGAGGAGGCGAGAAAGAGCCAAGCAGATTTCAGCGGGGGGGAAATTAACATATCCACGGATGCCGTGCGACAAACGCGTAGCGCCGGGCGAATTAAAATTCGCGACGCCCTCGCGTCGGGACGCGTGCTGGCACCGTTCCTTTTTCTCCGTTTTCCGTGGATACGCGGCCGCACGTGCGCGCAGGTGAGAATATTCATAACGAGGCTGAAAGAACACGCGGCATTAATGGACGGGACACGGGCGAGGGATTTAAACGTTTCCGGCGCCACGGAAAAATTGCGATCCCGCGGAAATTGCAAGGTCTGAGCCGGCATGCACGCGACCGATCGTTCGAGCTCGCGCGAAAGAGGGAATATATCCGACCCGCCATTGCTACGGGCCTCGCCGCCATTGAAACTCGCGGCTCCTCCGGTAAGGAGAGTGTCGGATTTGAGAAAAAGCATTATTTAATTTGTACCTCCCCACCTAAAGGTGTACCGATCGGGGGCAGGTAATTTTCGGACCGACCCCCGAACCTAGGAGTGTAAGAACAACCAGTAAAGAATAAAGAGTCAGTCAGAGAAATTTATAGAAAGCGGACCTCGAGTTATTCTTATTTAATCCAAGTACCCTTGCTGCCCATCCCTAACACGCGTAGCATTTAGCGCATCTCCGCGACTTTGATTAATTTCAATTCAACAGAGAGTGTCAAAGGTAGAAAGGATGGGTTCGAGAGATGAAACAATGGCGCTGCGTTCTCCGGATGAGACCGACCGTAGTATAGTTTTTGAGACTAGCTTTCCTTTTATTTTTCCTTTATCAAAGTATGTACAAAGAGGAGGGTTCGGCTCGAGACGCAGCCCAAGCATACTCAAAACACTTGGCCCTTCCTGGGTTTTTTGAACTTTCTCAGCTTCTTTGGCCGCATAGGCCTGTACAGTCCAACAAAGAGAGAGTGCAATGGTGACTGGCACTGCTTTACGGGAAAGAAGAAGAAAGATTTAACCCATTCATTACCAACTACGAGATTTATCGTAGTAAGCGTGTGTACCACAAGCTTGAGCTACAAGTTTAGATTGATTCCAATTGGTTACGGAATAAGTTTATAGCCGTTCGAGTCAGGAATTATTAGAAAGGATGAACGAACATTTTATATAATATTTTATTTATAACATTTTATAATAATATTTTCGTTTAATATCAATTTTTATTAGCAAAATAATAACCCACATTTTCTTTCAAATAAATTCTTGGCACCCAGGGCAAAACACTAAATTTGCCTGGCAGTGAATGGGTTAATGTGACGATTCTGGGTATTTGAACACTTTGACTTGAAGGTTGATTGAAAAATAATTGCAACCTTTAAAAATACAGGTCTTCGGTTATAAAGAATTATTTTTAGAGCTGTTAGGGTTCAGGTGTAAAAATGTTTAACTTTTCAACTTAAAAACTTCGATACTCTTGTTCTCACATTCACGCTCTTTCCACCTCGCGCTACTATTCTCTGCTACTCAAATTTATGAAAATTAGGGATGTTAATCGCTGTAAAACAAGTTAACGTACAAACGAAGCTGCTAATTACCATGATTACTCTTCTGCACCGTGAAGGGATTAAGCAATAATAGGGGTATCGATACAACGCCGTTCGAAACAAATATCTTCCAAATTTCTTCGCAACGCTAGCACACGATATTCTATGAATAACAAATATATACAAATCGAGTTTCCATTCGAGCGATATTAAAGTTCCCAGCCCCCGGACGCGAGTATACTTGCACACGAGCGCGAGTGGAGCGCAAAAAAATTTCATCGAGACCAAGGAAAAAGGAAAAGGAAGCGGTTCCGTCTGGCTTCAGTGGCAGAGAATCGCGATGGACGCAGGAAAAAAGGACGTAGAGGGGGTAAGGGACGGTGTTCCATCCGTCTCCGTGAGACGATCACGAATTTCCCCGATTTTCTCGGGCATAAATCCAGCGACGGCGTTTTTCCCGACGCCGACCCGCGCTTTTTAATAAAAGCATTCGGTCTTCCTAATGAAATATCGTCTCTAACCCGTTCTCCGTCTACCCCTCGTGTGTCCTTCCGCACACACTGTCCTTCTGCGAGCTGAGAACGGACACACGCGCCAGCCAGTGTCGCCTTGCGAAACTCTTGATCGAAATGATGGCCAGGATACTTAACTCTTTCGCTACGAGCGGTGACTATAGTCACTTAACGACTGACGCTCGCTACGTACGAGCGGTGACTATAGAATCACCCCGTGAAATTTCGCAAACGGAATATTATTGCATTATGTGATAATATTTTAATCCTTTCCTTTCTACCACTGATTATAGTTACGCTCTGAGTAAGATTCGGCGGTATTGAATGTACGACGGGCAATTATTAATTATTCCGTAAGTGCACACTTTTGGCATGGCGGCTTGTTCAGCGTGAGTTGCGCGCCGAAAAATCCTCCCGTAGCGAAAGGGTTAAATAACAATTTAGTTAATGACGGTTCCTCAGCGCCAGGTCATCTGTCATTATTACTCTCCGCAATAAAATAGTGCAAATAAGGAAATTTTCAGGTGACCTCTTGGGGTCTAGGATTTTACAAGGTACAGCCCAAATCACCTCTTGCGTGGGTCGTACCTTCCCTCTTCAAGGATGACTGGCGAATCATCTTGTTCTTGGAGTGGTGGTATATATTAGCGCTTGGCAGGCAAAAAACTACCTTTTAGTTAATCACTCAACATATTCACATCGTTTTTTAGTTGTAACAGCGACACTATTACATACATCAAGATCACTTAGTTTTATCAAGAATAAAGATTAGCAACGTTCTCCAATCACTACACCAACATTTATTTTATTATACAGTCCACTCACTTATAAATATTCAACACTAAATAGTCACATAAATAGTCACAAACAACTTGTTATTGATACTTCCTCGACCTAGGTTCTGGGATAAGTGCAGTACGGTCAATCACGGTTCTCTTTCCGGAAGGCTACATAGCCTTTCTCACTCCATGGCCAGATCCTTCAGGACAAAGGTCCTATATAACTATTAATAATGAAAAACACAATGAAATATAACGAAAAATTAAATACACTGAAACACGTTCTAGGGCACACTGTCTCTTATTCTCTCCCTCTCTATATTAAAATTACACGTTACCAGGATTGCTGTTATCACCAAAAACACAAACTGTCTCCTTTTTTATCGCTGTCCACTCTATCAATATCATGCATATACAAATCACACAGATCATACTTCGTTACACTCATTCCACAACACGAACCATAATGTTTATTCATACGTTCATCATGCACACTCTCCACACTCATCCTTTTAATACAAACATTCTTTCTCGTATTCCACGCTCTACGATTCCACCACAACTTCTCTGTCTGCCATCCTGCGTCTTCGCAGAGCTCACAGTTACAACAGATTTAACGTCTGATAAATTATACGAACGGGAGTGTGTGCGTAAGCGTGATCGACCGAAGAAAGGGTTGAATTTTCCGTTGCAGGAAGAGTTGATCCACGATGATCCACTGTGATCCGCGATGATCCAGGAGGCGAAACGCGTTAAAAAGTAATAGGACATCCTGTTACTCCTATCTCCCTTGCAGTAAGGGTCGTGCACACGCAACCCTGTCAATAACTCATCCTTTCAATTTTCCGCGTTATCCGGTTAACGCCATTCATCCGGCACGTCTGGTGTTTCGCTCGAGAGTGTTGGCACAGCCGAGCAAACCCGTCCAATAATTGTCGCGTATCGACTGTTCGCCATTGTTAACCATCGCGAGATCGACGGGGCTGGAGGGGGGTAGCTTATGCCAGCCAATAATTTCACCGTTTTCGAATTTCCAGTTAAGAGATACCGAACAAATATTTTATTCCGAATTTCTAGTCCCCGGATGTAGACGATCGCCTCTTTTATTATTGTAGCGTTACTAAAATAAGATTGTTTACTTATTTATTTATTATCATTATTTACGGAATATTTTATTCCGAATTTCTAGTCCCCGGATGTAGACGATCGCCTCTTTTATTATTGTAGCGTTACTAAAATAAGATTGTTTACTTATTTATTTATTATCATTATTTACGGAATATTTTATTCCGAATTTCTAGTCCCCGGATGTAGACGATCTCCTCTTTTATTATTGTAGTGTTATTAAAACGAAATTATTTTTATTTATTTATTTATTATTATATACGGGTGAAAATAAACCATTAAGTGAAAATTGTTGTTGAACCCTCTCCAGTTTTGTACATAGGTAGTCGGTGGTGGGAAGTCGATGTTACATTATTAGTATTAAGATTGTTTATTATTATTTGTTAAGAAAGGAAAAGGGTTACAATACAGTGTATAATTTTTACAGCTCTACTACGCGCTCCAACATTTTGTTCAATTTTGCCCCTTTTTGACAGAGAATAACTTTCGCTGGCCCTTGGCCTTTCTCCCACCACACACCTCGGAAAAATCCTTCAAGCATGGCTGTATTTGATATATTCCAAAAACGTGACCATATTTGGGCATATTTCGAGAGCCTCGCGTGTCGCCAAGGGTTTTCTTCAGCCTGGACTCTCGTTGTCCACCCCCTCACTTCCTCTTAGAATACTATATTATACTTTGTTTCAACGTCACAGGTTTCATTATCTTTATCGGTGTAATTATTAGTAGATTTATGGGTAGATTTCAGAGAATTTGAACGTTTTGCCAAAGAATTCATTGGCAGTATAAAAGGTTTGCGATTGCAAAGAGTGCAAGAGTTGTGCACCTCCGTCGTTAAAGCCTTCGCGCGACTGGATTTCCTCCTGATTAATTTCTTGATAACTTCTAAAAATTAAAAAACAACAGCCCTCGTTCCCATTCGTTCCATTCAATTTACAAGTTCACGAGTGTTCAACTAACCAACTTTCGCGAGTTCGCGAGCTTATATGAATTTACGCGTGAAACTCGGCCCCGCGAAATGTTCACATTTCCCGACGCTATTTTCCTCCGTCTCCGTCGTTACACCGACCCACCCGTGTTTTCATGTTCCACCGAAAAATATTAACCGAATAAATATTCCTCGTGCTCCATCAAACCGTGCTTTCCTGATCGAGAGCTCAACAAATGTTTCGTACAACCTCCCACGTTCCAGTCCCAGGTTATTTCCTGTTTTCCCCCGTGTTTTTGTTTGCAATTAAGAAGAAAAAAAAGAAAGAAAAAAAATATCGAAGTTAGTAAAAAAAAAGCGAAATACGATGGCCGTTCCCTTCTTTGTTTTCACTACACTTCCGATATAACGCTTTAATTGAATTTTTGCCTCGACTCCTGTTGCAACCGACGCGCGTTACCTTTTTCTGCTTCTTTTTTTTTATTTTTATTTTGGCGGCAACAAAAATTCGTTCGTTCTTTCCTGTAGTTTTTTTTTTTTCTTTTTTTTTCATCGACGCAGGGAAGGCTCGTACACGTTACGAACAAACGGGGGAGGAAACCGATCGGCGACAACGCGATTTTTCCCTATCGATCCGGATGACGGTAATTTGCAACGAACAGATTAAGCTACTTTGCAATTTTATCTGCTGCCGGGCGTTAATTCGCATCCACACCCGCGCCCCTCGCCCGCCCTCAACCCCTTCGTTTTATCAATAATATCGCCGCGCCAACATTTATTCCCGCTTAATCCGATTACCTTATAAATATCGGCCGAACCGCAGCCCGGTGTCGATTCCTCGTTTTAATCGAGATACCTCGCGATCCTTGACGCGCCGTAAATTACCGGAAGTCGATCGAGGGGGTGATTGTTCGCTAAACGGCATTGCAATCGGTTCACCGTCGTTATTTTGATTCTTTTCTTTTTTTTCGTTTCTTGAGTTTGTCCTGGACAAGTTTGTGTGTCCAATGGCACATTTCAAAATCGAGATCCAAGAGAAAGATTTCTTACAACAGACACGTATGGGGTCAAGCGCGGTCTTTGAATTTTATTTCTTTGAAATTAAATAGAATTAAAATTTTTGCTGAGTTTTAGATTTACTAGAGATTAAAGTGTGAGGAATATCGTTGGAGTAAGTTTCATCTTTTTCTTTTTTTTTTATGGAATTCAACATTTTGCGCGTGTATCGTTTAAGAACATTTTCTGCTCTTCTAAAGAACAATTTTTAATAAATTCAACAGTAATTCAATACTAACTAATAACAAAAGTAATCAATCAAGAATCAACGGCAGAGGAAAGAATGGGAGACCTCCCCATTCGGTCGGCTAAGTATTAATATCCAAATGAAGCCCTAAAAACGGATGGAACGTCTCCTCCATGACCGCATTTTTTTGTAATGGCAAGCTCGAGAAGTGTTAAAAAAAAACACTAATATCAATAACAAGTTCCTACCCTCTCAACTTTAACAGGGGGGTGATTATGGGGACGGATGCGAAAAATATCTTAGTTTTTCGTGTAAATTAAGAATTGCTAAGGAAAAGTATGACTTTTATCTTTGCAACAATTTTCCATTGTTCTCCATTTATGTGCGGCGCAAATATTTTCCGGAGAAACGTAACTTTTGCTTTGGGCGAAGTATAAAATTCTTTCTGTCGGAATGAAAAATTACGATTTTCATTTTGACCCACGCGCGTACGTTCACATTTTCGTCGCGAAATCTCTTAGGAAGGCCGTAGTTTTTATTTCCACAACAGTGTCCTGCTTGGCAGTGCTACACCCTTTTCGTTTTCGCAGCTGCGGTCCGTTTAGGGAGAGTGCATTTTTATCTTGCGACCACGGGCGAACGTATTGTGCGATTTTAATTGGACAACTTTCTGGGTTCGCGAGTCGCGGTATGTATTGTACTAATTGGTTGAAAGCACAACGCGAAGTTGTTGCATTTAATAGGTAGCAACAGGAAGAAGTTCTCCGTGGCGTTTACAAAGGTTGAAGTTCGTGTTTGCAGGCCAGCAGCTCCTGTCTGATCTCGGTACGAGCCGACTTGTTTGACTTGAACGTAAAATCGTCAAGTCGCAGGGAAACGCGTGACTCGAATGGACGTTGGTTGGTGGACGAAATGTTTTTGGGTACCACGAAACACAAGTACGTATTCTGATCTGCAAGCTCCGTCAGAAATGTGAGCAGTTCTGTTAACGCAAGAACTACCGACAATTGAAGTGTGCTTATTTGCGTGGAAGAGATAGAATTGCAAGTTACGTGAAAAAATATCGAACACATAGAAAGCAAATTTTGAATAATACCTACTGCAGAAAATCATAGGCAATTTTGCAAGCTTTGCCATTGTGAATTTATAAGATCGCTACGAGTGATCACCAATTTGTGATTTTGATTACTCTGGTAGTTCCAGTGTTAGTATGTAGAGTAGTGCACACTTAAAATTCGAACTATCTACAATTAAAGTGTGTATTTATCTGCATGGAAGAGATCGAATTGAAAGTTACGTGAAAAAATATCGAACACATAGAAAGCAAATTTTGAATAATACCTACTGCAGAAATCATATAGGCAATTTTGGAAGTTTTACCATGTGAATTTATCAGATCGCTACGAGTGATCACCAATTTGTGATTTTGTTTACTCTGGTAGTTCCAGTGTTAGTATGCAGAGTAGTGCACACTTAAAATTCGAACTACCGACAATTAAAGTGTGTATTTATCTGCATGGAAGAGATCGAATTGAAAGTTACGTGAAAAAATATCGAACACATAGAAAGCAAATTTTGAATAATACCTACTGCAGAAAATCATAGGCAATTTTGGAAGTTTTACCATTGTGAATTTATCAGATCGCTACGAGTGATCACCAATTTGTGATTTTGTTTACTCTGGTAGTTCCAGTGTTAGTATGCAGAGTAGTGCACACTTAAAATTCGAACTACCGACAATTGAAGTGTGCTTATTTGCGTGGAAGAGATAGAATTGCAAGTTACGTGAAAATATACCGAACACATAGAAAGCAAATTTTGAATAATACCTTCTGCAGAAAATCATAGGCAATTTTGGAAGCTTTATCATTGTGAATTTATAAGATCGCTACGAGTGATCACCAATTTGTGATTTTGATTACTCTGGTAGTTCCAGTGTTAGTATGTAGAGTAGTGCACACTTAAAATTAGAACTACCGACAATTGAAGTGTGCTTATTTGCGTGGAAGAGACCGAATTGGAAATTACGTGAAAAAATATCGAACACATAGAAAGCAAATTTTGAATAATACCTTCTGCAGAAAATCATAGGCAATTTTGGAAGTTTTACCATTGTGAATTTATAAGATCGCTACGAGTGATCACCAATTTGCCATTTTGACTACTCTGGTAGTTCCAGTGTTAGTATGTAGAGTAGTGCACACTTAAAATTAGAACTACAATTTAACGACAATTAAAGTGTATTTATCTGCATGGAAAAGATCAAATTGGAAATTACATGAAAAAATACCGAATACGTAGAAAACAAATCTTTATTTATACGTTCTGCAGAAAAATATAGGGAATTTTAGAAGCTTTACCATTGTGAATTTATCAGATTACTACGAGTAATTACCAATTTGTCATTTTGACTGCTCTGGTAGTATTATTGTTAACCAATGTTGCAGCAATTTGCAATTTGTTTCAGAGTAATTGAAATCGTCAAACTTTGATGTTTTAAAGTTCTGATTATAAAAGTAGTACAAAGAATTCAATTTCAATTGAAATAAAATACCAGACGATAATGCATGTTCACAAGAATAATGGTCGATTATCGCGAACGTACGATTACTAACGATGTACGATCGTGTCCCTGTAATAATGACCGTCACCAGTTGCTCAAACGCGGGGAGATCATGAAATATCGTCGACTGAGCATTAATGAGCCGGTCATTTATCGTCGCTAATTTTCTGTAATTAAATAACGGGCAGTCCGCGAGCGAAAACAATAGAAAATCGCATTCGCCCGCAGCGTATCGTGGCACAATGCCTGTAACACGAACCTGTTCGATGGATTTTCCCCTGATTATCCTTGCAAAATGCCTGGCAACGATCCCCCGCTCTACTGTGACGTGCCGTCACCCTTATCCGCGTGAATTTCACTGGTTTACGGTGGTGCAATTTATTGGGGATCGTGTATCGCGCGTGTATCGTGGTATCACCGAAAACAATTTGCTATACTGCTTAGGCGGTGAACTGGCAATCCTAAAATGTCCTCTTTCGTTTCTGTGAAAATGTGATGTACTATACGATATGTCTGTGTTCACGTTTGGATTGACAAATACGAACAAGTAACACAATAATAGGCCACAGAAGCTTTCGAACTTTCGAAGCTTCGAGCTTGCAAGCTCTTCCTTTGGCAAGCTTTAGAATTTTTCAGAGTTCCAACCTTGCAAGCTCTTCCTTTGGCAAGCTTTAGAATTTTTCAGAGTTCCAAGCTTGCAAGCTCGTCCTTTGGCAAGCTTCAGAATTTTTCAGAGCTCCAAGCTTGCAAGCTTTTCGTTTGTCGAGCTATTAAGGTTTTCAAATTTCCAGAGTTTGTGCTTGCAAGCATTTCCTTTTTCAAGCTTTCAAGGTCTTTGAATTTTTCAGAGCTTCGAGCTTGCAAGCTTTTCGTTTGTCGAGCTATCAAGGTCTTCAAATTTCCAGAGTTTTGTGCTTGCAAGTTCTTCCTTTCTCGAGCTTTCAAGGTTTTTGAATTTTTCAGAGCTTCGAGCTTGCAAGCTTTTCCCTTTTTGAGCTTTCAGAGTTTTCAAATTTTCAGAGCTTCGTGCTCGCAAACCTTCGCTTTGTCGAGCATTCAGAGTTTTCGGAGCTAACGACCTGTCAACGCGAACCGATCGATGAAAGACTAATTACGATCGACGGTATGATAAATTTGGTTGTTTCGTGATGTTTAAATCATGAAACAGAATTCTAGATTCAATTACCTGCATACTCTATTGAATGTTGTTTTACGCTGTATTATGATATGTTAATTTGCACCATACCGACGAGAATAGAATCGCGAATGCATTTTATATGAAAGTTTATTCGTTCAATATTGTACTCTTCGTGCTGATGTAACGTTATAAATTATTACAATCACACGAACAACTCAACGAAAATATACCAGGAAATATATTAAACATGTATAGTATAAGAAAATATACTAAACTTCGATACAGAACAAAGTGAATCGGGAAAATTAAAAATCTGTTTAAAATTCCTAACTCCAGTTAGATCCAAGGTTCCATGCAGAATTGCGATCTTTTCCCACTAGATGTTATTGTAGTGTTAAAATAATAATATTTATTTATTGCCATGAATAAGGGAATATAATTAGATTACTGTGTATAAATTTGTCTCTTCACACGAGTCTGCTACACGCTACAACATTTAGTTCAACTCTGCTCTTTTTGGTCCTTCTCCCACCATGTACCTCGGAAAAGTTCTTCAAGCATAGCCAGATTCGGGCATATTCCAAAAACATGACCATATTTGGGCATTTTTCGAAGGCCTCGTGCGTGGCCAAGGGTTTTCCCCAAGCAGGCCTGAACTCTTGCTGTCCACCTTGCTGTATATACTTATCATAATTGTGTTACAAATAAAATTAGTATAAATTACCTCCAAAGTCTTGTTTTAATTAGAAAAGTGTCAACCGTTTACAAGAAACATAGCCGTCACCCAAATATGGGTGACGTGGCGTTCAACGTGTTAAAGTAACGAAGACAAACGTACAGTTGTGCAGCAAAAGATCGCAATCGCTCCAAGATTCCGTTGTTCCTGTTTTCTCGTCTCGTTCAGCGTTTACGCGATCCCCGACCGAGGATATTTTTCTCCCGCGACGGGGGGTCGCGTAGCGTCGCGACGTCAGTAATTCAAAGGAACAGGACTACCCGGCGACTTCGAAGAAAGCTTTGCTTCCCTTCTGCGGGCTCCTCCCTGGAGAACTTAGCCGGCCATGAGCGCGCTTCTTCCGGTCCCTTTTGTTTTCCTACTCTCGGCTCGCTTTCGCTCGCGGAACTTCGCGAGGATTCTCAGAGGGATAGTGTTTAAAGGGTTAGCTACGTTGCCAACAATGCTTGAAATTGCAGCGTTCACGTTGTGCAAGGGAACGCTGTTCGAAATGCGTCGAAGAGACGAAACGTTGGATTTCAAAGGTACGAGGTGTTCGAGGTTAGGTTTGAGTTATGCTCATATTAAATATGAATTACATCAGCATTATGTTTGCGTTAGATCTAATTAGGCCTGAGTTAGGTACAGGCTAGGCTTTAAATGAATTTGACTGAATATAGGCTAGACTCAGATTTAATTCCGTTTCGGGTATGCATTAGGTTTGGACTGAGTTCCGATCAGGTCACGATAGATTGGCGGTTAGGTTCGGATTAGGTTCATATTAGATACGAATTACATTTACGTTAGGTTTACTCGATTACTCGATTTAGTTAGGTCTGAGTTAGGTAGATGTCAAGTTTTAATTGAATTTAACACTACTCCTACCACGATCGGTCAAATGACCGTTTTTAAAATTTCGATTAGAATTTCCTATATACAACATAATTCAATCATCTTTAAACTTTACGACGTTTTTTCAACTATACGTATAATATATTTTTCATTGTTTATTTTCTCAGAGAAATTTTTTTGAACAGTTTTTTTTTAAATCAGAGTTGGGGTTCTAAGTGCTCCCGAACAATATCTATGTTTTGTACATATGTTATATTCAAATGACATATATATAGGGATAATTTTATTGTTAATTTTCATTTTCTTGTATTGTATACATTTCATCATTAATAAATTATTTTTGAGGTATCAAAACCGTCTTTTTGTTCAAACACATCAACGTGTGAACAGGTGCAGCTAGTTGGACTAAGTTAGACTCGGATTTAATTTGGATTTTTTGTCGTGTTAGAACAACGAACCAACGTGTTTGATTGAAGTTAGGTTCGCGTTAGATTTAATTAAATTTGAGATAATTCCAGTTAGATTTGAATTAAGTCATTAGGTGACAGACGTAGAATACAATTATCACTGTCTTATTCAAATTATCTGTTCCTCTAGATGTCGTGGAAGCACGTGTATCCGTTCGAATAAACGGCCACCGATTTAATAATTTTTATGAACCGACAAGTTGGTATTTCCCTCGATGGAATGTTCGGCTGCCTTTCTCACGTTCCATGCCCGTTTTCCGATCAGCCGAGCGGAACGCGAACGCGAGCTACCGCCTAATTCGAAAAACGGAAACGCGCCGCAGAAAAATTCCGTGAAACTGAGACGAAACCGGCAACAAACGCGTCGACTATGTTCCCTGTTGAATAGAAAGCGGCGCAACTTTCCCTCCGCCGTCTCCCGTTTTCGTATTTCTTAAAATTGAGCACGTGCAAACTTGTTTCTATGAATTGTGACAAATTCTGTTCCAAAGATCCGACTGAATGTTATCAGAAACCGCTACGATAAGAAATATCGTTCAGATAATCGATGAAAGCGTTCGTAAAATTTTATTCACTTGAAACTGAATGATGCAATGATATTTGATAACCTTTTTAAGTAACCTTAATTAAAAATATTCTTCAACCTTTAGTTTAAATATGTACAGTAGGGGACAAAAGTTTAAGACCAAAGGGTCCAAGAAAACAAATTAATTAATTAATAAGAAATAACACGATAAATAAAATTCGTATTCTATACTGATTGATAAATAATGTTCTACCATAATAAGGATAAAAATAAGTATGTGAACAATATTTGTATACCATAAAACTGTATTTTACGGAGGAGTAAAACAATTTCATCATCAGCCTCGCGGCATCATTTGAATATTGAGGAGGAAGACATTTTAAGGCGGTGTTTCCCAACGTAGGGCCCACGCCCCACAGGGGGGCAATTCGAAAATGGACTCTATATATATTTTGAAATTTTATTTACCGCGTTTTGTTAACGATTTCATAATGATTTCTTTCTAGAACCTATCATTTATGTTTCTTAAGTGAACAAATCAAATTTTTAACGTTAAAAATTATGTATGTTACATAGGGGGGTTAATTTATTTTTTTAAAAAAACTGTAGGAAGGTTAAGGTGGGGCATGGCACAAAAAAGGTTGAGAAACACTGTTCTAAGGAGCCTTTTTCATGAGTCTACGAAAGAGATATTGTAAGGAGTCTTTTTCTTGGGTCTACGAAGTTGAAGTTTGCCATTGGACACACCCAACGGCAGAGACCGGAACGTTGACTAACTGTGCGCAAAAATTTATTCGTCGAATCTTAAGAAACAATCGAACGATTCGAGTGGACAAGTCGATGAAACAAGTCGAGTCGATGAAACGTTCTCTTCGTTTCCGCCGTCATAACGACGCTACTTGGAAGCAACGTTTCTGGATCACGGAAGTTGGGTCACGAACGTCGATAACCGGGGATGTAACGAGCGACCAGGACCAACTGTTCCGCCGATTTAGTCTTCCCGAGTTACAAATTGGTGTGTCAGGAATTTTCCAGCAAGATCCCAGCTGGGCCTGCCGCGTCCACCATTATTTCCTGTCTCTCAGCAGCATCGAATCGTTCTGTTTCCGATGGTACTTAATATCTCGGGGACATTCGCGACGGCAAGAAACATCTTGGCGGGCTTTAAAAATGGTTGGAACGCGAAAGTGGAGCAGCGCGACGTCTTAAAATGTTGCCGTGTAATTCTGAACGAGATTTATTAACCCTTTGCACTCGGCTGTCCCCTCTCATGGGACATATCGTAATCCTAGCATACGATAGTTTCGCAAATTTTCAGTCGTTAGTTCAGACCCGGACGTTAAATAGTCATATATGTAAATTTTAATATACGACTTAACTAAACTATTAACGAGTAATTGTTGGAATGTTCCGGTTGGAATGTTCTGGTTGGAATGTTCTGGTTGGAATCTTCTGTTTCTTATCGACCAGCCTTCTTGAATGTTCGATGCTTGTCGCAGTTGTTATCGATACTCATTGCTCATTAGAGCTCGCTCGCTACTTTATAATTGCAGGGTGATACCAACCATCTTTTATCGCTCGTCTCTATACTAATGTCAACCATATCAGTAATAATTGCAGTGTTAGGATAATAATAATATTTATTTATTGATTACGGAAATGTAGTTACAATATTATGCACAAATTTTACTCTTCGCACGACTCGGTATCACGTCTAATTCAACTCTGCTCTTTTCGACCAGAGAAAACTGTCGCTAACCCTTGGCCTTCCTCCTATCACGGACCTCGGAAAAATCCCTCAAGTATGGCCATATTTGGGCATATTCCAAAAATAACACCACATTTGGACATATTCCAAAAACATGATCATGTTTGGGCATTTTTCGAGGGCCTCGCGCATCCCCAAGCAGGTCTGAACTCTCAATGTCCACCCCTCACTTTCTCTTAGTCTATAAAATTAATTACGATACCACATTGATTAAGAAAAATTGATTAATCTTCGGATAATTTAACAAATATTCTATTTATATTAGGATTTTAGAGCAAATGAACCCGAAAACGATAAATTCTACGGGAAAGCTGAAACTTAGAGCTGTTCGGATATAGTTTAGATGCTGCATGCAGTCGGATTAGATTTTAGTTGGGTGTGTGACCCAGACTGGATTAGGGTAGGCCAGGTCTGGATCAGGTGTGGATTAGAGCAGGGATAAGTTAGATCTCAGGTAAGATTTCGCGAGGATTAAACTCGACCAGATTTTAGTCAGATCTCGTGTGTCTGATTCGAGTAACATCAACTCATACAGAACTTTCGACAATATTAAAATTCGGAAATGAAATTTGTAATTTTGTAGAAGCGTAGTACAAACCGCTTTAAAAGCGAAACAAAAATATAAACCCGATGAAAAATTGTGCTTAAAGCGAAAACAACGTTTCATAGAGATTACTTGTTAATTATTTGAAATTATTCTTGTTTATTTCGATTTATTAATTTTACATTGCAAGGGAACAGAAGAAAACTGAGGCTATGAATCTTCGTTTTATAAAGATTTTCAAGTTAAGAAACTTCGAATTACCGAAACTCTAAGGCATCGGAGATAAAATATTTGGATATTAACAGTAAACAGAAATACAAAAAAGTTAATTACACATCAATAAAATATGTGTATTGCAACTGCAACATCAATTTTTGTTATTTTGAAATGTAAAAATATAACAAGAACGTGAAATTTACAAATGGCAAGTATTTATTTAGCTTTTACACGTATAGCTGATTAAGAAGTACAATTTTTTTTATGTCCTATGGTAATTTTGGAACGATGACCATTGGTCAACATCATTTTTTATCACTATGTACTTATCCTTACTTTAAAAAATCAGTAACAATACATCAACATAGTCGAAAGTACATTGAAAACTAATGTTAATTGTCGATAAATGTGCCTTTAATTTACAAAACAACCATATAAACAATTATATTAATTGTTATAACAATTTGTTGCAACTGCAAATTTACAATAAAAGTGTATAAATTAATAAATAACAAGCTATTATAATAGAAAAAGCATTGTTCGTGATTCACTCAACGAACGACGATGATCTAGCAAGAGGCCGAGGGGTGGGGGATCTCGGCTATATAAGGAGTCGCCTGACGTTCGGTAGCTCATTTCACTTTCGCTCCTCGGTCGAGACGCTTCGTCGTCTCGATTTCCGAGATTTTTGATAGTGCCAGGGGGGTCAAGGGGGACCACCTGGCACTTTAATTATTCAAAATCAAATTTTCTAAGAATTAAGGAGGGGCGGACGAGGGGCATCAATGCGCACATTTTCGTGGGTTGTTTGCCCCTCTCTTATCTATTCGTTTTCGTTCATCGTTGGCTTTGGTTCATCCATTCATCCTATTCTGATTTATTCGGTGGTATTTTCGAATTTTTTATTCTCGTTTGTCGGATGTTATGTTTTCGGGCTCTTCCATTCATATCCTCGCAACTGTTCTGCTTCATAATTTTGTAATAACTAACTTGTATAAAATTTTCTTTTGTTTTATTTAGATTGACTTATAGGTATCCAATGAGGGAGAGGAAGTCTTCTTTTAATTGGAATCGGATATAAACCAGCACAACGAAGAATGCCTGAGATTTAGCTTTAAGTAGTTTAAGATGCGTGCGATCTAGTTTTAAGTAGTTTAAGATGCGTGCGAAATAGTTTTAAGTAATTTAAAATGCGTGTGATCTAGTTTTAAGTAATTTAAGATGCATACGAAATAGTTTTAAGTAATTTAAAATGCGTGCGATCTAGTTTTAAGTAATTTAAGATGCGTGCGATCTAGTTTTAAGTAGTTTAAGATGCGTGCGAAATAGTTTTAAGTAGTTTAAGATGCGTGCGAAATAGTTTTAAGTAGTTTAAGATGCGTGCGAAATAGTTTTAAGTAATATAAGATGCGTGCGATCTAGTTTTAAGTAACCATCCCTACATCCCTCTACACTCCTACGTATAAATAAAATTAGTTTTCCTTTATCCCTACCTTCGATTAGTATAAAACACAATTACAGAGAATTACGGATACACAAAGAACAACCAGGGATGCATGCGACTTACTCTTAAATAGCTTTAACTAATTTTAAGTAATTTTAATGTAGTTTAACTATGATAAGTTTATTGTACGCGTTTCTCGCCTAAAGATATCTTCTCTAATTTACAGTAAAAAATAAAACTGTAATGTATCTTTTAGTAAATGATACCAAGCTAAGAACTACGCGTTAGATTTATGATAATTTTAAGTTGTCATCGTTGAAAAAGTGTGTTTAACACCTTGAGAATTGTACCTGTACAATAAAGAAAAAAAAAATACATTGCAAAACACTTTACAACTATTTTAAGATTTCAGAGCTATTTCATTGTAAGAATTTTACCGTAACACGATAATGTTATTTCATGTAAATTTTTTGTTGCACAAACGGTAACACGAAGTAACGTTCCTACAGACGTATCGGGTGGTTATGTCGGCGAGATATTGCGGAAGATTCGCGAAGACGCGAATGCGCACGGCTAACGAGCAGAAAATTGCCAGAAAACATAGTACTTCGTGATCAAAAAGCTGCAACGGTGCAGCCGGCTTGGCAGCATCGTGAATTTCAGGGCACAGTGCCTTGCGAGAGTTCGATACTCGCGGTATTACAGGGCCGTTGAAAATTTGCATAGAAAAATGAGAATTATCCCGATGCACGGCTTAAAGAAAACTTCCTCTTTCTTCCCCCGAACGAAATTCGCGGCTAACGTAACCTTCTCTTTAAAACTGTGCTCTCGGCAAAAATTGTTGTAATACTTCGTCGTGCAATTTCGTAACTCTACGCGGCCCCCAGAAACTTTCTTGAATTTCATGGTTAAACATTTGGAATCGATGAAACGGATCGTTAAAATTTTCAAGAAAAATTCTGGTTTAACATTCGAGAAACTTATCCAAGCTTTCGTGTGTTTAAATTATTTAACGTGATAACCTTTCTGCGAGCTTCAATCCTGTACAGTATGAAACACTGTTTCAACTCTTTCATTCGAAATCTTCAAACTTCTACCAAAGCAATCATTTAAACAAAGCTCTATCTCCCAACATTTAACTTCGGGAAAGGGAAAATTACGGGAATTCTATGAATATTACCGAGTTCATCCTTTGCACCCGAAGTATTTTTTTTTCATTCATACTACCAGCAACTCGGAGCAATTACAGTGGAAAGATCATATTCACATAAAAGTAAATAATATTCGCATTAAAAGAAAAATCATCGTTGTATGTTACTATTTTTTTAATTAATTAGGATACAAATAATTACATTTATCGAGCAGCGACTGTCTTTTGTCGCCAAAAGCTGAATATTCGTTACACAATAGTTCTTACGATTTTTCTTTCTCCTTATATTATGAACTGAAACTTATTTACATTGTCTCCATAGCGAAACCTTCAAGTTTAAAGACAAACTTTAAATAGCTCCGCTCTGGAACCCCCTAATGCAAAGGGTTAATAATCATATTCTCGATCGCTTTATCCGAAACAACCTGTGAACCTTCAAACCCAGCGATTTCGAACTCCAAACTGTCCGATTACTCCCGTAACTGTTGCATAAAAATCTGAAAACGTTTTCCAGTCACGTTCTCGCTCCCCCCTCTGTCTCCCACTCATTCTTTCTCTCTCCTCCTCACCCCTTCTCACCCTCTCTCTTCGCCCTCGCTAACGTGCTCGCGATTTAACGCGGCAGAAGTCCGCGTGCACGTGAAATTCAAATTGGCCACGAACGACGCGTGAGCCACGTCCAATTTCGCCCGGCGACTTTATTTATTCCGTATACATAATTCAATGGCACACGCCTTCCCCTGTCCTCGTGGAGAAACTTCGGCGAGCAAAAAGAAAGAAACCGGCCACCCTTGAATGCACCGAGACAACGGCGAAGAAACCGAGGGAGGGAGGGAGGGGGTGGGGGCTGTCGACGGGTTCGTTTCTCTTCTTAACGCCTTGGAACACGAGCCTGTTTTCATCCGGGCGACGAGAAAACGGGCAGAGATGTAAAATTTAATTTTCAGCTAACCGTAAGAAAGGATGGTTGGAGGGGCAACGGGGTGGCGAGAAACGCCCGGGGTGGTTTTTGTTTCACGACGGGGAGAAGTGTTTTAGTTGGAGAATTCGAGGCTCTTTTCCTCGAGCTGGGGGAGAGGAGAATTCGATTGTCGGACTTGACGATGGAAGAACGGATTTCGCGGCTGCTTGTAGACGCTGTCGCTTTAGAATATCGCGGCGTATTGAATGATATTGTTAAGGGACTCGTCTTTGTACACGGTGAAACGTGAATTCTACGAGTGGTGGCGGGAAGGATGGTTCAGCCTAAGTGTGTAAGAGGTGGCAAGAAGCGTCTCGGTGTCGCGTGAAATTAATAAGAAAGCTCGCTTTTCGAGCTTCTTTGTTTCCATCGCGGATTTCTCGTTCTATTGCCACTTTCTGTACATCCGAATCATAGGTAAGGATGAAGAAATGCTTGAGATACGTACAGGTACAGTAGCGGACAAAAGTTGAAGACCAAAGGGTTGAAGAAAATAAATTAATTAATTAGTAAGGGATAATGGTATAAATAAAATTTGTATTCTATGCTAATGAATAAATAGCGTTCTACTATAATGACGATAAAAATGAATAGATAAACAATATTTGCGAATCATAAAATTATGTTTTACATTGTCCTGATATCTTATACTTTTATCCACTGTTGCACATTTATTGTTCACTTAAGTTTTCTAAAAACACCTTGTAATTTTTACTGCTTCTTGTGCCTCTACAAAAATATACTTCAACAGAATATCAATTCTTTTTTCGCTACTTGTTTTAATTTTAATACTTTCGCCATAGAAATTAAATAAATACAAAAGTAAGCATTGTCCTTACGCATACAGAGACCACCCCAATTTAATTTCCCAGTCAAATAAAATACATATATTTTCCTTTCCAACCACCAACTTCTCTCGATAACCACCCTCGAAATGCAAAGATTACAAGAAACCAGCAGAAACAGCTCCTGACCCCACTTTTTAATCAAGAACCAGATATTATCCTTCCCGGTGTCTCACGTCCCCGCCGCCTACCCTCCTAAATTCCGTTCCTTTCATCTCGAAGATCGACCTAACCTCGAAAACTGACCCGAGCCGCGGCAGCGCCGCCAATGGACGAGGGAGCGGGCTCCTAATAAAAACCACCGCCGTAACCCGTCTAAAACCGGGGAGGGAACGATCGCGAAGCGTCCAGGGAACGGGAGGAAAATTTAATAATCGGCCGTTCGCAGGAACGGTATAACGGGGCCTCGTAAACGCGATAGCGCTGAAAAGGGCCGTAAGAAGGTACGATCTCGAGGAACAGCGAGGTTCGCGGCCGAGCACGTACCGTTTCCCTATTCGCGAGCAGAGGATTCCCCTGGACGAGGCAGCAACGAAGATTAGGGCCATTCCGACAGACACTTCCGTCAATGTAACTCGAGGGGCCGTTGGCGTTGAAATTGCGTGTATAAGAGGAACGGTGTCGCCGCTGGGTCTGTCGGACCCAAGAATTTTGTGACCCGGGAAATTTTCAGGGATTAAAGCGTTGAAGAACGGTGAGCGTTGCAGATAAGTTTAGGTTAGGTTCGAGTTAAGTTAGGGGAGTAGGACCTTTGTTGGTGAGAACTACTTGGTCGATGATAGCTGATGTTCGTGTTAAGCATCCCTTTACAGAGTTCATTGAAATGATGGGTGAACGTTGAAGTTTGCTGGTAAATTCCAATGGTGAAGCATTTTTAATTGCCTTCCAATTAGCAGTTGAGTGAGATCCGGTTTTGAATCATGGCCATCGCAGGAGAATATTTGATTTCACTCGTGTCTTAGATGCGTGGTAGTCAAAAAACAGTTGCTTGCAAAGCGAAAGATAAAAGATTAGGTTATTTCCTCCCAACACGCAGGAGACAGGCCACTGTGAAGATTTTAGTGGATAAAAATCTCACATAACTTCGCCACCCTTACAGAGGTGATTTGGGGGTATCTTTCGAAGACCTCCTCCACGTAAAAGAAAAAAAGGGTTCGGGTTAAGTGGATCGAATTGGATTGGCTTTGAGTTTTTAACGCTTACGTTAGTCAGCTATGCTGTCCTTCGTGCATTAAGATTTTATTAAAAATTGTGTATTATAAAAACAGGGAAAGTATTCGATGAATTACGATCGAGAGGGGTTTAGGATTGACTAGTAACAGGAGAAAGAGGAAATTGGATAAAAGGGAAAGGGTTGTTATGGAAAGAAATAGATGGTATTTTGGAAAGATGTATAGCAACTTTGTTTAACGCGGGAAGATTTCTCCATTCGGTTGGCTAAGCGTTAAGATACCGTTGAACGAGTAAAGTTTTGAAATTTTCTGTTGTGTTTGTTGGGTGAGAGATAAGGGTTAGATGTTGAGAAGAACTTTATTTAATACGCTTCACAGGAAAACTATGGCGTTTTCCTTCGTCAAAGGCTTCAGCTCAGAGCTCCGTGGAACACAGTCGCGTTACTTGATAGACACTCAATATCGTGGAACTTGCTAAGAGATTAAACAAAGAACATTCTGTACTCCTCACAAGCCTCTTATTCATCGCTATTCCCTGCGCAGAAACTATTACGTTTCCTCTTATCAAGTGCTTTCCGAGAACCTCGAGAAAGCCAGACGTGTTTCTTAATAAACGTAAGTACGTGCCTGGCATTATGAAACTTTAAAAAATTCAGAACTGTTCCAATTGCCAATTAATATTACATCAATGATTACAATTTACATTCCTAACACAAATTGTAGCTCCCAATATTTATTTATGCATATAAACCAGAAAGAATTAGAATTTTCGGACAGCTGATCGAACTGTTCCAAATTTTATGAGCGATATACAAGATATACAAGTGAGATATACAAGATATATGTGAGATATACAAGATTGATCATAACTCTAAGTTTGACTAACGGCGTCAATCTTAATTGGCCCGTGATAAGATCGTAGTTATGGTCAACACACGACCAATAACATAAGAACTCACTGTATCTATGATGAAGTGTTAGAAATTGAATACAAAAATAGTACGAAGCAAAAATTAACCATAAACCAGGTTTCTCTTAATAAAATATTTATCTCCTCCATTTATGAATCTTTATTAATCCAATTCCATACCTAAAATCCATCAAGATCAAAGGAGCTAAAGAACCCCGACGAGGTTCATGAGTCTCATGACAAACCATGCAAGGTTCAGTCAGAGTTACACTTTCCTCCTCGCTATATAATAAAGTATCAAAGTATTTCAAATAATTATTTAGTAATTATAAAACCCCATTTCCAATACGAAGCTTAATTTCAATCCGAATCACAGTTTCAATCTACGAGATCGTGAAACGACATAAGCGACCATCGATAAAGATCAGAAGACAAGGGGTTAAAACGTAACCCACATTTCCTCCAATAACACAAATCACGGCTCGCGTTCTGGCAGACAATGCTGCCACCAATTGTGTAACAACCACGACTCATCAGGCGCAACGTTCCACGCTTGAACAGCGAAGAATATGAGCGGTCATTGTATTTGATAAACGAGAACGATTTACAGGGTCTACGCGCACTTTGCATCGCGATCCTCCGGATCTTCCGCCTGGGAGTACCTCGAGGAACTGGTTCTCGAATGGCCGGCTGCTATTGTGCTCAACAACTCGCGGAATCACCCCATAAAACAACCGTTCCCCTCGAAAAATACCGTTGCGTTCGTTGCGCTGTTTTTGGTAATAGTTTTCTGACTGCTTGATTATAGTAACGGCCCGGGAAAGTATTGGCGGGTGGCCAAATTCCGTCGACGAAACGTTTTCTGATCGGGTTCCATATTTTATCCGCACGATATTCGATTTCTATAACGCGCGAAAGCACCGTTAAATATTGTGCGATTCAATGCGAACGAGTAATCGCGAACGTAGGAACGATAATCATGATTATTTGCAATTTATGGTAATTTCTTGTTCGATTTGTAACCTCGATTTACGATACACTCCAATGGGATACCATTTTACGGCGGATATTCTGATTTATAATTTTTTCAATAATCCAAACACGTTGAAACAGGCTGATCGATCAATTCCGCCGTTACGATAATCGTTGAACCGTTAATTTTACGTTGCTGCAACGTTCTCCATCTCGTTAATTAGAATGTTCTACGAATCTGTAATTAACTCCGCAATTCTACACGAAGAACGATCCGTAACGCGTATAAATTGTACCCGCGAACGGAACAAATCAAAATTTATCGCGAAAATACGATTAATTGGGCATTGTTGAGTCATATTTCCCGAATCTGAATTTCCCTTTGTACGTGAAAAGATGCGTGCAAGTCAAGCAAATTCACCGAACTGAACAAAATCAACCTCTTTGAAATTTGAAGAAAACGACGAAATATCTGAAGATTATGTGGTAATATGGTTATTATAGAGTATGGAGTAAGAGAAGGAATAATGTTTGTATGGAAGGATGAGTGTGGCGAGTGCGTATAACAAACTATGTAAGTAGATATTAAAGTAACTGTGATGTGGAATGAGGGTAGCGAAATGTGATCTATGTGATTTATATACGTATGGTATAGATAGAGAGGGGAGAGAGGGAGAGGGAGACAGAGAGAGAGAGAGAAAATAAGGAAGGGATAGAAAGAATAAGACAAAATGTGAGAGAGAAAATAAGGAAAGGAGAGAGAGGGTGAGTGAGAGAAAGAGAGAGAGAGAGAGTAAGAGAAAGTGTGTGAGAGAAAATAAGGAAAGAAGAGAGAGGGTTAGTGAGAGACAGAGAGAGAGAGAGAGAAAATAAGGAAGGGAGAAAGAGAGAGAGTAAGAGAAAGTGTGAAAGAGAAAATAAGAAAGAGAAAGAGAGAGAGAGAGAGTCGTAGAACAAAGCGATCTTCAGTGTCATTAATTTATCTTATATTCCGTAGTTTTATCGTTATTATTATTTTTATTATTATTAATATTTGTTATTTAAATAAATTGTATTTATTATTATTGCCCATTTACTCACAAATTAGACCGGGCGTCTAAAGAACAGCTCGCACAGGGACTTCCGACGAGACGGCAAGCAAATAATCCAATCCCGGACCCGTCGTCCAGTCCTCGCGGACTGGTTTGCGTGTAGCCCTTGCTCGAGGATTCTTTTATCGCGTAAAGAGGATGGAAGAGGGAAACATAGGAAGAAAAGGCGGGTCGACGCGCGGAAGCGAGAGAAGCTTCGTGTTTTTCCTCTGTTCCGGTTTCCTATGGACTTCTTCGCGAGTCCTTCTGTGTATACACCCGGTCCCTTTCTTTCCTCCATTTCCGCCGACTTTCTTTTCTTTCCCTCGCCTCCCCGCCCTACCACCACCCTTCCCCGCCCCCGTGGCAGCGAGCTTCGTCCTCCATTTTCCGTTCGTAAATCGTCGGAGCGTAATTTCCGGTGATTAATAATCCTGCTTCCGCTGTTGCATCGAAGAAATCGTTGGATCGCTATCGACGTCGATTATTCGTTCGCGTATAAGACGAAATTAATTCGGTGGTTACTGATCTCGCGCGAAATTCTTCGAACGGTTTATCAATTTAAAGTTAGTCGCCGAGGAAGCTGGAATATCTCAAGAAACGCAGCTTAAAGTTAAGTCGTGTCTCGTTCAATTACCTTGGTTTAGGTAATTATTAATTGATTAAACTATCTACTCCTGCTTCGTGGAAGTTGAAACTGGTTAAAGTTAAATTTTAACTATCTTCACTGCCTTTTGAGACTTAACGCGTTTGTAATTTTAGTATTCAGTTACACGATCTTCACGTTTTATTACAATATCTAAAATTCTTGTAGTTTACTTGTAGCGGTGGATCAAAGTTTAAGATCAAAGGGTGAAAGAAAATAAATTAATTAATTAGTAAGAAATAACGGTGAAAATAAAATTTGTATACTATGCTAATGAATAAATAGTGTTCTACCATAATGACAATAAAAATCAACAGATAATATTTGCAAACCATAAAATTATGTTTCACATTGTCCTGTCATCTTAAACTTTTGTCCGCTACTGTACATTAAGAAATAAGTAATAACGGTCAAAAGTTCAAGACCAAAGGGTGAAAGAAAATAAATTAATTAATTAGTAAGAAATAACAGTGTAAATAAAATTTGTATACTATGCTAATGAATAAATAGTGTCTTATCAAAATGACAATAAAAACGAATAGATAAATAATATTTGCGAACCATAAAATTTTGTTTCACACTGTCCTGTCGCCTTAAACTCTTGTCTGCTGCCGCGTAATAATGTTTTAACCAACATCATTTATCAATTACACCGAAAACAATTGTATTACGTGTACTCTTTTTACAGTAAATGTCGCCAGTATTTTTCTATGGACTACACGTGAACAATCGACAATACTCGCGCCGAATTAAACCCCCATCAATAATTCATGAACAACAAATTCTATTTCGCCGAGTCGCGTCTTTCAGTTTCAAACAATGGATCCCAAGAATCCACGCGGGCGGGAACCGATTCCGGAAGCAGGATTATTCAAAGCGGATGCCAAGAAACAACAGAATTTGAACGACCAAGCGAGACAGAGGTATTTACGTTTGCTTCTTCTTCTTCGCCGTTCTTCCAGCGATTAGCTCACTCGCTGCGCGGTTAGAACGACATAATTTCGAGGAACCTCTGAGTCTTGGTTAATTAAGTCGCCGGTGAATCAACGGAACCACCCCCTGTCACCCTCTCGATGCCTAAGATCTTGCAGATTGGGCGAACAGAAACAGGACGAAGCTATCTCTCTCTCTCGCTCTCGCTCTCACTCTCTCTTCCTCTCTCTCTCTCTGAGTCTCTTTCCTTCTCTCTCTCTCAGTCTCACCCTCAATCCTCCCTCTCCCTCTCAACCATAACCATCTCTCTCTCTCTCTGTCAGTTTCACTCTCACCCCCCCTCTCTCAGTCTCAGTCTCTCTCTATCTGTCAGTCTCTCTTCCCCTCACCCTTTATCGCTCTCTCTCTCTCTCAGTCTCAGTCTCACTCCCCCCCTCTGTCACTCACTCCCACTCTCACCCTCACTCCCTCTCTCCCCCCTCACCTTCTATCTCTCTCCGTCAGTCTCACTCTCACTCTCACTCCCTCCTCTCTCAGTCTCTCTCTATCTGTCTGTCTCTCTTCCCCTCCCCCCTCCCTTTCTCACTCAGTCTTAATCTCACCGCTCCCCTCTCAGTCTCACTCTCACTCCCTCTCTCTTTCTCTCACTCTCTCTCTTTGAACCGGCGTTAATTCTAGGATGCTGAGCTGCTTTCCGCTATATACTTGGTTCGCGCGCTAACAGCGTGGCGTTTAACGGTCGATGAAAACAGGATGACAATGCCGCAGTCTTAAAACTTCATCGCCGATGAGACTCTCAAACACCTCGGCTTTCATCGCTTAACCAAGTCGGAGTCGTATTTTTCATCGCTGCTAGATTACCTGCGACTCGTCCCGAAGACGTTGCAACGCGAAAGAGATGCGCTAATTGGAAAATTCAAGGTTCTCCTTATTGTTTCCTCTTCGTGACACACAGTGACGAACAAAAGTTTAAGACCAAAGTGTCACAAAAAAAAAAGAAATTATTTAATTAATAAGAAACAGCACGATAAATAAAATTTGTATTCTATGCTGATCAATAAACAGTGTTCATATTAATAACTCATAATATTTATTTATACATTAATATATTCATAATGAGGATAAAAATAGGTATACGAACAATATTTGCATACCATAAAACTGTGTTTTGCATTATCCTATCATCTTAAATTTTTGCACCGCTACTGTACGCACAGTATCGTAAACCTTTAATTCTCACGTTCAAAAGAAATGGTCGATTACGGAAAAACCAAGTTAACAGGGTTGATTCGCAAGGTATATTCCGCAGTTGCTCTATTCACATTTTAACATCGTCGCATCTGAGAGTGAATGAAGCTACCACCATAAGATGACAGACCCGCGTCTTAAAACTTCATTGCCCCCGGAGCCGTGTCGTGGCTTTCAGACCTCTCCTTTTCATTGCCTAACAAAGTCGAGATATATATTTTTCTCCCTCCTCCTCTTGGCCTGTAACTCGCTCTAAAGAATGTTCCACCACGAGCGTCGCGGGTATACTTTCGAGAAATGCATCGTAATTGTACTGTCTTTTAGCTTTCAGGACGGATATATTCTCCTCTTTCCCTCTCCCTCCTTATATATCCTCCAGCGAGCAAATTCTTTTCTGTTCACTTAAACTGAATTCATGCTTCGTATTCGAGAGTTCGCGGAGAGAAGGAGATCGTGCATTTTGCTTTTTCTTTTCATTGGAGAAACGTAGACTCGTTCGTTTTACGATGGATCGTGTTGATTTCATTCGTAGATTTTGCTTATCATTGGAGAGCCACATTTTTTGATATACGACGTATTGAAACAGAAAAGAAGCCCATTTTGTTCGAACAAATTAATTTAATTTGATTTCAGGAAATATAGGCGTTGGAATCTTTTCAATCCAATCGTTTTTTATTTTTTACAAGTGAATTTTATTTCTTCTTTTTTTGTTAGATATGCTTCATTACACATGGAGCTTTTGATTCGTTCTTCATTCAATAATTATTAATCCTATCTTCTCGGAATACATCCCAACTATTCGTTTGATTTCAATTCCGTTTAAATGCGCAGGTTAAATTCCTGAAATTAATGCAAGCTTTTCCAATTTCTGGTATCCCATCTTTTTCCAGGTATATTGAATTGCATTCCCGTTTTACGTCTGCAATAATCCGTGGAATCCTCTGTCGGTTATCGTTGACTAATTAACTTACAATTTTATTTTATTTATTTGTACCAAATATTTTAACACTTGCCATCAAATATACAATTATACAATTATTGCACTTTTATTAGGAGTCTAGCATTTATCTAACTGTGCTACGACTCTTTCCGTACACCTAATTTGCTTTTCGATCACTTATGTGTCAGCCATATCCAATACTAATTCTACTTTCTACCTACTACTTATTCATTTCTCTCAACTCATTAGAATTTTATAATTTTTTATTTATCTTTAAATGGTATTCCAGCATCCCTTTATAATTGTGTTGCTTTAAATGGGAGATTGAAAACATTGACGAACGCATATATTCGTCCATAGTTCACACGAATAACTTTCACTAGAGACGCATATACTCGTATATAGTTCACGTGAGTAACTTTCGCCAGAGACGCATATACTCGTCCATAGTTCACACGAGTAACTTTCGCCAGAGACGCATATACGCGTCCATAATCCATGCAAATAACTTTCACTAGAGACGCATATACCCGTCCATAGTTCACACGAGTAACTTTCACCAGAGACGTATATACTCGTCTATAGTTCACACGAGTAACTTTCACCAGAGACGTATATACTCGTCTATAATCCATGCAAATAACTTTCACTAAAGACGCATATAGTCGTCCATAATCCACGGGAGTAGCTTTCGTCAGACGCATATACACGTCCATAGTTCACGCGAATAACTTCCACTAGAATCGCATATACTCGTCCATAATCCACACGAGTAACTTCCACTAGAGACGCATATACTCGTCCATAATCCACACGAATAATTTTCACTAAAGACGCATATACTCGTCCATAGCAATCAAAGGGTTAAACATCTACTAAACGTCTTCCCGTAACAATTATCCGTGAGTCCGACGATGCGAACATCTCCCGAGCCTTTCTGCCCCAGCAACGTGCTCCGGATTCTACCCTTCTAAGGGGCGGTTCTACGGCGACATAATGGACGTCCAGCGTAAATTTTTGGATCACGTAACGCGATATAATACGTGCCAGAAATATCGATACGCCGTCGCCCAGGCCGTGACTACGCGTCATTACGTGGGGGGAGGGGGCAGGTCGCGCTATCAGTTTTCAGCGTCCGAACGATTATGCAAATGCGACAATTATTCCGAATTAAATCGAATTCTTAATCGTGACCGGAATTCTGGGGCAATCGGTGAACCCCGGAGACCTCACCGGGTCTCGTCGATGAATGATAGAGCTTGTAATAATCTTTGCTCTATTTTTAACCCTCATACCTTCCAACGTATGTTTGTTTCAACCACTATATTAAAATTACCATTTTGAAACTATACTCTCCTTTTAGCAAACATCAATCTGATATCGCATTCGAAAAAGAAATTTAGAAGCTTAATCAGATTATAGTAAAGAAATTCAGCTAGCATCGCTAACTAGTTGAAAAAACTAGTCAATTTAAGAAGCTAAGCTACTTTTAACTTTCCTACGGTAAAATCTACTAATCTATGGATCGAAAAAAATTGACCTTTATTACGGTTACTATATATACGAGTTCTGAACTGTCCCTTCCTGTACCTATGTCTAAGGCATGGGCCTTGCCGACGAGTCCACTAGCAGGCCCCGGACGAAACACCCCTTCCCATTCCTTTTCCTTCTCTTTTCCACAACAACCACAAACAGTAGCACAGTACAAGATCCGAAATTTGTTTGCTGAGCTATCTCTTTCACGTATGAATCGCTTCATTTTTACAGGCCCTTCGGTTCTAAAGTTTCGCCGCTACGTTACGCGCGCGTCCGATTTATTCCATTTTAGTCGAGCAGCCGTCGAAAGTATCGCGACAGAGGGTGGTAGCACGCGCTAGCTCCGCTTAATCCACTCTCGAGCCCGGCCATTGTTGCATTGTTTCCGAGTGGCGAACAATACGAGCCTGGGCTCGTAATCGTTAGCCCGTTCGCGCGCGTTTATTAGCGCGAGGACACGCGCCTATGCGGCAACTCGCGCGCTCATAATCCATGCATCATCCCCCTCTCATCCCTTCCCCATCGCCGTATACTCGATCATGGGGCGTCCTAGCGGTTATTAGCTCGTAACGGGCCATTACGCGAATACGGTTTCTGCTTTCCTGCGGGATTGATTCCGCGGAAAAGAGAAAGGATCAAGGCGAACAAAAAGGATTTAAACGGATATTGTTGTAGGAAGTGAGTGGAGAACGATTCTGGAATAGTGCGAAGTGTGGTTGAGTGAACGTAGAATATTTGGACTGGAGCGTTTCTGAAGCGCGAAAGATGAGCACTTGAGAAAACTGAGGAATTTTTGGTGAACGTGACCAGATGCATCGAGTGAAAAAGGCTTAGAATCAGAAAGATAGGAAACGAGTGTTTGGAAAAATATATGGCGGGGAAAATACGAGCGCGGGGCAGGAAGAGTTTGACTGTGGAGGCAGAAAAAGTTTGACTGTGGAGGCAGAACAAGTTTGACTGTGAAGGCAGAACAAGTTTGTCTGTGAAGGCAGGAAGTGTTTGACTGTGAAGGCAGAAAGATTTTGATAGTGAGGACAGAAGGAGTATGACTGTGAAGGCAGGAAAAGTTTGACTGTGAAGGCAGAAAAATTTTGACTGTAAAAGCAGATAGAGTTTGATAGCGAGGACAACAAAATTTTGACTGTAAAGGCAGAAAGGTATGACTGTGACAGCAGAAAGAGTTTGATAGTGAGGACAGAAAGAGTTTGACTGGGAAGGCAGAAAGAGCGTGATTCTGAAGGAAATAAGAACTTTAAAGTTCCTAAGTTGTGAAGTCGTCTAAGTTGTTACTATTGAACAGTTTTAAATATACATTTATTAATATCCTAATCGCTTCATTTTATTTTATTCACACCTGGAGCCCTATCATCTCACTCTGCTAAAAATAAAACAAAATTTCCTGTACTAGCGAGAATTTGTAAAATGTGTTAGATTAAAAGAATCGACGCTAGATACAAATGGACGCATTAAAAAGATTGGAAAATACGCGTATCGCGGGAATTGTAGGATTAAATTTTGTTCCATGGACGAGTCGCTCGGAAATCTAGAGGCAACAACGATATTGACAGATATTGTTGGAAATTGTTACAACGCGACAACGTCGGGAATGGGATTAATCGCGTTTTTTACCCCCGCGTATTATCGGATGCAGAGAAAGGGAGAGAAATTGAAATCCGTCAAACGGTGTCACGCTCGATTACGTCAAACTGCTGTGAGCTATGACACGATCCGTGAACGCGAACCGACACATTGTTTTTCAAAGGATATCGACGTAAAATAATCGCAGGTCGATATCCAAGCACTGTTCCAGGCCGATCGTCTCCCGTTTTACGCAAAGTGTAACGATTTCGAAACAAGTATTAATTTTATGCGAACAGAAGATTTTACATAACATTAACGCGAGCTGAGATTTCCATTTCTTTTTTTTTACAATTAGTTGGTCCTAAGCTGATGTTGAATTTATTAAAAATTGTATTTTGGAAAATTTATGAACAGTACTAATTTAAGACTAACAACAAAAGCGAATAGAATCGATTGCAGTGCTTTGTTCAGGATAAAATGGGAGATCTCCCATTTTTTCCTTGGCAAAGCAGTGCCATCGATTCTATTTGCTTTTGAAATTAGTTGGTCCTAAGCTGATGTTGAATTGATTAAAAATTATATTTTGGAAAAATAATAAACAATACTAGTTCAAGACTAACTAATAACAAAAACAAATAGAATCAATTGCAGGGCGTTGTTGAGGACAAAATGGGAGATCTCCCCATTCGGTCGGCTAAGTGTTAATCGTAACTGCAATAACGCAAACCGATTCAACAGCCAATCCTTTGTCGCGCGAGTAAGGACTCTCAAGACACTCGAACATCCGTTACAGAACACAGTTTCTAATCGTCAGCAATTAGAATTATCTTGGCGGCACCTGCCTCTTTCAGCTCGCAGTGGAACAACAGTAAACAAGTCGCTTTGTCGCCCAAAAAGCGCATTAGAATCGAGCGTACGCGAATATTCCGCACCTGCGGTGCAGTGAACACGTAACCGCGCAACTATCCTCAAAGCTTTCGCACACACGCGCACACACACAATACACATACGCGTACAGAGAGAGAGGAAGAGAGTTCAGCCAACCCTAAAGCAAATCCTGAAACGCGAAGCTTGAGCGATTTACCAGAGACTCCGGCAATAACAGAGACACGCGTCTGCGTTCCCGTAGAAACGGGTTAAACGCGGCTTTCTGGGTGTATATCGGTTGCGAAACGATGCGGCCGCATAACAATCTGCCGGTCGTTCCGGCGTTCACGCACTTAACGCGGCCGCGTTATGTAAATTCCACGATCATACGCCGCGATACAGCGGTATTAACGTGTACACGCGCCTCCAGCAGCCGGCCGATGTAATGGCTTAAGCCGTTTACACGTCGTTGGACCGTACCGATCTCTATACGGGATGGAACGAGGCGTCCATCTCCGCGGACTTGTTTGCGTGGGTATCTATGCGTATGCGTGCACGTGCTCGTAGATGTGTACGTGTGAGACATAATAGGTATAGTAGGTGTAGGTGTAGCGTACAAGCACGTAAACGTGCGTGTGGGAATATAGATGTGAAGCAAAATGCAGAGGTATAGGGGTATATGTGTAGCATATAAGCACGTGGACTTGTGAGTGGGAATATAGATGTGAAGCAAAATGCAGAGGTATAGGGGTATAGGTGTAACATATAAGCACGTGGACGTGTGAGTGGGAATGTAGATGTGGAGCAAAATGCATAGGTATAGGTGCATATGTGTAGCATATAAGTACGTGGACTTGTGAGTGAGTATGTAGATGTGAAGCAAAATGCATAGGTATAGGTGTATAGGTGTATCGCGTAAGCACGTGGACTTGTGAGTAATTATGTAGATGTGAAGCAAAATGCAGAGGTATAGGTGTATACGTGAAGCGTGTAAGGTATATAGGTGTGCGTGAGAATGTAAACGTGGACCAAAATGCATAGATATTGGGGTATAAATATGTAGTGGTGGATGCGAGGATATGAATGTGGACATATAGATTTCTGCGTGTGGACATGGATGTATAGATGTATATGCATAGGTACACAAGTGTATGTGTACAGGTGGAGTGTATAAATACATGGATGTGTACGTTGGAATGCAGATACGCGCATAGATGCATAGGTGTGATGACATAAATATGTGGATGTGTTCATGCGATGGTGAACGTGTAAATATGAATGTAGTCATATAGATGTCTACATGTGGACGTAGATATGCAGATGTAGGGATATAGACACGTGCCCGCGTGAAGATACGGATATAGATGTGAGCAGAGGAATGTAATGTAGACGTACATGCATAGGTATAGGGATATAAACACGTGGAAGCGTGTATGTGCTCGTGGATGTACATAGACGAATGCACTTAGGGTATACAAGTAGATGGTACAGCAGCGTGCAAAAATTTGACCTACCAACAAGATAACTTCCTGTCAGAACCTTCCTCAGAGACAGTTTCAACCACAACGAGGTAATTCTTCCAGAAACCCGTCTCCGTCAACGGTAATGGATCCTTTTCGAGGATCCTGTTCAATTTCCCAGGGAAAGTGTTTCAGAGACTTGCCATCGGAAACTATACTGATCGATGGGTTACTTAACGAGAAGACAGTGACTCGGGACAATCTCTTTCGAGTAACGAGAAGAAACCTTGATTGACGCTAGATTTACGAACACTTCTTATGAGTTAATTTAAAATTTTAATTTAAATTTTTTAAAAATTTTAAAGGTTAATTACTGAAAATTGATTACTTATCATAAAGAATGGATGAGAATAAGCGTGAGTGTTGTGTGTTTTGTGTTTTGTGTGTGTGTGTGTGTGGCATTAATCGCTTATTGGTCGCGAATGTTTGGTCCTGGAGGTAGCACAGGTGCGTGGAAAGGAGCCTTGTCGAATGTTCGACGACGGTTTATCCTAATGGGTAAAACGGACGTCTTCTCGAACATTCGATGTTGGCAAACCCCCACCACCTGTACTAATGCATATAAAAAGGGATGCGTATCCGCCGGACGACATTCGAAGATATGTGACGACGTGAGTATGTGTGATTTAAGATTTATCAAATTAGTATAAGCCTGCATCTACCTGTCCTGCATTACTATCTTTCCTTCGAGGCTTTCCAGGGTACCGCCACAAATCAACATCCAAAAGGAAGTAAGTATGTAAGTACGTGCGTACTTCAAACGCGATTTGCAATACCTTTCGCTTCGGTTTCCAATGGCAAACGCCGAACGATGTTTCGTCGAGATGGTCGGGCATTATTCCATCGTTTACGACGTAACTAGCTGGCAGCGGAGCCGTCGTAGAAACGAGCAATCGAGGGCATTCAGCGACACAATCTGCGGCCCGCATGCATACAGAAGTTGTCGTGAAATCCTGCGGGGACCGGGGATCTAAGTTTCGTCGGCCCGGGTTCCGCAGATAATATTCTCATCAGAGTAATAATTACCGCGATTCCAGCGTGCCGCGTTGCCTAAACATTCCTGTTAAACACAACTAATCCAGCCTCCAGACACGACGCGGCCGCCATTCGTTTGTTTCTATCGAACTTCCACCCTGCGAACTGTTGGCCCAACGAGTTAACATCGAATTTGCATGCGAAAGCGCAGGCGTATATTTATGTAGGAATGCGATCGAGTGGATATGATTCTGGGAAAATGTAAAGAGTGGTTGAGTTGAGCGATAATCGTGTGAACGTAGAATGTTTGGATTGGAGCGTTTTTGAGGTGCGAAAGATGAGCACTTGAGAAAACTGAGCGACTGAGGAATTTTTGGTGAACGTGACTGAATGCATCCGGTGAAAAAGGTTTAGAATTAGAATGAAAGGAAATGAGTGTTTAGAAGGATATATGTAGGAATGCGATCGAGTGGATATGATTCTGGGAAAATGTAAAGAGTGGTTGAGTTGAGCGATAATCGTGTGAACGTAGAATGTTTGGATTGGAGCGTTTTTGAGGTGCGAAAGATGAGCACTTGAGAAAACTGAGCGACTGAGGAATTTTTGGTGAACGTGACTGAATGCATCCGGTGAAAAAGGTTTAGAATTAGAATGAAAGGAAATGAGTGTTTAGAAGGATATATGACAGGGAAAATGCGAGTGCGAGGCAAAAAGAGTTTGATTGTGAAAGCAGAAAGAATGTGATTGTGAAGGAGGTAAGAACGTCGTAGTTGCTAAGTTGAAAAGTTGTTTATACTATTAAGCTATACTATTAAAAGTTGTTCGTATTATTAATACTACTATTAAAGTTCTTACTATTAAACTATTTTAAATATATAATATAATATCTAAAAACTTCGTTTTGTTTTACCCACACCTGAGTCACCACCATATCTCTCATCGAATAAGGATAAAAATCCTATGTTTATTACAGGTGTATTGAAAAGTAAAGGGAATCGCACAACAGAAGTATTACAGTACAGTGATTCATATATTTAGGTGTTAGGTATGGTCTCGTTATAAACGATCGTTCCAGGTTTCGATATATGTTACTCTTGTCCATCGAACAGGTCACTTGCAACGAAACGACACTGCAAAAAAAGCAATCCGCATAATATTTTAATTTTGCTTGATATAAGCACAGCGGTTTTATATCTTCCTACGGGAATGCTTTCTTTAACGAAATATAGAATTTATCTTTCTGGATCTACCTTTCAGCGTGGAGATTCTTTTTTAGGGGTTCCATTTTACCGTTCTTTTTTTCATTTTCCTAGCTTTCTTTACTCCTTTGTTTTAATCCTACATTTTCTGCTCCGCCTCGGTAGAATTAATATTTCTACGAATTCCGCGCCACGGAATTTTTTATCGCTTTCCTTTGTTTATTTTTTCGCCGGCCGGTTAAAAGGTGCGGTAAAAGATGGATAAAAATGTAATTCTTTCGTCCAACGAAATAATTGACCGAGTACGTCGATCGAAATCGTTTGCTATGATCACCATAAACGATAATCTGTAACATTGATATTTAATTGTTCATTTATATTGTGTCTTTCCGTTTTAGGTTTGATATTAGAGAGATAATCAGAAAACTTATTTGAGTTCAAATACTACTACCGCGGATTTGCTTTTACATATTTTTATTTCGTTATTAATTAATTATATTATTATTGTAAGAGAAACCAGACAATCAGGGTTGACGATGGCCAGAGTGGTCATTAGGGGCCCCATAAATCAGAGGTCCTCAATAAGAGTTGGGACCGAGTACGCGCAAGGCTCGGTCACGGCCGCTAACACTTTCCAGGCCCGCACCAACGGCGGGTTTGTTTTTCGGGAAAGTGCAAACTGGGGATGCGCCCATAAAAGCATGAGAAAAAGGGCATAGTTAGTTAGTAAGACAGCAACCGTATTTTAAGAACGAAAGGCTATTTTGTAAAGAAGTAAAGTAACCCTCACAAATCAAGATAGCAGGCCAGAGATAGAGCGCAAACGAAATCAATCGCAGCCGAAGCGATACTCGTTGGAACACTGTCTATAACTTCATTAATTAACAGCTCGACCCCTCGGTCTCCACCCCAGTTTTCAGTACTTTGTTACAGCGGAACTGAACTACTACTTTTTGCACGTTTAACGGTTAACGCAATCAGGTCGGCCTCCAACTTTGGCTCGGCACGGGACACACGACGGTTCCTTTAGACCGGAAATTCAGGGATAGAACTCGGGCATCGTCAAATATTCGAAGGGACGTCAAACATTCGTATCGACTCGGTGTAACATACAAGTCGCAATCGCTTAAATTTGCATAAAGAATATATGCAATGAAGTCTCGTAAAAAAACAAGGGTAGTTTCGTCGAAGTACAAGTAACAGAGAATGAAACGGAGGGATGAAATATTATGGTATTAGTAATTTAACAGTGTTGAAAGTTAGTAACAAAGTAACAGTGAAAAATTAATAACAAATATGTGTTAGATGATTTTATTTCAACACTCGTAAAAAAATAATTATCACAAACCACTCTTACAGAAATCATTATTAAAATACGTGTAGGTACTTGTCAAAATTTAACGATTAAACGTAAAGTGTGTATTTCAGGGATACGATTGCGTAGAGTGTTTCAATTCGAACGAAGTGTTTCAGAGACGCGAATGAAGAGCGAAAGATAGATTGTTTAAACTAAGCAACCGAAGCGTAAACGAGGAGTCACTTGAGAAGACGCGAGAACGTGGTACTCTTGACGAACGTGAACGAGTGTATCGAGTGAGAGAAATTAAGAATTTCAGTAAAAACGTATGTTTGAGAAAATGCACCGTGTCAGATATTTCCCCTAACAATAAATATCCAATTTACCCTCTAACAATCTTCCGTTGCAATCCACCCCCAACCCAACGATTCCCACAACACTAGCAGTATCCCTTAACTAAATTAATCGACACCGTATCAAATACATAAGAGATTGCAAAATTAATAACCAGGCATCGTTAATATTACCAACCAATTCTCGAGACCCGACCAACCCACCCCACGAGGGAGGGTTGCCATAATTAATCCCTAAATCCTCCGCCACCCGGAATCCCCCGAAATCGATATCTCGGGCGATAAATAAGATCGAGAAGGGGTTGTTAGCCGCCCGACCCACCGTGTCGAGTGCACGTGAATCTTGGACGAAGGGCGAGACCACGCCATCGAGAATACCACCACCCCCGCGCGCCACGATTTGCATGCATACACACCAGGCTGCTGTTACGAAATTCTACCGCCCTCCTGCCCCACGCCCGCCCCCGCAACCCCTCTCTAATGCCCGTCGAACCGTGGCCAAACAACTCGATGAAGATCTATAGGGAAACACGCGGGGCGTGCACAGGGGAAACTCGTTTCGCGGGCTGAAATTGCAGTCGAACCGGCCGGAAAGTTCGTTGACGGAAAAAGATCGAGTTTCCAACTGTCTGCGCGGCTCTGCGAACCATCCACCCTGTCCACGGGCCAGCCTCGTCGCGCCGTGTGCAACCGTATATAATCGTCTGCCGGAAGATAAGACGAATCTGCGCGAGACACGAAGCGGCGCAACTTTTCCGCCGGACCGACCGGTGATTACGACTCCGAGCACAGTTCCTTGCTCGCCTGTATTTTTCGCGAGAACAAACGGAAAGGGGTTGCGGGGAGAACGGAAGAGGAAGAGGAGGAGAAGGAGGTCGCTTCCGGTGGAGGTTCTTTGGACTTCGAAGTTGGGACGTCGGTGGACGAGACGGATCGCGCAGCGTGAAATAAGCAAGTCGAGGATAGGTCTCGCTTTTCGTTAGGATGTGTTACATTTGGTGGAGTGAGGTATTTAACAGTAGGTTTACGGGACCCATCGATTTCACGGATTTTATACTTAGCGAGTAAAATTTGCAAAAATAATTAAATTTAAAAATAATGGGGTGATACAAGTATACGCAAATCTATTTCTCTCTGAATTCTACAATTTCAAATTCTTTTTTTATGTATACCTATTCCTTAATACATAAATATTAGAAGTAGATATACAAAAAATGTCAGTAAACCTAGTGTTAAGTAAGAGAAATGATAATGATAATGATGATGATGATGATGATGATGATGATGATGATGGAGTTTTGAGAATTATTGTTGGAGGGGTACAGAATTGAAAGTAGTTAGTAATTTGAGAGGGTTGATGAATCTCAAACATTATTATCTATGTAACAAAATTCTTCTAATTAATAAATGGATAGAAAACGAATACCAATAAATGGACTACGAATTTCTGTGAATTTATGAACAATTGAAATACACGGATTGTATATCCTTTCCTTTCCTGTATTATATATTAAATCCTCGTTATTGCTATATACTTAGTTTTTGTATACCAATGGATTTTTTTTATCCATTAATAAAGTATTATTATTATTAACCCTTTGTTAATTTTTGTTTTCTTCGCCTTATGACCTTTTCCGTGGCCACACACTTCAATGTCAACCTTTTAGCGTTGACGATTGAAATTAACTCGAAAAATTACTGGTAGGGACCGTGAATGAAAATATGCGTTTGCCAACTTTGTCGATCTTTTGCTTACTGCATCGCGCGATTGTCCCTTCGAAGCGCTTAGGCCAAGAATATTCAGTACTCAAATAAGGTTAAGATATTCTGCTTGTCGCCTAACTGCGGCGATCGTTCTAAAAATTGCCTACAAACTTAAACGAAGAGGGTCGACCTGTCGCTCATTAATCTTCAGCATCGTTATTGGTACTCCGTCTGACCTACACCGAGGGCTAATAAAACCTTCCCCCGTTTCAAGTCGGAAAATTCGTTCGCCGCGATAAAGGAAACGGAAACCTGACGTCGATCATGGCGGCGATACCCACCGTCTCGAATCACCCGGAAGGATCCATCTCGCGCGGTCTTTCCGGGCGACGTCGATCCCTCGAGGTCTCAGATACCTCGGGACGATCCCAACGGCTGGCGTCGATAGATCGAGGCCTTCGTCGCGGAGGAATCGACGAATTCCTCGAGCACCGTGAAACGAATTTCCGAATCGGTGGAAGAAGGCGCCGGCTGATCGCGGAGCGAAGGAAAGAGGAAGAAGGTGGCGAGAGAGGGATGGAGGGGGGAAAGGGGAGGACACGCGAGAGGTCGCAGCGAAAAGTCGAGTTGTCGATCCGACGAATGGGACAGGAGGGGTGCCTGGCGAATTCCGTATCCGAGAAATAAATGGGAACGGTAGCATAATCTCGTTCGCTCGCGGAGGATCTTATACGTCAGACAGGCTGAGGTATCGCGCTCTTTGCTTCCGGTTTGCAGACGAAAGATTTTTGCTTCGATTGCGCCTTCGTTCTTCCGAGAAAATTCGGTTAATTTCGGGGGGACGTTAGTTTCAACGGAAGAACGCGAAAGATACAGGAGACAATGGTTGAGTAGAAACTGAGAGAAACTGTGGAATGTTGATCGTTGGTGGTATTTTAACCCTTTGAGCGATAGTATGTCTGCTCTCAGCCACCAAAGCAAACAGTCATTCTGATAGTATAATTAACTAAGTCAACACGTTTCCAAGGTATACGTAATTCTTACTGAGATTTCACTAGTTTTGTTTTAAGTGAGATTACACGTTCTTTTTCAATCAATTTTTTGAAAACAAGCAGAGCACAATACTTAGGGTTAAAATACTTAGGTTTCTCATGTTTTTAAAAGCAGTCGCAGTGGATTGGTTTTGCTTACTGTTTCATTTGTACCTTCCAAATTAGTTTAAAACGGTATTCGAAATTTATCGCTGTAAAGATAGAGTGAGATTGTTTGAGATTGTATTTTAAAATGTTGAAGTAAAATTTGTCAGAATATTCAGAATTCGTTGGGTGATCGCACAGAAAACGATTGGAAGCCCGGGAAAGGATAAAGGTTGGCGAATTTAATAACACGTGGTCACGTGTCCAGGCAGGATCAAAGGGACAATAATCTCCCCGAGGGGATTATTTGAAAGTTATGCTTACGGTTCGAGCCGTAGGCCACAAGTTTCCCTCAGAATTTGCCAAAGACATCATAAAGGATTCATGAACACCAATGGACCGAAGTCTTCGAGGATTATTAACCCACCTGAACGTGGATTGGTTGCCGAGCATCAAGGCCCGGCAGCACATCATCGGGGCTGAACTACTTTTTAATCCAACAACCAAAGATGTTCGCTTACCTGGAAGAAACAAAGCAAACGCTCGATTAGACAAACTTACACTCGCCAACAATTAATGAAAAACTGTTATTTAACATTTGCATAAAGTAACGTCAGATTTAGCGATAAAAGATTTACAAGTTTTATTTACTTCGAAACAATACTGTCATTACTCGCTGCACGCAGTTACTTACACACGCACACCTTAAAATGTAACGATCACTATTAAACACCGTACAAAGTATAATGATTAATGTTTAGTCATCGATACAAAAGAGTTTTGCTCCCTAGTTAATACTTTCACTGCCACGTTGGTTATATATGACCAATCATGGTTTCTCCAGTGATGCTACAGTAGTCATCATTGACCAGAGGACTTCAACTGCTTACAATTGTAAAAGTTGAATAAAAATTGACAATTAGTGCATTTTGAATATTACCGTTAATTGGAGGATACTTTGAAGTAAAAAGTGCCTCATTGAACGATTAAACGTTTTTTTTTACAACTTCCAAAATAAAAGATTAATTTCTATGAAATTCGTGATTTCGGTGTGGCAGTCAAAGGGTTAAAAATTCAAAATCAAATTTGTTCCTTTCTCGACAAGGAATCAATTGTCCTTTATTATCGCGTGGTCGAATAAAGATCAAGGTCCCTAACGCTTCCTCAGAATGTCCCCTCTTCTGCGACTAGCGCGAAGCTTAACCCTTTGATCGCAATGGACACGTTCGTCAATTTTTCCTCGAATTTAGAGCAACAAAACCGCTAATAGAGCTCCGTCCACGGGGAGAGCTTCGACCAGGAGTATTTAGCGGTCAAAGGGTTAAGAAGGAAAAGGAAAAAGCGGGAGAACGTTAAAGAGCCGAAAGACGCATGGCGTGCGAGGCGCGGTTCCGTTTGCTCGCGAAGCGCAAGCAAAAGCGGCCACCGGCAAAGAAATACCGCTCCTCCCGGAGCCAGGACGCCAATAAAATCCCCGCCGCGAAATCACGAATGAAGTGGCTCGTTTATTTTCCTCTCGATGAGAATCGCCCGGAGCTGGGTCAACAAGCAGCTCCAGTGATGCGCCGCGGCGGGAGCGAAAGAGCCGAGGAAAATGAAATCCTGCTCGACCAACCCCTTGCAACCCCTACCCAACCCACCCTTATACCCCGCCTCCCCCGTCCCAGGGGTCCACACCAATCCGCCTAGACCTCTGTTTGCCGCCGGAAGCGGCTTAAAAAATGAAAACGATCCTCGAGCGCGCTTCCTCCGTGAAGAGAGAGATAGGAGGTTCCGCGCGAATCAACGATTCCTGGGATTCGGACAATTTTTTCGCCGCTCGAGGAGCACACGGCCCGACGATGGTCCGCGTTCGAGGCTGAAATGGGATTTAAATAGGAGTGGTTCGAGCGAGTTTAATGGCGGAACGCGGAGAACTGGCTGGAGAAATGAATTTCGACGCGAGCGACGAATGGGGACTCGTTTTGACTCGTACGGTAACGAGCGTGATCGTGGTTTCTTAAACGGACGATAAATTCTTATGAAATCTGAGAAATATTTGCAATTAATATCCCAGCTTTTCGTTTACGACGATACAATGTTCTTCAATTGTACGGTCACAAAAACCGCTTTTGCATTTTCGACACTCAAATATCGATAGAACGATAATTAATGTTAAAAACAGATATCCTACCCTAGATCTATTCAGCCAATCTCTTCACTGTATAAAACTTAACTCTTCTCTGTAAAATTTTCTTATCCTTTACCATTTGTATACTTTTTACTTTCTCTGTTACCATTTATTATACTTTCATACCTGACTGTAATCATTTTCTTGTAATTCTTTAATGGATTAGTCGCGTAAAAATAAATAAATAAATGAATGTGTTTTTTGAAAGGTAAATGATTAAAGCAATATATTGCCATGGAGGTTCGAATAAATACTTGAAGATTATTTAAAAAGATGTATCACTTCAATTTTAATTACTACACGCTTGTTATTTTCTACTGACCATTCCCAATAATTAGGCAAGTTATTATAAAACATACTTAGTATCGTTTATGTGTACAATGTTATATTGAAAGTTAACTAAAGTTCGTCGAGTTCGAAGGAAAGTGAAAATGTTTTAATCGATAAAAGAGGAATAATTAGACATATCAAACAAGGAATACGGAAATTTATGCATCCACTGTACATGAGTTAACCCTTTGGCTACTGTAGGCCCTTATAGATGCTTAGAAATTTTGAGTTTGCAACTTTTTGACTTTCCAGCAACCAAAATTTTGCCGTTCTCGTCGCAAATCGTAACTCAACTCCTGCTGTATGGTACGGCCAGTGCGTATCAAGGTCTGCCGTAGTCAAAAGGTTAAAGAAGAAAAGCAGGTTGTCCATTATTTGAGTTAAAGTTTGCTTCGAACGAAATTCGGAAAAATTATTTCCAGCAATAATTGGCACCGGGAAGAGGGGTCAACGAGGCATCGAGCTTCTGTGGACGAAATGAAATGAAATCATGGGGCTGCCGCTTCGAAAGAAAGAAAGCAAGAAACACGCCTCGCGATCCAAACGAGATACTTTCGGCTGAAAAGCCGCTGGGTCGGATCTTATTGGACGATGCGAGGGTCGTTGGCAGGCAGCAAGCCAACCGCAGCTCGCGGAAACGCGTCGAAAAATAGGGCCGACCCGTGCGGTGATCTCTGAATTTTAATCAATCGACATAGTCGGTTCTCCTCGTTACCGATGGCGGCTGGAATTAATTAAACGCGGTTTTGTCGAAATTACGCGGACGCTGCGGCGTGGCGCCCGGGGGATGAGGCCAGGGGATGCGGCGAGGTTTTATGTTTGGATTAATGCGAACAAATAATTGTTAAATAGATATACGTTCAATAGATTCAGCGGCTAATAATTATTTTCGGTTAAACGTTCACCGAAACGATCGAATTTGACGTTTAAAGTATAATTCGAGGGGTGATTTCGTGTCTCTTGCAGAGAACAAATTTGCCGGAGTTAATTAGTCGATAAAATATCATGTCCAGTTTATATAACAAATACTATATTTGTTATAATTTAACTACGGTTCATTAAGCGCAATCGATTGGACAAGAAAAATCTTCGGAAGTCGTAAAATCCCCGGCGAAACTTCGGCTTGAACGAACAACAACCGGCGCTAATTTGGAACAACTAGCTGCTTCCTATAACGAACCGGAAGTCTCCTTAAGTACTGGAAACTTTCTTTTTCAGCCAGCCGCTGCAACTTCGGTCACTCGTTGGGCGCATCCGAAGTAGACGCGAAAACTTGCCTTAATTCTCCGAATACGGAACAACAAATTAAACTCGGACAATAAACGAATAACCTGAACCTAAACCGATACCATCGTGAATTTATTCGTCGCCACCAATGAAAATATATACCGGACACCAACGTAGAAGCTCAGAAATTTAGAAACTCCACCAAAAGCACGCGTCGTATTCCACGATGCCCAAACAATATCATAAAACTTCCTTCAGACTGTCGAGACGTTTAAAAAATTCCCGAAGAGCGGAAAAAATTGTCGAACGAACGAAACCCGAGCAGTTTTGATCCGCGCTCCCTCGGTATCGAGGACAGTGGCGTCGTTGACGAGACGTGGATGGCCTCGTGGTAAGGGGTTTAAGCGGCGATCCATAAAGCGGAAACGTGACGAAGAGGCCTGTCGAACGAGGTCGAAGGAAGCTGAAAAGTGGCGTCGCGGCGATAAGAAAGAGGAACGGCGTCGAGGGTGGCGAAGTCGAAAATACATTGGAAAGGAAACAACGTGAAGGGCATAGAAAGAGAGACAGGGGGAAGGAGGGAGAAGGAGAGAAAGAAAGAAAGAGAAAGAGAGAGGGGGGAGTGAGAAAAGGAGAGAAAGAGAGAGCGAGGGGGAGAGAGGGAGAGAAGGAGAAAGAGACAAGCAGTGAGAGAGGAAGGGAAAGAGAAGAAGAAAAAGAGAGGGAGAGAGTAAGAGAGAGAG